>JAODKM010000048.1:10943848-10956714 GCA_026780845.1 Petrocephalus sullivani | reverse complement strand
GATCCTGTTACCAACTGAGCCAAACTTGTGATGCCGGTACCAGCTGAGCCAAACTTGTGATCTCGGTACCAGCTGAGTCAAACTTGTGATCCTGGTACCAGCTCAGCCGAACTTGTGATCCTGTTACCAACTGAGCCAAACTTGTGATGCCGGTACCAGCTGAGCCAAACTTGTGATCTCGGTACCAGCTGAGCCAAACTTGTGATACTGGTGCCAGCTGATCTAAACTTGTGATGCCGGTACCAGCTCAGACAAATTTGTGATCCCGGTACCAGCTCAGCCAAACTTGTGATGCCGGTACCAGCTCAGCCAAACTCGTGATCCCGGTACCAGCTCAGAGAAATTTCTGATCCTGGTACCAGCTGAGCCAAACGTGTGATCTTGATACCAATTGAGCCAAACTTGTGATGCTAGTACCAGCTCAGACGAATTTGTGATTCCGGTATCAGCTGAGCCAAACAAATTCGTCTTTATCTCATTTCATTGTTTTTTAGAAATATCATCTTCACTGCAATGTAGGTTTCTGCGGGTGAATTTATAGATAAAATAAAATTCCACTTTCTTTGTTTTTGAAGAGGTTTATATATTTATTGTATGTGTATGTAACTGACTGACAAATTGTAAGAAGATACATTGGTTGTGGAACGTATAACATGGATGTCATTTGAGATAGAAGGGTCTCCTGCAGAAATTGCAATTTGTTAAACATGTGGACTTCTGGAACTCACAGACCGAAAATGAGTTCCCGTACCTGCAAGGTGATTCCGTAGTAATAATTAGTATAACAATTTCATGCGGTAGCGCCGTCACTGTTTTGCCAGAGTTGACTGACAGGCCTCGCCATGCCCCTTATAATCATCCACGGCGAATCGGAAAATGCAGGTTAACATGTCACACGTCATGCTCACAGAAACATTTGCAGTGTTCATCATTTCCCTCTCGCACCAATCAACACCTACCAGCTTATTAAAGCATTATAATTTTCTGTTTGTTTGCATGGAGGTCAAATTAATTGGGTGTTATTTCGTTTTAATGAGAAAGAATCACCAGCTTGCCATATGTTCCTGTCGTTTAGCTATGGCACCGGGGAGGGGGGCTCCTTATTTACATCCGTGCCAAGAAAAGGAGGAATGAAAGCAAACCGGTCAGTTACAGATCATGCAAGCATCGCTCCTTCGTGTCGGACAACAGGCATTTCCCTCAGGGAAGGGACGGTAAAGTGGAATTTATTCCCATGAAATTGAGGAAAAGAAAAGGATTATTCCGGAGACATAAGACAACCACAAGAAATGACGCAGAAACGCACAGAAAATGCAGCGGCAGGAGAGGCAGCGACGGTAGCAGGAGCGCAAATCTGTGGCATCACTTCATTTTCTCCCATTTTCAGTTTAACCCACATATCTGTGAGGAGGCCATTTCACGGGGGTGGGCCCGGCCCCTCTCAAGCGGAAACACGAGGCCCATGGGAAAAGCGGCTCTGCCGGACAGCCTATTTTACAGAAGACTGCCTGCATCCAGAGGTGGATCCCAACGACGACAATACCAGCGCAGGAAGTACTGGGCTTATTAATGGCTCACGGCTGTGTGTTGCTGCATGATTATGAAGTGGCCTACACAGGACACACACAGAAGCACACAAAGGCAAATTGCTGCTTGGGTCGACCCTGCAGAATCACACATTCAGTTATATGGCATTTTGATTCCATTTGTGGGGAAAACCAACTCAACGCTGCCGTGAGCTAGGAACCCACAAGTCACCCAAAAATATGCCCCCCTGGAATGCACTGTCTAAAAGACAGTGCCCCTGCAAGGCAAAGAATAGGAAGCTTGGGACATGGGGCTTTAACAGACCTGAGTTGTGTAGCATATTTCATTAATAGGGCAAAGTGTGTGTGTGTGTGTGTGTGTGTGTGTGCGTGCACGCATATGTGAGGCATGAGTGTGTGTGCTTGCTGCTAATGTGATCATAGTAGGTAGAATAAGAACGAGGGATAACTGTGTTGTGTAGCCACAGACAGAAGGCTGTTTGCAAGCCCTTGAGAACAGCACTGTGAGACCACCCAAAGGGAGATTGGTCTGGATAGGTTGTTTCCAGCTGCTCCCTGCCAGCCCCCCCCCCCCCCCCAGGTTCCTTTCTGAGCTTATAGATTCTTTCTCTGTTTTTCTTGTATCTGGTATGACTGGCCTTGGCTGAGAAGAGGTTTATTATCAATCCCAAGGTAATGACCAGTAATCCAGTTCTGCTCCTCACACCCCAGCATCGGTGCTCATTTCCAGAGTATTACTACTTCCCCCCCACCCCACACTCAAAGAATATGAAGAAATATCACCCTCCCAGCTATAACTGCTCCTATGGAAATAAAATGTAGTTTTGTGCTTTTAGACTTTGCTGAAAACCAGCACAAATCAGCCCAGGAGCACCCTGCCCTTCAAGTCCAAATGGAATTACACAGTATCCAAGCAGGAGATGGAGGTGAGTCTCCTAAGTGCTGCTTACATATGGGATGATGGAACCACATGTACATGTAACTTGAGCTTTCAAAATGTCTACAATGGCATGACTGTTATTTGTTAATTGTGCAGATTCACTGGGGGTGGCCAGTGAGCGACAGATAGAACACAGATGCACGCAGGGTGTTGTGTTTCCAGGGTCATGGAGAGTCATACAGTAGGGGGTCCTGAGGGAAGTGGACTCATTGAGATGCCAGCGCTGTGTTCAAGGACAGCACCTCATTGACTGCTTCATGTCCCAGAGATAGACACGCACACACGGCCAGTAGGTGAGGCAGTAGGTGAGGCACACACATATATAGTACAGAGTACATTTCTTTGCATGTGCCTCTGTGGCACATCAGCCATCTGTGGGACACACCAGCCTGTACCTGCATCCCCACTGTGAGGCCAGTGCAAAAATTAATGTGCCACAGCTCAGAATTCTCATGCTGCCCACTCTCTCAGGTGGATGTAGCATGACCGGACCCTTCCTCCTCTGCAGTTCAAAGCCTTTTTTCTAAGGCGCTAAACCCCCCCCACCCCCGGCTTCATGGCTCGATCCCTTCCCCACGTATCCCTCTGTGACATCTGCGGGGGGCTGTATGACCAAGGCATAACCCACAGTAAACATTTCCCTTTTTTAAATTTTTCTTTCGGTAACTGAATCTCCGTGCGACTATTTCCCGGAAAGCTCTCTAGCTGCTACGCTCTGGTGTGGCCTCGGCAGCAGTGATTGGATCACGGTGGCTCGCGCAGCCCCTGCCTCCCCAAGCAGCCTGGCCCCGGCACACTTATGTTTCATTGCCTGCTTGTGTCATTGCGGGCATTTTAATTATTTGTTGTCGCTCTTCATTCGCTGGGGTTGCGACTGACAGCGCCCATCGCCCAAGTGGCCACTTTAGCCCATCGTCAGGCTGGAAACGGCAGCACTCAGCCTTGATTTGCATTTTCAAAAAACAGCCAGAGCGACCGAACAACGCCACATGTATTGTACAGGGCCTACCCCCTCATATGAGTCTTAATTCGTTGAGCTATAAACAACGACTGCTTGCCGTCGCCCCGTTGGGAGGAGGCCGAGAGACGACACCGGTGAGCGGGCGACTCCTTGTGGGGCTGGTGTTAAACATGCTGTAGGTGGATCACGAGGACACACGTCAACAGCTGTTTGCCTTCGCGTGACAAGGACGGGGAACGAGAACGCACTTGGGAAGCAGGGTACGTGGCAGGAGCAGCAGCGTTTTTATTCGTTAATTATGAAAGCAGCGCTCACGATCCCCCCCCCTGTCACTCGTCATCTGGGAATGATAAACAAACAATAAATCAGATCGGGTGTCATCCAGGTGTTTTAGATGGCTTTCTAACTGAGGAGCTCTGGCAGGTTACGCTGATGGAGAGCCGGCCTGGCACCCTGCACTTGGCACTTCTGCCACGTGTCATGGCAGCATCCGTCACGACAACAAGCCTCTTCGGAAAAAGTGGGAAAACAGAGCAGCAAAGGGATCGTGGCAGAGCCAGAGATGTGATTTGCGGGGGGGCATGTTTAACATGGATTCTGGCTTTGAGTGAGCCCTAGCAGATGGTCTGAGCTGGGCCTGGGACTCGTCCACGCCAGCAGCATCCAAAGAGAGGGGACGAAATTACCTCTGAAGTTTGATGGCAGCTGCTGCCTTGTGCCCTTGGGGGTGGTGGGAGGCAGGTAGGGACACTCGATCGCAAAGGTTTGTGGCTTTCCCAGGGAGCACGAGAGAGAATCTTCGCTTCACCAACAAGTTTCATATGGGGGCTCCTTCCTCAGACTGAGTCACAGCTCCTCACTACAGCTAAATATAGTTGGAGCAGTGAAGGGGATTGTGGTCTGTGTCCTGTACCCTGGGGAGGGCTACAGCCAGGTCATTAGGAAGCCATCATTTCTCTTCCCTGTTTTCACATTCCTCACACGCCCGCCACCAGCAGCAAGCCCAGGATGATGGCTTGTCTTTCTCTTCATCCTTGTGGTCAGAATGTGTTGGAAACCGGATTTCCGGCACCTTAACATCTGATTTTACTCACGTACTCGGAGAGAATTACAAACAGCCTACATCAACATGCCCTGTACGTGGACAGACTGTCAGCCCCGGCAACTCCTTAGCGACTGCAACTTGGGGATTGCTGGAGATATGGTCATGTGGCATCTTCTGTGTGGCTCATGGTGCAAGAACTGAGCTTGGCAGATCAAGAAGGAGAAGCTCTTTTATTTTAACTCCGTCCAGCTACTAATCATGTTGATGGATGTGACTGACAGATGGGGGGCGACAGGAAGTCCGAGGATGGAACGGGTGTCCCACCCGGCAGATCGCATGTTTTGACGGAAACAAAGACTGTCACGTGGCGTGTTTTGGTTGTGTGGATCCTAATCGATGCCATGTGCTGAGTGGGATTAAAAAGCCATTGAGCCGGAGCCTGTTTTTCTTATTACTGCCTTGCAGACTTTGATCACTGCCGTCAGCCTGAGGGCACTGGGGAGACACGTGAGAGACACACTGATAATTTTCTCCCTGAACCGCGGAAGGTTCAGCCCCCCTCTGGAAACCCCGATGCTGAACAGTTCGACTGAATTATCAGCCCTCTGATTTAACGCTCATCCTGACAGAGGAGGGCTTTCTTCTTTTCACAACCATTAGAACCCAATAAAACTTTACACGTAAAACTGTTAATACTCCCTCTTTTTGCCTTCCCCTCCATCCATTCTTGTCTGCTTATCCTGGTCTGGGTCACAGCGGGCCTGGAACCATTCCAGGCAGCACAGGGCTCCAAGCAGGAGTGCACCTGGGTAGGATCCCAGTCTACCACAGGGCAAAGCTTAAACTGTACCACACTTATCTGTCCATATCTGTGCTCTGGGTTGTTCTGTTCCTTCCCTGTTATTGTCTTGTTGTCAATATTTTTTCCTCCTCCCATCATTTCGGCCAGCACGTCGGTCACAGGAGTGCCAGCCTCTTTCAGGTGGTTGCCATGGCAACTGAGACACATGCCATTTCTTGCCTAAGGAGTTTGCCGTTAGATTGAATGTGGGAAACCTGTGGCCACAGAAGCCATAGAAGGAACGGAGAGCGATTAAAACCCGATTTATTCAAGTCCATTGTTGTGCACCACCTTCCCAGCTTCTTCCCAGAGGCCATGCCCTAGTAGGAGGCCAACTCCAGCCTGTTGCCACGAAGCATGGCGCGCCCGCCAACTTGGGAAGGCCAGGGGGGTTGTTGGAGACCCTCCCTCATCATTACTCCTTTATGGTTTTAACTCAGCATGATAGATGCTACCTTCAAATAATTTAAAACGAACACTTTCATTTTTATGGGAAAACATAATGGTTTTATGACGATGCTATAATTAAATTATAAATCTTAAATTAAAGGTGACAGAGAAGTCTATGAGGAAGTCGTTTATGCAGTATTTTAGAACTTTCTCATATATAGTACCATTTAAACATCTCCTGTGCCATATAATTTGGCTGCTGAAAAACATAAACTTGCACACAGAGCCCGGGCTGAGCGTAGAGTGCCACGGCACAGCCCATGTGCTGGGTAATCGATCAGAAACGGGCCCAGAATGTTACGCATCCAAACAGGAAATGTATTGTGTTTTGAAAGCTGGAACACAGCCTGGATAAGCTGCGGAATGCGGCAGGACCCCAATCCGGCCAGATCCGGTCTCTGCTGCTGGGGTATGGCAGACCATGGTACCGGTCAGTGACAGCGTGATATTCTCCTAAGATTCACTGCTGAGATCTACAGCTTGAGCGAGTTGGGGGTAAAGGCTGTTAACATGATTCTGTGGTGAGCCAGTGTCTGTCTCTCCGAGAGCGTGTATTCCTGCACACACAACGTGTATCCAGAACTCTACCAGTTGTATGCAGGTGCAGTTAATAAATAAATGCACACCTGACAGAATGCGGCAGCATTCAGGGCCGCTGCAGCAGAGATGTGACATCTGTTTAGCAGAGGGAGAGCAGCTCCGATTAGCCTGTCTGCGCCCTCTCCCCTGGGGGTCTCATGGCTGTGAACAGCTGAACGATGAGGCTGACTTGTGCCCTTGCCTGTCACTTCCACCCCAGGGGCCAGTGGCCCAACCTTCCTGGTTCCCTCCACCCTCGGTTGTACCTGCTGGTTTGAATCAAGCCAGTCCAGTTTGCTGGTCGCCAACCCCAGTGCCATGAGAGAGACGAGTAGGTGCAGCATGCGAAACATGCTGATTGCGGCTCTGCAATCAAAGGATGGGCATTGCACTTTGCTGACACATCAGCAGGAGGATGGGGACATTTCAGAAGAGGCCGGATGTTGCTGCCGGATGTTCCCTAACTGTGTATCCATGTTTCTCTGTTATTATCGTTTTTCATGCTGTCCCATTATCTAATCTGGTAGCCATAAAGCCGGCGGCTTAGGGCCAGGAAATGGCTTTTCTGCTTACAGACACATCATTTGTTTGATGTTTGCAGGAATAATATTACCTACAGCCGACAATTGGCTGTCCGGGCCTGTGAGGGTCCCATCAGTTATGGCTGCATACAGCTGGATTAAAGCACAAGTGTTTCATAAGTTTTACTGTGCTGCTTTGTGTGGCTCATACATATTTAACCAATCGGTTTGCTCCACCCAATGCTCTGCCCTGAAACACTGAAATCGGCTTGGAGAGTGTGCATCTTTATTGACCATAGAGTAAAACTAAATCGACCACCAACAGGGAACAGTAGTGTGCTGACCCCCCACCCCAAGAAGACCAAACATGTTCCAGTGGTCTATCTGGACACCCCCCCACCCCCATCTCCAAAGGAGACCATGATGTTCTGCTCTCCTAAAACTGTCTGAAAGTAGCAATTACTTGGATTCAGGGATTCAGCGCCATTTAGGATGGGATTTTGTCGAGGGGACTGGAATTACTTGTGTGTTGCTTAGAGAGAGGGAGTTTAGGTCAGTAGCTGCTTGGACGATGTCTACCATCATCAGGGAGCATTCTCCCTCTATGTAGCTTCCAATGAAATGGTGAAATGCACCATCAATGTGACAATTGGTCAGACGATGTAAAGTATTGATTATAGATTTGGGGATAATCTGCACAAAACCCAAACCCCAAATCTCTCCCCCCCCGACTTCAAACAGAGATGATGTCAAACTTAAATATAGAGTATAACCCTGCCTTAATGCCCCAGAGCACTCCTATCCATGCCTGTGTTTGTGTGCTGGTCTTATTCAGCCAGTTAATGTTGCAGTTATCGTCGAAAGAGAATCAATGTAAAAAAACATTTTCAGTTTCCTCAACTTATAAGGAAACGCTACCTTGTCTGGAAACGGCTCTCAGCTGCCGTTTGACCCAGGACAGCATGCCAAATGCCCCCAGTTTGTGCAGTGGCCCTCACCACAATCCCGCTGGCCCTGTTGGGGCGTGTCGCCGGGGCCCGTCCTAGCGAGCGTGGCCCATGCTCCGCGGATGGCTGCCTAGCCTTATCACACCATTAGCATTGGGTGCGTTTAATTTGTGTGTTCCCTCGCCTGTGTCCGTATGTGTTTATGCATTATTCAGAGGTGCCCCCTCAGACCCCCTGCACCAGTGTGGTTCCTGCTCTAATGAAGTACAGCGCTAGCCACGTATAAATCTTCATTTCCCCGTCGCAAAGTTATGAACACAAAAGACGGCAAATTAAAAATGCATTACATCACCTTATTTCATTATTTCTTACAGCAGCCCGTTTCATTATTTTTCTGGTTCCTTCAAAACTCCAGATTCCAACCTCTAATTGAAATTGGCCCGAAAGGTCGCGCTTCAATTGGAGCCCCACGGCGAAGCAAGAGAGCGGTGAGAGAGCTGGGGGCTGAGGCGTGTGCCGGAGAAAGGGCACGCTCACACGTACACAGTCACCAGTACACGCTCACACGTATACAGTCACCAGTACACGCTCACACAGTCACCAGTACACGCTCACACGTACACAGTCACCATTACACGCTCACACGTACACAGTCACCAGTACACACTCACATGTACACACTCACACATTCTCACATGTACACATTCCCATGTACGCACTCACGCGTACGCATTCACACATACACACTCGCATGTACACACTCACACTCACATGTAAGCACACACTGAGATGTACACACATGCATTCACACATAAACACTCACACATATGCTTTCACATGTACACAGTCACACATACATTCTCCTATGCCCCCACTCACAATCATAAGCACTCACACACATGCATTCACACATACATATGCACGTACACATATGCACTCACGTGTACGCACTGATAGGTGTATACAGTCACACACACATGTACTGTGCCTGCCACACACACACACACACACACTGTGCCGCTTCACATCCTCCTGACAGACGGAGCCCTTGGCCGCTCACAGGGCTCACTCAAAGACAGCAGGCAGTGCCTGAGGTCAGTGCTATTTACAGCTCAGGCTGCTGGGCTCCAGGATCCTGCACAGCTCGCCTGGAAACTCCATCCAGCAGCCCAAGGTCCAGCACTGCAGTATTCAGTAGCACCCCCTGGGCAGTAGAGGGCGTAGCAGTGAGAAATGGCTGAGTGCCCCGATAAGGAGCAGCTAGCCTGTATCTGTTTAAAAGACGGCATAGGTATATACCGGCAGGTGACAAGATGAAGGCACAGAATAGCGTTCAGCATGTGAGTGGCTTTTGTTAAGCACAGAAAACAGAGCCATGTGACTGCCAGAATGTGTGATGTCACTGGGGCCGTGTGATGTCACTCATGAGATCCTCGAGCCACCGTCAGCGTTAATCTGACCCCCCCCGCATAGACGGCTGCTGAAAGTGGCCCGTCCTTCCCGTGCAGACCAGCGACTCTGCCAGGAATGACAGCACCCTAGAGTGTCCATCCTCCCACTCGCAGGCTCTTTTGTCTTTTGTTTCTCGTCCTTTCAAAGCCTGGAAAGTTTTACATTTAATGGTTGGTATAAAATGTTAAAGGGACAGAGAATGTCAGACATTTTGGCCTGAGGAAGAAACATCGTAATATGGAAAATGTCTTACTTACTTTAATGCCCAGCATTGCAGCTAATTATCTTGGTAACAGTTAAGAGTCTGATTCTCCCTGTGTTTGTGAATTAGCTTTTCCCGGACCGTGATTCGAGAGCTAATGGTCCTCCTGGCAGGAAGGGGGCAGTGTGGAAACACTTTCGCACTGTTGTCCTTGGAGAGGCAACAGAAAAAAATAAAAAGTAAATAGAGTCTGTGTCTGGGCACTTGGCCCCAAGACACGTCCCGCAGAGCATGGATAGAGAGAGAGGCCCACTTCACTGCCAGTGTGCAATTTTGTGCCTACAACATCATGATTACTGTGATTGCAGCTAATCTCAGCCAACCCCCGGAGCCATTGTGCTGTGATAAACAACACGGCTGTCCTGTAAACCCCATCTCTCCCCCACCTGCTGTGGGGGCTCTTCCATGCTGAGTCTGCTTCTCCACCTGCTTGCTACCCAGTGATACACTCCCCTGACCCCAGACAAATGCGGCGTCTTGGATACTAAGGTATTGGCCACAAAACTCTTTAATGCAGACTGATTTGTATTAAACAGCAGCTGGAAGGGTTGGTCAGAGAGCGGCTTAGTATGGAGACCTGACCGGGCCTAGCAGAGAGTGCAGCCTAATGGCGAGTCAGAGAAGAGGGTTGCAGAGGCAATTTTCAGGAGACATTTTGAGGAAAGACTCAAGTAAGGCTTAGGTAACCTGTCAACTCGAATGAAAAAGGTGCTCAGAGTCCAGGCTGGAAATTATTCTGAACAGAGCTTAGTAAACAAACCAACAAAAACACGTGGTAGCTTCCCACGCCAGGAGCGAAGGCCGCTATTCCGAGCACGCAGACGCAGGGACTGCCTCCTCTCTGCTGCGGTTTAATTTACTCGAACACATGCTTACAAAACTATTTATTGAAAAGAAATGCAAATCATGTTCGCTGCCAAGCCTGAATCAGGGCTGATGGGTAATAGCCAGCTGCGTTAAAAACAGCAAACAGGTCAACGGCAGCTCGTAAAAGGGAGGCTAATAATTTCAGGCTATAAAACGACGCATGCCTTCATGATTTTTTCACAGTATATGAAGCACACCTGGACTGCCATTTTTCTGATGGATCTGGTCGCTTTGCATCCCACTGTGTGTGTATGGGCCGGGGGGGCGGGGGGGGTAGCATTTTCCCCCCACACCTGTCAGCATGACTTTGTTTGTGTTTTTTTTCCAAACCCACGTGCCCTCAGGTGATGTCATGTGAAGTGGGGATCATTCTCAGCGTTCCATTTGTGGCGTTGTTGGTTGACTTGAATGGGCTTAATTAACGTGATGTTACAGCGTGCCGGAGTCGCGCCGCATGCCAGAAATGCACGTTTCTCTGCCTGCCGCTGGGCTTGGGCGTCTCCAAAGGCTGCATTCTGTGCGAAGCCCACCTGTTAATGCAAGTACAGCACTGATTACTCAGCGACACAGATACATCAAAGGATCGAAACGCTGGCAAATGATGCCTGTCGACATTTTTCTGGGTCCAGAGGCAGATAGCAAGTGTATGTTTTAGCACTGGACCCCCTGAAATCTGACTGGACACCCCAGGTGCCACCCCAGATGATTGACTTATGATTGAAATATTTCAACATTTACAGACTCCGATTGCAATGGATTGCTCAAGAAACACATTCACTGTCATAGTGAATCACTGAAACAGCCTTGGCCACCCTCTGGCCACCCCAAGTATAAAAGCCTAGTTCCGCCACTGGCTGGTGGTAGGCGGGGGTCGGGGTGGTAGGGCCAGTTGTGGGTAACTGCTGTACCCCGAGCTAACTGGACCCGGGATGCAAAGAACAGCTAACAACCATCTAAAAAATGGAAGAAACAACGCTTGTATTCATTCATTCAGAGGAAAGAAGCCCTTCAGGCTCTGAACCTGGTGATCCGCTGTAGTTCAGGGGACATGTTAGCAGCGGAAGAGCAGATTATCTGACCAGAGCCAGTGCTTGGTGATTGTTTGTGCTGTAGGAAGTTGACCGTGAAACATACCTGCACAGGTGACGCATATCCCCTCCCAGCCAGCCGTACTGAAAGCGAGGCCTCGGGCGATATTATTAAAGGGTGCTAAACAGCCGAAACAGGAGACCGGCTGCATTTCAATGCCTACATTAGGGTGGACTGCTTTTTAAACATACCCTGTTTTTCAGTGTTGTAGGCTAAACGCTGCCTTAGGCCAGTATGAAATCATGTCTTTACTCCATGTGACCAATAAGCTGGACTACCAGAGACTGTATTTGTGAAATGAAACACAAACACTCATTGCAGCTGTCTCCTTAATGCTATTCCCTTTAGTCAGTATATCAAACACAGCACTTACTCTCTGAGAAATCAGTTTTGCCCAGTAATCCCCACAGTTTGTATCCTGCAGTCTGTATTTCTCACTCTATATCTTGTAGTCTGCACCCCTACAGTCTGTATCCATAGTTTGTACCCCCATAGTCTGTACCCTCAATTTTGTACCCCTGTAGTTTTTTACCTTGCAGTCCAGCTTCATAGTGTGTGCCCTGTAATCTGCACCCCTACTTGCAGGCTCTGTGGGGACAGTCCCGTGACAGTGATTCAGCTGAAATCGATGGGTGAGGTTTTTTTTCCTTTTATTTGGCCCCAATACACTTTACCCCCCCCCCCCCCCACTGGCTCACCCTCAGTTGTATTTGGTTTCACTCCCTATGACTTCCGCACCAATGTCATCATTCGAGTACCGGATGGGCATAGGGTGCTGGAACAGACTGAGCAAACGGTATTCTGGGAAGTGACAGGAAGAGCTGATGCTGCTGGTGTTGGTCCAAAGGCCGCTTAGGACCCGGTATTGGACCGTTTTCCTGCTCAGCTGGCTCCGGCTCCTGGCACCTTTCCGATCACTCTCCGTGACCTTGTGCACTGCTCTTTGTTGGCCGTGATATAAATTATTTAACAAATAAAACACAATGATAAGGTCTGTGGTGACTCTTCACCATCTGTTTCTTTTGTAGGCCCTGGCTGCTGCTTGGATGGCTCTGAACTCAACAGAAACACACTTTCCTTTAAAGGGACCCACAGTCACATCCACTTGGCTGCCTGAAATAAATCTTAAATGAACCAAGATTTATTCATGTTTGTTAGGTTCCCAGGGAAAATCCTCACTGCGTCGTCTGACGGGAAAGTCTTTAAAATAACATTCTCCTCCATATTTCATGCTGTCATGAGTAATTTATGCTCGGCGCGAGGAGCACAGCGCCCATGTCTTGATCTGCCGCCGCGTGGAGTGGCGTGTCTGGGTGACATGCCACAGATCAGATCAGCAGAAGGCCATGACAGGGTGGGGCACGT
>JAODKM010000048.1:10868619-10901959 GCA_026780845.1 Petrocephalus sullivani | reverse complement strand
CATGCTCGCTCCGGCCACGTCTTGACATCTGGGCCTGAATATTCACTACTGACTGGCCCGACCCACGCAGCACCCCCCCCCACACCATCCCAGTCCCCCTGTGAGACCTGTGGTGCTAGTGGGGGTAGCCTGTGTGTGTGTGTGTGTGTGTGTGTGTGTGTTTGTGGGGGGGGGGCATGATGAGTGTGAAAGTGAGAGGAGAGCAGGGGGCTGTTTGGGTTACCGGGAGCCGAGAATAAATCATCTTGCCAGCGCTGCATTCGAAGCCCCCCACCGCCCCCACCCTGGTCCCGGCTGCCCCCCGGCCCCATGCAGGTCCATGTCGCAGCCCTTAACTACGCATGCCGGCCTCGCCAAGGGGTTTATCGCCCCCACTCGCAGTATAATGGGGTCCCATGCAGGGCTGTGCTGGAAGAGGCTCAGCTGAAACAAATCACCCCCCCAGAGGTCACCCCCAGATTACTCTCATTAGGTGATTAAGTTTAAGGCTTTGGGGGGGATTCAGGCTTAATCTTCACGCTAAACTCCCCTCCCACCAAAGGATCTACTGAACTTAAGGCTCTTCCTTATAAAATTCAGAAACTGGTGTGGTGGGAGGAAGAGGATGGTTATTGGGAGGAAGAGGATGGTGCAAATGGATTCAGGGCGAGCCGGCGGAGGGAGGAATGCTGGGTGACAGGAGAGCATCTGAGGTCATTCAGAGGGCAGATGAACAGCAGCCAGGCCCACAGGCTCCTGGGCCTCAACTCAGGTGACATTTACTGCATTGTAACAGGCTAATAGGAACCTGGGGGGGGCAACCCTGTGTGGGGGGGGCAGCTGAGAGCGTGAGGTGAAGCGGGGGGGCATAACCCCAGCATGACACCGAAACCCGACCTCACTCTGGGGCTCGTTGTTGGCCCCTGCTCGCTTTGGAGGGGCCCAAGGACCCGGGGAAGGCCCCATCCCCGCGCCGAAGGTCACTTAGCGGTCAGCAGGGCCCCCTGTCGTGTCTTTGGGGCCCCCGGCGGGCCCCGAAAGTGTGGAAGGACAATACAGGCAGTTACAGCGACATGACAAAGCCATCAATTATAGCCACACGCACCGCGCACACACACACACACACGCACACACCCGCACACACAGACACATGCACACAGAGCCAAATGTGTAACGCAGAAAGGGGGTGGCGTGGTAATTACCAGATGTCAGTGGCATTCCCCCCCCCACACACACACACACACATATGCAGAAGGCTGTGAAACACGCGCGTGTATATATGTATGTGCTGAGCTGATGCTCTGTGTGCGTAACACGCGTTCAGTGGAATGGCACACACTCCAGGCGAAGGGGGGGAATGGAAAGCCGTGGCGCTGACCTCACGGAAAGTGCCAGCACCAAAGGGGCTGCAAATTAACCAGTAAATGACTGGCTTGTTTACCAACTGCAGCTTGGCCACTCCGCGCCGTGCCGGACACCCTGGGCCCATCTCGCCCTTTGCCAGGATCCACCCCCGGGGGGCGAGCAGAAGCATTTTACAGGCGGAGGATGAGAAACCGACAGAGCCTCCTTTGAAAGCAGGACAGGCAGCGGCGGACCAGGCGGCCCTGCGGGGCGGGGGGGGCGCACCTTTGCCCACGACGTCTACAGGTTACTGAGGGGCGGGCGGGACCGGCCCGGCGCGGGGAAGGCCTCCGCGCGTCGCGCTTGTGAACATTCCAGCGACAAGCGGAGGGCTGTTGAACACGAACGGGAGGGAAAATATTCCAGAGACGATCTCCAGGGGAAAACTTGGAATATGCATCGAGGGGGAAATGAGGAGCCCGTGCAATTAAGAACCTCGCCCAGCATAATTACAGGTAGCGCTGGCCTAGCTCACAGTGCAGTTCAGTGCATGTGAGTTCAGAGGGCGCGCGGTGCGTTTACCTGCCAAATACATAACTGCTAAATCATCCTCTATAGTGAACCAGCGACTGAGGAGTACATTTCCAAAAATCACCAGGTCTATTTTATCGTTTTTTGAAGTGGGAGCTAAAGACATGCTTTTTCAACATATTTTACAATACTTGGAACCAAAACTCACTCAGTCCTCCTGTAACCCAGCGAAGGATTTTCACTAAATTCTGAAAAGTCCACAGGAATCCTCATCGAAAGTGTTTTGGAAATTTGCTCTTCAGTTCTCTGCATGAAAAATTCAGCTCCTCCGTTTGTTTCTGCCCTGTAAAGGTTCAAAAAAGCATTAGGGACGTTCCTGAACGTCACACGCTCATAACGACCCTGCGGCAAGAGCGATTCCAGCGGAGGTGGGACCTGTAGAAAGACAGGATGCACTTCTGTCAATTCCAGGAGGGAACCTCCACGGTCATGCCCCCCCCCCAGCCCCCCAGGCTCTGGGTACCACTGTCCTGTTTAAGAGGGAGAGGAAAATGGCAACTTCAACACACATCTAATTACCCCTCACTAAAGCACATGATGACTTTGAGGACAGAAATTAATTTGCTTTCCCCCGCTGCTTGCTGGGAATGCTTCTTTTCCTTCGCTGTTTTCCTTGGCAGGGAGCTGGCAGAGTCCAGGTATCAGGGCGGATTAATGACCACAGTCTCCTCACTCCAGGACTTCCTGTTGTCCTTGGCAGAGCCCTTCCTGAGCTCGCTCTCAGTCAGCTCACCAGAGCTTTCTCGCTCAGACAGAAAACGCTGCAAATGTCTTCCCCTCTGTTACCAGCTCTGCGCTACAGGCCGTTCGGTATTATTTTTGTTCCTGTCTTTCTGTTTATCCATCTTGTAATGTCAGTATTAATCGCCTCGTACCTGTGCCCGGTGTCTGCAGCTGGCAGCGCGGCTTCTCCGTAAAGGAAGTCTCACTGGAAGAGGAAGCGCTGACTGTACCGGCGGGTGTGAGTCGGACAGATTAAAATCTGATGTCTGTCCATCAGCCGGGCAGCTGGCTCCTGTTACCCGAGACGCCGCTTTGATGGGCCTTCAAATGCACCACAAATGCATTCATAAGGAAAGCAGGAAGGCGGAGACTGGCCAGGGTCAAAGTTGAGGGGTTGTGGTCAAGTCAGAGGAGGTCTGCTCTGAGATTCCTGCATGAAGCTCTCCAAAGAAGCTACACCCCACACATCCGAATTCAGTCCTCTCCCTCACACCATCCCACTCAGTCGCTACCCTTCCTGGCTCATATGATTGTTGTGTTTTTGTGTGTGGACGGGATGGGGGGGGGTGTTGGGCTTTGGGGAGGTGGGATGTGTGTGTTGGAAAGGGTGGGGGTGATTTAGGACTAGACAGGTAACCTCTGAGAGTAGGGGTGAGTTGGTCGTCCAGTAAACCATGAGTTGGTGGGGGTTTGTGGTTTTGAATTATAGTGGTCTGAGGGTTCAGGGGGGTGGGACTCGTAGATTTGAGATGTGAGTTT
This sequence comes from Petrocephalus sullivani, assembly GCA_026780845.1. NCBI lineage: Eukaryota > Metazoa > Chordata > Actinopteri > Osteoglossiformes > Mormyridae > Petrocephalus > Petrocephalus sullivani. Next base: position 10,898,563 of record JAODKM010000048.1, on the reverse strand, counting down.
GGCTGCGAAAACACCCCCCCCCCAAGCAATGAAAAAGGCCTGTAAGCTGTTTCTTAGGCTGTGACGCGGCCCGTCTAGTAAATCAGGGAGGATGATGGCGGTCTGACCTGCCTCTGCCCCGACGAGCTCACTTTGCGTCATGAGGATGAAAACAATGGCGGCATTTTGTACGACATCCATCATTCGCTCACCGGGCAGGAACCCAACACCCAGGAACCGGGCTCTGAGCCCCGAGGGTCTGCACGGGGCATGGAGCAAAGGGTCTACGCGAGACCAACACCACACATGGCGACAAAACGCGGGGTGTGAGGCGAGATGAAGGGCCGGCCGCCTCACACTGGCCACCCGCTCCATTTTTGATGTTCTTGGAGCGAAGAGGCCAGACGCTTCATCAGGGTCCAGAACCGCCTGACATTATCTTTTATGCATTTTGGATCCAGGTTTGAAAATCATGATTGGAAGCTTGTGTCTGTGTTTGGATGCCTTTCCGTGTGCATGCATGCAGGCTGTCCTACACGCCTGTCTGTCTGTGCTCCAGCCTGTGCCTGCATGTGTCCCTAGGCCTGCGCGCTTGTGTAAACGTGCATTCGTGCGGTTTTAAGGGACAGCGTTAAGTGCGCATCTTTGTATTTGTACGTGTGCGTTTCCTGTGTAAGCATTGGAACACATTCCTACATGTGTCTCAGCAGATATGTCTGCGGTGATCCAGCTGCCACGATCAGGCAGGGTCACCCGTGCAACTGCCAGAGAAGTTTTTATTCTGTGTATGAGTCACGGTGGGTAGCAGCGGAAATGTCAGCCCAATCAATCTGACGAAAGGCGACAGGGTAACCGCTCGCTTAGCAACAGCCGCGAGTTTAATCCAAGTCGACGAGGTAAATAAAATGTAACAAGGGATTGTTTCGTCACCTGCAACATCCAATTGTGAACAAAAAAACGTGCGTTTGTGCTCAACCGGCAGCAGCAGGGAAGCGACAGCTCGCTGAAAGCCGGCAACAGGATCTCGGGGATTATTGCAATTTTTATCTGCGTCCTTTTTTTCGTGTTGGATGAGGACTGGCGGCTGGGGACTGCAGTGTTTTCCACCACACAGAACAGAGAAGAAAAAATCCCTGCAGCCGCTTTGGGGGATTATTCTTCAAATTACGGACGCTGCGGATCATTTAGCCTTTCCATCCAGGAATCTGAAAATAAGCGCATACGTATGCATGTACAATAATATGATAATGCTGCCAAACGAGAACCACATGCATACAAATAACTCCTTTTCCCCGATGCCAAGTTCACAGATGTGCACTTTCTCCCACAAAAGCGCACACGGCCGGCGAGAACGCGCACACGAGGAACGAATAAAGACGAAAAAGGTGTGGGTCTCACACCAAGAAAGAATAAAAATGCTTTTACTGAGAAGCACAGTAAGCCCTTAAATCACGCACTCTTCAACGCCATCCGACAACTAAACGGCGTAATAAATGAACTCTCCACACGCATCCTTTATGCTTTATACCTAGTGCTGCTCTGTGTTGCAGGGAGCATTGGAGCAGACGTGAGACGGAGACAAAGTCGAGCCGGTCATCTGGAAGAAATGACAGCTCTTGTTAAATCAAATTATCAATGAAAGATTAAGCGGCTAAACGCTTTGCTTTGCCGGGAAGTCGCCCTTTGAGCCGCCGTCTGCCAGTAAAGGGCAGATCGGGTGGGAAACGCAGATTTTCTGATGCTGATGTGAAGCTTTGGCCAGATCAGCAAATAAGATAATTCTTTTCATAGGTCTGTTAACTTGTGAATTACACGTCCGGAAAGTGGGTGTTGCGGTGGGGTAATGGGGCCCGACGTCCTATACATATATATACATATATATATACACATATATATATATGGACACTCGCCATTGCTAGAAGGGCACACATTATCACACATTATCACATTTTATCGGGGCAACCTAAATCACTTATTTTTACCATTTGATGGGCACTCTGGGGGCACCGGATGTCGCTTGTTAATGAATACAAATGAATGCAAAGCAATTTGCACCTTTTAGCCATTAATAACATCATTAGAGGTATTCATTTATAACCCAGGATGAAATCTGGGACTAAAATGTTTCTTGACTCCTTGCTATAAAAAAACAATAATTACACCATTAAAACAGCAGAAGTCTCACGCCATACAGAGAGACGTTAATAGGAACATAAAAGGAATTCCCAAGCAAACAAAAATCATTCTTCAGCTCACGCAGATTGACAGGAGCCGACGGGCGCAGGAAAGGAGCAACTGGCGCGAGCCGGGCGTGTTCCCGCCACTAGAGGGCGACGTATATTGGCGAGACTGTTACAGCCGTAACGCCAGTGATACACCGCGCAGGCTGGAGATTGCCGATACGGCCGATGCCATCTCTGGGGGGGTGTCTGTAACGGGCAGCGCCAGTCGCCAGCTCTGATCGTGTGGGCTGCCGTAGCGCTACCTGCATGGCCGGCAGGGCTGTTATCGGCGCCGATGGGCCGTGATCGTATTCCTGCCACTCAGCCGCGACCCATTTACACGCCCGGAATCCCAGATAAAGAGCCCGCCGCGCCGCCGGCTCTCACATGTCCGGGGTAAACGTGTAGCAGGCACAGAGGCGTTTTCCCGATCGGATCAGTGACGGGGGGGCCCGGCTTCATCCGCCCCGCAAGCCGCCGCGGCTCGGGTATCGCGCACCTGCACAGATGGCGGGTGTCACGTTACGCGTCGGAGTAACACTGGAAGCGCAGCTCCGAGCGCGGGAATCAGCCCCTTCCCGGATTCCCGGAACCACGACTGGGGTGGGGGGTCGGACACAGGAGAGCCGCGGAAACCTTATCCCCGCTTTCAGCTTCTCACGAGGTCTGTCGCTGGGTCTTATCCCCCCCCCTCCCCTTTGTGGATTCTTAGCCCCCCCTCCTTCCACTCATGTTAAAACATGACATGTTTTAACCCCAAGCTGCACAACATGCACACTGCTAGGGGTCGGATCCAGGTTAAGCAAAGGCTGCAGATGCCTTTGCTTTGGGTTGCCCCCTGGTGGACAGGGTGGGTAGGACACCACCACCTGCAGGCATGAAATTGTGGGTAGTATGGCGATGCCCTGTGCAATTACCACGAGCCCACTTTCATACACACGTACAGTGCATGACTGAGACAGAATACATGATGTTTGCGCTTCTTATACGTTTTTATATGACTGTAAATCCCCGTGTGTGTTCAGGACCCGAGGAAGGAGCAGAATATGACGTCCTCTCTCTTTCTGGAAACTTCTCCGTCACGTGTGCGCGCATAAGCGTCCTCCTGAGACGGCCGTCTCGCTGTTTTCCCAGTTGTTTAGTTTTTAGACTTTTTTTTGGAAACAGCAGGCTGGCGGCGGCCTCCAAGACAGGCTCTGTCGACAGGCCTTCCCGGCCCAAGTCACGCATGGGGTGGGGGGGGTCCGGCGAGCAGAACCGGCCAGACGAGGGAGGATTACAGCCGGAGTTACAGGCTAACGCTGAGCCGAAGGGCCGCGTCCACCAGGTCGCCATCCGTCGCTGAGGCAGGCCGCCGTCTGTCGCTGAAGCAGGCCGCCGTCCATGGCTGAGGCGGGCCGGCCTGCTGCCTGGGGGGAGACAGCACCAGGTGTGCGGCCACCGCGAGCGAGCCGGAGTCTGCGCCAGTGAAGGGCCAGGAGAGAAAAAAAGAGAAACAGACGGAGGGGTGGAAAAGTTCTCTGCCGTGATCACAGCCACCAGAAGCCCCTAGTTCTCCGAATATTCCCTGCGTCTCCCACGGCCCCGTGGCACCCCTGTCCTTTATCTGGCTCTAATTAATCACTGAAATCTGAGACGGCCTATCAGGAGGGCCCCCACCCCACGCTATCGCTCGTGGCCGCCTAAGCTAACAAATTTGCCCTATCGCTCTCACCTCGCTGCGGGTGGCGTGAGCCAGGGGTGGGGGCGTGCTGACAGGCGCGGGGGCACAGAGCGGTACCTGGCGGGGGGAGGGAGGCGAGGAATATCGAGAACAGAGCTCCAGGCTGTTGGCTCTCGGCTGGGCCTGGAAGCTGCTCTCCCGTATGCCCCTTTGTGGACTTTGGCTCGCACACCTGGGGGGATTTGGGATCGCAGGAACTTAGCGAAGATAGTGCAGGTCAGTCATGTGACCCGAAACGCTGCCCTTTGATAGGCTGGAATTACAGCTGCAGTTCAGAGGTTACTTAAGTAAACAGAAGGTGAATGCGTGCGTAATGTGGTATATAAACTCTTTCACTCACCCATACCTAGTCACACGCGAGGGCGGTGCAGAGACTCCGAGCCGGACTCAGGAGCCGCTGTGCGTTGTATAAATGTCAGGTAAACGCTGGATAAACACCGGGTAAACACAGTTAAGGTTTCACTTCTGCAGAAAGACCTGCCAACCCCACGCAGTCAGCAGCGGCCAGAAGACAAGACAGCCTTTGTTTCCATGCGTGGTCCCCCTGATCTCGTCCCCGTGCGAGGACTGGCCCCCTGGAAGAGTGTAGGAGTGCAAATAAACCATGTAACAGAAGTGTCTATATGTGCTGCCTCGCTCTCAGGTCTGTGTGCCGCACTGTGATCCACCATCTGAACGTCCCTAAGCCTGTGAGGGCTGCTCAAAAGCCTTAGATCCAGAAGCACCCAGAAGGCAGGTGGCTCCGTCCTGCTAACATGCGCAAGGTGTCAAAGCACGCGAAGCAGAAGTAGCCAGACAGAGGACGTGCTCGGCCCTTCAAACGGCACCAGCTGACGCACGTCCATTCTCATTCGCTGGGAGTCATGGCTGACCTCAACACAGCTGGTGCACCCCCCCCCAACGCTCCCACCTCCAAAACCACCACCTCTCAGTCGCTGACCATCTAAGCTAACCTCAGTCTCACCAAGTGTTTTCCCTGCCAAGAGGCCGATTTCAAGATTTAAGAAACCAAATGTGAAAAAAAAAATAGAAAAAGACAGACTTGTTGGGAAAACATTGCGGAGGTCTGGCGTGTGCCCATACAGGAAGGGTGTGTTTACACGGGCAGGTACTGACACACTGCCAAGCTGAAAGAGGGACTGTGAGGCACTCAGGTGCAGCATGCCCACTGTGGGGTCACCTTATGGCCCTGGATACCCAGCATGCAATGCGTGCCACCCCAACCCAGCATAGCAGGCCACAGGCTGACCCACCAGCAATCTGTAAACGCTGCCTGCACAGCGCTGTGTCTCGGTCCGTTGTTCCGGCCGGATATCTAATGGCACCTGTAACGTCACTCACCAAAAACAACAAGACGTGGCCTGGATTTTCCGAGCTGCAGAGGGCCACCGCGGGCTCCCAGGCACAGGACAGAGGCCTGCTCAGGGACAAAAGGCTCCTGCGTGGTGGGGTTGCGTTGTGCATCCGTGTGGGTGTGAGCATCCATCCATCCATCCATCTATCTATCTCTCTATCTATCTATCTGTCTCTCTGTCTTTCTGTCCATCTATCTATCGTTCTTTTCTTTCCTTGCCGTTTCTCTGTAGCCTTCTCTCTCTCTCTTTACTCCACAGACAAACAGCACAAATTCCGCAGTATCCAAATGAGGAAGCGCTTGTCACACTGCACTGCTCATCCATTTCCGGGCCTGTCGCCTTGCTCGGTGCACCTCCCCCTGACCCCCACCTGCCCCCCCCCGCCAGAACATTCTCTGTAAACTAACAAACCGGGGGTCATGTGGTGCAGGCTGAGCCAGGAGCCGCACCTTGCTGATGTAAGAGGACGCAAGGCCAGCCCCTCCCAGTGCAATGCTGCTGCACCGGCAAACACTACGCCCCCAACATGGAGGCCCAAACCAATAGCGGCGCCTCTGAGCCCCGGACTGTCACCGCGCGGCCTGCTGGTGTCTCCGATCGACGGGACAGTGACACTTGTAAACACACAGCTGGCTCTCTGCCTCCCTCTCATCAGGCCACGGCTGCCCGCTCTGCCTGCTTGCTCACCAGCAGACACACTCACACCTTATCAGAACTGAGCTTCACTAAAGACTGTGGGTATCTGATCTGGTACACCTGCCCCGAGGAGCATGTCTCCCTCCTTCTCACTCAGACTAAGTCGGCTTCTGTCACTGTTTCTGTTTGCAGGCAGGCCCATGTTGCCTTATCTCCTTGACACTATTTGTAAAAGGTCAACAGACTCTGAGGCCATCATGCACACTCCAGCCTCTGGGGGCACCCTTTCATATCGGGCCAGCCGTTTTCCTGCGTCACGTCTCTGCTCCTTAGCTTACTGCTCCTCCCACCTGCAGTTTCATCAGTTCACGGTGGCTTGATTACATCTGTGCACCGCGGCTGTCGAGATTAGGTCATTAAGCAAGAAGGGATGTCGTTAATGACATTGAGGTAATTGATTCAGAATCTGATTGGCTAAGGAGACACAGGAAGCGCATTCATGCAGAGGAAGGTGAGTCTCTGTCGCAACTCCCTTTTGGGGTTTGACACTGACGCTGTGCGGCATCCGGGGGGTGGCTGAGCACAGCGTGATGCGCTGACAGCGCCCAGCTGGCTTTCGTCAAGGAGCCACCTGACTGCTTAATATAACCTGCTGGGCTGCAGTGAGAGGACGCCGGCGAGAGACGGGATGACGGGATGCTTCTGCCTGCAGGCCCTCGGGCTGCCATGCCAGAGTTGCGGCTGCTTTGATTTCCCTTAAAGGCACAGACCCTCATGCGTGCTGACAACCTTTAGAAATATCTATTTACGTCCTGTGGGTCCAGCCTAATGTGGCATCCTCGCCTCCAAGGTCACAGAAAGGACACCAGTCCCATTTTACTCCCCTCTCCCAGTGGACCGGCTCCGAGGTGCTGAGACCCCTGCCCTTCCCAAAATACCCGAAAGAGCCCAAAAGAAATGGGAGCTTCCTGACTCCGTCTTGGACTGTCTGCAGCGATGAGCCGCAGCCCCTCTCCGCTTCTGTAAGCACAGTGCCACTGTTCCCTCCTATTATCCCCCTCTAATAAATAAGTATAAATAAAATGACGGGACCCCCCCCCCCCCCAACATCCCTTATCGCGCTCAGGCAGCCGGCTGCGAAATATGTTTGAATTGGGCTCAAACGGATGATAAACAACAGGTATCTCTTCCAATTATAACGGGCCGTGACAATACGGCGAGGATGTTGTTTCCTCACAGGCAGCCAAAGGCCCGGCAGCAGCAGAACGTCATAATAGAGGAACTCGGAGACGCTCTTAGACAACTGAGCTGCAGATTAATGTTTCCATTAGGGACGCGCGTAACCCACTGCACGCCCAGCGCTGTTCCGTTCCAGTGCTCTGTAATAAAGGGACGCGGAGACGATGCCCGCAGGACCAGGCCGCTCCGCCACACACCCCGCTAAAAACGCGGGATTGACAGGCCCGTCGTCTAAAAATACATCCAGCATCACGCCTTAATTGATTCGTCGGAAAATAATAGCGGCCTCCTAACTGTAACTGCTGACAATCGGGTGACTTCATCGTAATATGCCATGCTCTACCACCGATAAAAATAAAAGGAGTCGACCAATAGAGAGAATTTCTTCCTGCTGGTGTCTTATTTACAGGCTAATTACATTTCGTCTTAAGTCGGTCCTGAGGCTGATGATTGATTTCGCCGGATTCAGACTGGGTGTGCGGGGTCACTGCTTTTTCTCTGACCCCTCCGGGGTGTGCAGCATGCTGCCGGAGAGCTCGGACGTTTAAATTGCCCGTCAAAGCATAGACCAAAGCAGAAGGTTTAATCGCACGGAGGATCTGTGATGTTCAGCTATATTAAAGCGTCAATTAGACTTGGTAATGTACAGATGGGAGCCTTATGTAAGAGCTGACACCTGACCGGTCTTTCGGAGCTCAGAGAGCGAGAGCGGACCGAGGGTGAAGCAGCCGAGATCAGCCCAGCACACGCCTGCTTGGCGGATGTTCTCATCCAAGGGCTCTTACCTAGCACTCAATTTCACAAATCTACATACCCAAAAAACAATTTCAGTTTAGCATCGAGGGTGCTCAGAGGAACGACGGCCATTTTCTCTGCCACGTCTGCACCTGCAGCAACAACTGCACCACCAGCACCTACAGGCCTGGGCCGGTCCCCAGAAGGTCCTGCCTGAGACGTGATTATCTGGGCAGGACCTGGGCACACGCGGCCCACTGTGTGAATTGTTTTCTTTCTGTAGCACGGATGCGTCGATATGTGGATGAAGAACCGATGGCTCCAGTCAGTGGGGGGAAGAGGAGCCCCGGGCCTGTCTCTAGCACAATGACCCTCCAGGATGATCGCAGTAAAATGCAATTTCAGAAGTAAACATATGAGCACCTGTGATATTAAAATCACTCGAGGGTATGTTCATGCCCCCCCTCCCCACATCAGCTGCCAGGATCCGGCCCTCCTGACTTGCGGGGGGGTGCAGATGCTTAGCAGAGAAGGTGTTATTTTTATTTTGTTCCGCTTCTAAGCAAACCTCTGGAGCTTATTATTAACGTGGAGATCACCGCATTCCCTCTCTGTCCTCTGTCTTTACCAAATTTCCCCTTGGGATCAATAAAGTATATCATCCATCCATCCATCATCCATCCATCCATCCATCACCCATCCATCCATCTATCTATCACCCATCCATCCATCACCCATCCATCCATCCATCTATCACCCATCCATCCATCACCCATCCATCACCCATCCATCCATCTATCACCCATCCATCCATCCATCATCCATCCATCCATCATCCATCCATCCATCTATCCACATACATTTGCATTTGTTCTGTGGAGACTGGAGCCTCACCCTTTTCCCCAGGCATCATGGATGTGGCGTGTCCCATTGTGCAGGATAGCGACCCGCACAGTTGCACCACTGCACGAACTCGTTACTGCCAACGTACACCTGCCTCCTGAGGGCTGAGAGACAGGGCCACAGACTGCTGTACGCAGAGTCTCTCTGTGTTTGTGTCTGCATATGTGTTCCTGTATGTGTCTCCGTGTGTGTGTGTATGTTTGTGTGTCTGGGTATCTGCGTGTTTGTGACTGTGTGGTGTGTCTGTCTGTATGTATGTAGGTCTGTGTGTGTGTCTGCATGTGTGTTGGTCTGTGTGTGTATGCCTGCATCTATGTGTGTGTATGTCTGCATGTGTGTAGGTCTGTGTGTCTGTGTGTATGTTTCTGCATGTATTTGTCTGTGTGTGTGTGTCTGTCTTTGTATGTGTGTGCGTGTGTCTGCATGGGTACAGGTCTGCGTCTGTGTGTGTCTGTTTGTGTGCCTGGTGTCTGCGTATTTATGACTGAGTGGTGTGTCTGTATATGTGTGTGTGTGTGTGTGTGTGTGTATGTATATCTGTATGTGTGTAGGTCTGTGTGTCTGTGTGTCTCTGAGTGTCCCTCTCAGCCCCCTCCCTCTGAGTCCTGCCTCACAAGCCCACTGCTACCTCTGACCCCCCACCCCCGCTCGGGCTCTGGGACGCTGTCTAGCTGCCGTTCGCCACAGACCTGTACCCCCGGAGCTTCAGTGCCGAAATAAGAGCGCCTACCTGGCGGACGGACGGATGGGATCGCGGAAAACATTCATTTACAGGAGGGGGGATCTCGCTGTTTTATTCATGCACTGCGCTACACTATCAAACAGGCAGTGAAATATGCATTTCTAGAGTACATAGTAGAACACAGGCTTACCTGGCAGTTTTTCAGATTTCCTGTGTTCTGAATTATACATTGAACACCACGGGATATTTGTAAGCAAGGCCGTATAGAAGTATAGAAATGTATTTGATATATGTGACATACTGGAAACATGCATAATTCCCCCCAGATACATTATTTATGTATCTTCCACAGATTTTTGATATTTTCAGATATCATATATATTTACATACACCTACCATCTGAATACCTTTTTCTGGATTTTTCATCATCTCTGGCTCTGTGTGAGTTATACCAGACTCTGTGTGCGCTGCCATGCCTGTGTGTCGCACCGGGGTAGTACAGGGTGGGGTTCCACAGGGGCACTAAGTCCACAGTTGCAGTAATCCTCAGGGGTGGTAATCCAAAGGGGCAGTAATCCACAGGGGCAGTAAGCCTTCAGGGGCAGTAATCCACAGGGGCAGTTATCCTTAGGGGCAGTAATCCCACAGGGGCAGTTATCCTTAGGGGCAGTAATCCACAGGGGCAGTTATCCTCAGGGGCAGGAATCCCACAGGGGCAGTTATCCTCAGGGGCAGTAATCCCACAGTTGCAGTAATCCTCAGGGGCAGGAATCCCACAGGGGCAGTTATCCTTAGGGGCAGGAATCCCACAGGGGCAGTTATCCTTAGGGGCAGGAATCCCACAGGGGCAGTTATCCTCAGGGGCAGTAATCCCACAGGGGCAGTTATCCTCAGGGGCAGGAATCCCACAGGGGCAGTTATCCTCAGGGGCAGGAATCCACAGGGGCAGTTATCATCAGGGGCAGTAATCCCACAGGGGCAGTTATCCTCAGGGGCAGGAATCCACAGGGGCAGTTATCCTTAGGGGCAGTAATCCACAGGGGCAGTTATCCTCAGGGGCAAGAATCCCACAGGGGCAGTTATCCTCAGGGGCAAGAATTCCACTGGGGCAGCAGTCTTTCCCTCTCGTACTCCTGCACCTTGCCAGTTATGGTGCAGTATACTGGACATTGCTGTGGAAAGAGCAGAGCCTTACACAGGCCATGGCGGCAGCCCCCAGGGGCAGTTTGGGGCAGTTTGGTGCTGTGAAATGGGGCACATTGGGTTGGGGAGGGCATGATGGGGGGGTTATGATGGGGTGGTCTTGGGAATACCCTGGAAATTGCAAGACTGACAGGGAAAGCAAACCCAGTGCTGATTTCGAGCTGGGGGGTAAAGCTGTCCAGGCATTTGTGTGGAGATTTGCCTGGATGCCTTCTGTTCACAGCGAGGTTCTATCCCAGGTCTGACAGTCCGGTACATGTTGACCTGAGAAATGCTGACTCTGAGCACGGTACTTCAGAGTACAGGGGCTGGCTAGGGAGACTGGAAGAATTAAGCATCTCCACTGGTTTCACTCGGTAAAGACTGGTCCATTTATGAATTATGTCTCATAAGAATGTCACTCACCGGTATAAAAAAATGATTCATTTTCATAACTGTGCTGATATATGTGCAGTGCTCGGGGAACGCTGATAGATTCGCTTTTATAGAGAAGTGGTGCGATTGCTCTGAGATCTATCCTGTGGAGGGACGGAGCCTTTGCCAGGAGCATCCGTCACGATTTCTTGGTAAGCACTAACTGGCAGTCTCGCCGCTGTGTTAAACTGGCCTGCTTTTATTCCAGTAGAGAGGCAGAGACAGCCCACATCTTTCCACACCCTCCTGCTTTTCTTATGGCCTCTTCTGAGCCCTCAAGACTTCCTGGTGTTTTTGAGTTCTGCAGCCCACAAACTCTCAGCTTCCTCGCCATTATGGTGGCGGGGGGCAGGGGGCGGGTGACCCTGACACCCAGAGTTCATGTGGCTTTCTTTCTGCTCCAGCTGATGTAACGCAGCAATTTTCATTTGTACATACAAATTATATTTTGAACAGGCAAATCAATTTCGCTTTGGGGATTTGTGCGCTTTGGGGATGTGTGGACAGGGGAGGGGTGGGTATGAGAGTAATCAATTCCAAAATTACATTAATCATTTGCACCCAAACTGAGGAAACGCAATTTTGCGACCATCTGAGTGGACGGCTTCATTTTGCCAAGTCCCTCGGTCCCGCCCGAGAAATGCAATCTGAAGATGGAAATGAATCTCAGCGTCATTCAAGAAAGGGAAATTATTTGGGAATGGGGTGCGAGCGTGTTAGAGGAATCTGGGGAAGAATGTCGCCCGTCTGGGTGAGGTGTGAAACACAGGGCAAGTGACTGTGGGCTGAGGAGACCCTGCCTGGGCCTCACCCCGAGGGCAGCCGGCAAAGCCAGGGGTGACCTCCTTGAGGCCGGCGGGAGGCTAATATGCAGACCTCGCTGGAGCGAGAGAGCGAGCAGATGGGCGGGGCCTGCGTGTCAGTCCCTGTCACCCACACAGCTGTCAGCCGGCGAGCGTCTGGCGGGATGAAGTGGGCACAGCACCGCAGCCAGGTGCAGCCACGCCCCTGGGCCTTCCTCTGGCAGCAGCGCCCCCAAAAGGGCTCATTAGGCCTAACGAGTCTCGGAATTAACAGCACTGTGGAGAATCAGCCACTTTCTCAGCTGGATGTAATGTCAGACCGGTAGCAAAGGGAGCGACTCTCCTGGTCACCCATGGAACAACTGCTGGCACCACACACACACACTCACACACCCCAGGGTGTCTCACACACACATCGTGGGATGTTACACACTCACACACCCCAGGGTGTCACGCACATACACACACACGCCTGGGCAAACACACTGAGATGTCACATGCACACACAGGGTGTGTCACACACACACAAGTCCCGGCGTGTCACACACACTCCCCGGAACGTGTGAGTTGTTTTAATTGAATCGCTTATCAGAAGCGCCTGATGATTTTCTTTTAAGCCTCCCACTGAATCATGGGCCGTGAAACATCCCTCTGCTCTAGCCCCATTTTCCAATCAGCCGTAAATGGGGTAATTTAAAAACCTATACAGGCCTGTGTTTGTTTCTTTATTATTACATAAAAAGGTCACCATAGATCCTTCTCGGTGCACACTGCAAAATAATCACCTCAAATAATAAAGATCTGTTTCCTCCGATGCTGCGTCGTCTTCAGCGAGTAAGAAATTCCAACGCTTAAGTGTAACCGCATCCGGTCGCCTGTAAGTCATATTTCCATTCTGGGGTGTTAGAGCCTTATCTCGTTCTGCTGTAAAATGGAGGCACTCGATTGAAGTTCCTCCTTCTGTTTTTTATCTCGAGATTTCGATCAGCTCGCTGCCCAGCAGGTAGCACTAATAGCTTGTTCATTTCGCTCCAGAAATAAAGCGTCAGGGAGGCTGAGATAAACCTTGATCCTTAAAGGGAAAAGTAAACAAAGACAAACAGACTTTTGCAGGCATCTCTGCTGGGGGGGGGGTGCTCCTTATGGACCTGTCTAATCGGGATCCGATTGGCTGCCCGGCATCTGTGGCATGTCGCGGTCCAGAATGCCTCAGTTATGAGGCACTCGCCGCATTTAAGCCGCCTAAATAAATTCGTCATTGTGGCGCTAATGGGCACGTATGGCAGACAGATGTTGCTGAATAGACCCTCGCTTGGGGGGCGCAGTCAGAGCCACCCTCCTCATAAGCGTCAAGCTGGCCCCGGGTACATTTCATTTCCCAGAACAATCCTTTCTAGTCCCCCCCCCCCCCATTGATGGAAGATAATAAGAAATAGATCCTCCTGTCCTTTGGAAGTGAGGAGGATTTGGATTTTGAAGATATAATATGTTAATTAAATTCTTAAGCACAGACCTTTCCTGGCTTCCGGGATGGGTATGGATGCTGCGGAGAAGCCTCGCATCTTTTAATGCGCCGCCAAGCGTGCTGTTCCTTGGATGGCCCCAAAAGCTGCAATTCGTACAAAAAATCACCATACCTCTGTTCTCAGGAGTCCCCTTCTATCCGCCCACAGAAGCTACGCTCCCCGGTTGGCAGGGATACCTGTCACTCAGGAGGCCCATAGGAAATCACAGGTGTGCCTTCAGTTATGTGGCTGCCCCCCCCCAAATGAATGGAAGGTGCCAAATGGCCTGGTGCTGCCTTTGAGGACTGGGTGAGGTTCTGATGTGGCCCCTGCCCTCTCCTGCGCCCATCCCCAGCCAGGCATTCAGAGGTCGTACCTCTCACTCTATGCAGAGGAAAATGACACATACAGAAACATACTGCTTTATCTCTGCCAATTATTACAGGGGGACAATAAAAGGGGTGGGCTGAGGGTCCGCGGAGAGCCTGCTGTCAGGGAATCTCGATAGGAGCAAGAGGAAGCCGCTCCGGATGGCGCATGTCTGTGGCTCTTTGCAACGTCGTCGCCGCCGCGGCCCGCATCCGACTCCCGTGGGGACCCAGTGACGCGGGAATGCGCCGGATCGCGGCTGACGTGGTGGTACGCGATGCCGAGTCCCTTCACCGGCCGCGACGGCACACTGACGCCCCCCATGGGAGCCACGAGGTTCCGCGCCACCTTCAGGAGAGAGAGGCGCTTAAATGATGCTAACGCGGGGGAAAAGCCCTAATGTCAGTAGAGCAAAAGCCACAAGTGACCTTCTTGGAGGAAAGATGGTGGTTCGGGTGACAGGAGGCAGAGCGTGGAGGGGGGTATTAAACCCTGATACTTTTGGCCCCCACACCATCCTTCTTCAGAAGCAGGCAGATGGGATATTTGTGCTTTGAGACGCAGCTCTCCCTGACATGCTACATGCAATCAGAATGAATGCTTTTCATTTGACTAGAACCACAAGCGCTAGGAAGCTGGAGTTCTGGGGTCACGGAGCCTGGGCCACTCCAGCTGCCCAGCACACGGGAGCTATCAAAAGGAAGGTGGGTGTGAGGCAGAGAGACGGGGCAGACAGAAAGAGTGAGGAGAAAGGGGGTGAGAGGGGGGGAGTGAGGAGAAAGGGGGTGAGAGGGGGGGAGTGAGGAGAAAGGAAGAAAAGGAGTGAAGCAGAAAGCAAGAGAGAGATAGGGAGGTAAGGAGAAAGGATAAGAGAGAGAGGGAGCGAGGATTAAGAAGAGAAGAGACAGAAGTGCAAGAGGCATAATTAGACAATTACTCAAGGGTGGACAGGAGCCCATCCCTCTCTGTGGCACCTTCAGTCAGACGAGGCCAGCAGAGATGCTCAGGAAACAGAGTGCATCATACCTGAAGGTCTGAGGCAGTTTGAATGAGCAGAGCCGGCAGAGCCCCACGGAGCATATATCAGCCTCTGCAGCGAAACACCATGCCCCACGCCAGAGAGGCGCTCTCACTGCCTGCCGCCAGGATCTCCTCAGCGGAACAAGAGCACCGCTGCGGTACGGGCAAGAACAAACGCAGGCAGTGTCGGGAAACTGGGGGGAGGGGTATGGGGGGGTAGTGTGTGTCAGATGCGACTTGATCATTAATTGGCACAGAAATTGATGCTGTATGGGACTAGATCTCAAGGCACCCGTGGAGGGAGTCAGAGCTCAAGGTGGTTTCAGAAGAGAAAGAGCACTGTCGGAGAAGGGGGAGGAGAAATGTTAAAGGAGGAGGAGAAGTGTCAGAGGAGGAGTAGTGTGGGAGGAGGAGGAGGAGAAAGAGGGAAAGTTTCAGAGGAGGAGCAGTGTGGAAGGAGGAGAAGTGTCAGAGGAGGAGCAGTATGGGAGGAGTAGGAGGAAAAGTATCAGAGGAGGAGCAGTGTGGAAGGAGGAGGAGAAGTGTTAAAGGAAGAGAAGAAGTGTCAGAGGAGGAACAGTGTTGGAGAAGGAGGAGCAGTATCTGAGGAGGAGCAGTGTCAGAGATGGAGCAGCAGTGATTTAGAAATACCCAAAGCCAAGACAGTGGCACCTGAGCCTGCCCAAATGTGTTGGGAAAGCTGTCCTTTTTACTGCACACCTCCCAGAAGGTGAGGCTCCTGCTCCTCCTCTTTATATAAAAAAAGGTGAACATAAAGGCTGTTTCCCTGGATGCTTGATGCAGGACAAGAATTTTAAACACCTCATAACAAGCACGTTTGTCATTTTGCACAAATCACACTCGAGTTGCCTCGCCGAACGTGAAAGTGCCAAATTACCAGCATCTGAAACAAGCGTATCCCCAAGAGTCCTCCTGTAGTGCAAATGAATGACACTCGATTTCTAAAAACAAATAAACAAAAAATAAATGCCTTTTTAGACCATATGGTTCATCTGAATTCATCAACGTTATTCTCGCTCCGAAGAATAACCTGAAATGAGACTGGAAGCGCGCGTCTGCCTTAATCTGGGAAATGTGTAATGACTTGTGTGGATCTGCTGTTTTTCTCCCTCAAATAAAAGGCACAGAGGAAAAGTCTGAAAGCCTCTGCCAACTCTCATTGGACGCGCCGTTGGCACGTTACCGTGCTCGGTGGCAGCCGCTCAATGCAGTGCACTGTCGTGATTTAAGACCTCGACGCCGGGAAATCGCAGGAAGGAGAGGATGGGTGAGGCCCCTATAAATAGGGGGGGGCCCTCGGGAGACCGACCGGCCAACCTCGGCCAACCTCAGCTGTGGGGTAGCCGGATGTTTTCTCTGGAAAAAGGCACGTGCCGGGAGCCAGCCTCGTCTATTGCTGATGCCGGGCCCATCGGCACCGCAAGGCTTGTTAAGTGTGTGGCATGGGGCCCAAGATCGCCAGGGCTGGGAGCCCAGTTGGCCCTCAGAGTCACTTTCAAACTAGGCCCTGTCATTCTGTCCAGTTTACTCACATCAAATCAGATCATATAAGGCTACAGCACCATATTTCCATCAGAAGCAAACGCAGTTCGGAAACTCGCACAAAGACTGGGGCTGATCTACAGTCCTGATTTGGCAGTATCTGGGAGTTAACTAGGCCTGGCACGGCCGGCACTTTGCAATCACAGTCTTTACTCCTTAATTTCACTGGATATGTACAAAAATAGCAGACTTGCACTGCCTCCCCTCAGATCCTTTCCCCTGACGTGGAGCTGGGACCTTCTGCAGAGTCGTGCGGTTACTGGGCATGCTCCGGCACGGCGCAGAGGACGCTTCCCATGGCTCCTCCTCTGGACATGCCGGATCCAGGTAGAGCACGTCACCTGGAGCTGGAGACAAGGCCGCCATAGAGGTGAGGTTCCTGACAGCCAGCGGGCAAAGTTTTAAGTGTTGGCACAGATTCGAGGAAGTGACTTATTATCCCGACAGTGTTTCAGCAGTACAGACTGTCAGAGCTCTGAAGACGTTATGAATCATCCACCTCTGCTCCTCCTTACAAGATTGTTTGATCTTCAAACAGGGAAAAGACGCACACACACACTTCTACTGCGATTACTGTGTGCATTCTAGGGCTCTGGAACCTTCTCTACCGGCAGGAAGTCAGAAACATGTTTGAGATTAAGAGCTCAGAGTAGGAGTTCATGTCCCTAAGGGCGTCCATTGAACTGGTAACCTTTGACCTTCTAACCTCAGGAAGCACATCCACAGCCAATCCTGGGAGAAAGTACTGCGCTTATCAATGTTCTGTGGAATGAGACACATCCATCACCATGGATACACAGGAACAGACCCATGCTTCATTACTCACCCAGAAAAACGGAGCTGCTCTCGAACAAAGTCATGCATTTTCATAAGACCTTACAGTTCAAATGTTTTTCAGTCTTCTGTCAGTGCCAATTACAGCCTTTGATACATAGCTATGAGTTCCATTAATTCAGAGCAGACCACATAGTGACACTTGTTTTCAATAAATAATAAAATCAAATTTTATCCAACGTGATGGGCCCTTGACTCCGCAACAGCACCACCCTCAAAAGTGCCTTTGAACACGACACCAGTCAGCTCGGGAGTCTTTTCCAAACTCCTTCAAAGTCTCGGGCAGTACTGAAAATGAAAAGGATCTCTTCACAAAGACAAACATAGTGTGCTGAAGACCCAGGATCGGAAACAAGTCTGCTTACGAGGCAGGACCATAACTGGAGGGCGTGCCAGGCATCTCCGGACGGAACGCCGGATGTGGAATTGCAGGGTGCCCCCCCCCCCAAGCTCAGCATCAAACTGAGGATGAGTCCTTGGTGTTGTTTGGCCTGATAAACAAATCTGGACCGGATAATTGTCGCACCACTCTGAGGTGCCAGCGGACAGATGGTTAGCGCGATCCATGATGGCCCCCACCCCAGCAAACACACTGCTCCACTACAAGGCTCTGATATCCCAGCCATGCAAATCCCCCCCCCACTCCTAAATGTTGCATTGTGGATCTTTTTTGATGTTACTTACAGACACTTACACATCAGCAAGACCCGTGTCTGTACCTCGGATCCTCCAGGAAACCAGACAGTGAATCCCGTCCACTTAGGTCTGGTGCTGCGTCCCCCTCAAATCTGCAAAAATTAAAAGTCCAGCCTCATGTCGCTACATGGTTCATCCACAGGCACAATCCAAGCGCACGAGCACACATTTCCAGCAGAGTTCAGTGTTACTGATTTGAAAGGATTGTCTGTCTTTTTTTCCCGCATAATCCTTTATTTAAATAGACCACTGTGTGGTGATGATAGAAAGATCAGGACGATTCGCCTTACTCAGATCCTATTATTTCCCACAAGCAGGATCTTACATACCAGATAAGTGCCAGTGCACGAGTGTCTGTGCTTGACTGCACTCCATGGTGCGGGCTACAGAGAGGTCCGGTCCGTGTACCACGTGTGACCCGGAAATCTAGGTCTAGCGGTACAGGAAAGCATTTCTCTCCTTTCATCAGTTTGTTCTGATCTAAAGAATTACAATCACGGCAATCACGGCCTTGTGGAGCCCGTTCGCCCCAATTGCTATCCTCAGAGCACCCCTTTGGCCAATCGCTGTCCTCAAAGCATCCCTTTAGCCAATCGCCGTTCTCAGAGCACCCCTTCGGCCAATCGCTGTTCTCAGAGTGCCCCTTCGCCCAATGGCTGTCGAGAAGAGGAGTACCTTTGAACCAGCCTTTCAGCGGTGATCAAACGCTCGCATGCTCTGTGTGCGTCTCTTTCGTAGGAGCTCAGGAATAAAAAAAACAACAAGCACAGGATAAAAGTGAGTGAGCATTAACTCAAATGCAATGATTGGTTTGCTTTCTGGCCTCTTTGTTCCAGCTGCCGTTATCCTGCCCGTCTGTCTGGGGTATGTTCGCAGAGACCACAGGGCCTTATGAAACACGCGGGCACAAGCGTACGGGAAACAATTCTGTCAGCCACGAATTATATAACGACGATTTTATCCTAATCTGTCCCCAGCCTTGTTTTTTGCCACACATGCTAAGCTTGGACCTGCCTTCAGAACCCTTTGTTGTGTTCATTTCTAATGAACGCGTGGCTCGATGTACACCCCCCCCCCCACTGCTGTACCCCTGTAGATAACTCTGTTTTCCTCTAGGACACCCTATGGCTGTTCACCATGCGTGGGCGTTGAAAATTGCCTTTTGTCACCTGTAGTGCCAAGGTCATGCCAGCCTGTTTATTGTGCTAATGGGGTGAATATGAGCTGCCTGTTGTAAAGGCAGGGGAGGGGAGATTGTCGCTGGCCATGTCCGATACGTTCCCGAGCAGAGGGCCGTTAGGCGGACCCCGCGGGCCGCGCTGTGTGCGGCAGTGGTTTGCTGAGATATTTAGCTTGGAGAAGTATCCCTTGAGGAAATGCCCCGAGTTCAGCCAGACCCTGGACTGCATGCATGGGTACAGAAGACATATGTAAGGATGTTTGAATCGGCTATAATAAGGATCGCTTTCCTGGAGCCTTGCAAGGGATGTCCTCAGTTGCGCAGGTGCCAAAAAAGCCAGTGGAATTGTGTCGCTGTTATTTTTAAACTAACATTTGTTTGCGTGGTTGAAGACCAATACCAGAAAACATCCCCAGGCAGAACACAGAGTGAACTTCTGGAAAAAAAAGGACAAAATATTTTATTTATGAGTGTTTTTAAAGTCCCAACTGTTCACATTTTATGACTGTGAAAAATTAAATTTACAGTTTAGCCTTAGAGTATTAAGGATTATATTTATTTCCGTCTGGCAGTAATAGCAGTAATTTAATACAGTATTTAGAGGTGTAAGTCTTCCTGAACCAAAACCATAGCCTTCTGGCAAACCTGACAACAATGGGCTGCTTGTAGATGCATTTGGACGCACGCCCCATCCATCCTCCCATCCTGTAGTCAGCACCCACCTGCCTTTTCTCCCACATCCGGCATCCCGGGATGCCTAGAATCCCGCGTCCCGCCCCGGATCCAGCGACTGCTTCCGATTCGCTCGTACCCTAGTCGGCCTCTGCTCAAGCAACTAACCTCCGAAACGAAAGTGCACAGCTCAGTCTGAGGTCCAGAACCTGCATTGACTTTTACCCTGAAACTTGTTAAAAATTATAAAAAAAAAACGTGTAGACTACGTGGATAAAATAAGTCAAGTTAAACCCCTCGCAAACAAAATAAGATGCTAAAAGATTAGATGAACTTGACTGATTTTGGAGGAAATATTGGTGCATACAGCAGCAAGATAGCCAAAGTGCAGCACGATACATATAGCAGGCCATAGACAATTAAATGTAGTTCAAATAAGTGTAAAAAGTGCACTAAGGAAATAAATATACATTTAACAATAAAGTAACAGGTGGTACATGTGTATAATGTGAGGTATAATAGTGCTCAGAAGGAGAGTCTGCGTGAAATAAGCCTTCACAAGCTGTGCACATTTTCACGCTGTGGCCATTTTATCGCATTCAACTGCCTCTCATCCCGGCCTGTGTGTCATGTTGATTTTGCCTTGCAGATGTACTGACTCATGAACTACTGACTGAAACACTCCGTGAGTGAATCCTGTCACTCTGATGGTAGGAACAGGGTGAGCGTGGTGGGTGCATACAGCCCCCCCGCCTCCACCGCTGCCATGTGTGCAGGAGGGTCATGTGGAAACAGTGGGACAGGCATTGCTCCTGGCCAAATCGCCAGGGAGCATCACCGTCCTGAGGATCACACGGGTAAGGCTGGCACTTAGTACAAGAGCTGCCTTTTTGGGTCAGGGTAATTTTAGCCTGTTCGCTGGACACGTGTGGAGCAAACGGATGACTCCATTGTGCTGCGAGGGGTGTAAATATATTTCTGTTTTGTTTTTTTCATTTCCAATGCTCCCTCTGTTTCATTTTTTGGTTCGTTTTATAATGTTTATATTGATTTATTCTCTTGGACAAAAATCTCAGTAGGTGAGATGGGAGGTCATATATCTGGAGACAGCGGCAGCAGTACTGAGCAGCATTGCTCTAACAGGAGACCCGGAGCCGACGGTGGATATCCCCCACATTACTGAAATGGCTGAGTGTCACCTCCTCATTTGGATAGATATGCAGAGGAGAACGGACAGTAGCCGGGAGGAGGCTGCACTGTGCCTCAGGGCGCTCCTGGCAGAATCAGCCCGGCCCTACAGCTCACCCAGAATTGTCTTAATAGTCTTTACTGTAATGCGGATAGGTTTCACTAAATTACCCGCTTCGGGGGGCGCGGCACATCCCCTCGTAAGCCGTAAATCCAGAACACGGCGGTCAGGTGAGCGACGGAATGCCTGAACAGCGAACGAGGGGGCGACCGTCGGCTCACCCCGACCCAGAGGGAGCCAGGCATCAGAAAATCACTAACGCGACACACATTTTACATTCAAAATCCTGTCCGTCTGCAATAGTCCCACATGCCGACGCGACCATGGGTTACCATGCGTTATCGTGCACTTTAGACAGTGCTTGCAGTATAAGCGGGTACAGATCTGAGTAATAATATGTGTGTTTGTGACAGATGGACGTTTCTATGTTTCACATCGGACGTGGAAACAACGGAGGGGGAACTAAATCCTGCGTATCCCTGCGAGTGCAGGACGGGCTAGTTTGCCAGTCGTGATACATACACGCCTGGAAAAGCAGGAGGCGTCGCTCGGCGAGGGCTGGACGTAGAGAGAAAAGAGGGGAGAGAGAGAGAGAGAGAGAGAGAGTTGGAGCTCGGCTACGTCACGGCCCCCGAGCCCAGGCGTCCCGGCGAAGGAACAGTAGCGCTGTTGTACGGCGGATCGGCCAGGACCTGGCGCGGCGCAGCGGCCGGATTCAGGCGCACCAGACCCCGCGGGGGGCAGCGACATGTGCCGTGGGTGCAGATCGGAAGAAATGTGAAATGTGACTGATGAGGAGCCGCCGGACGCAGTCGTGAATGCCACTGACTTTTAATCTATCCTAGTGTGTCTGGGGGGTTGGGGGGAAATGCCCCCGTGCGAAATTCGCCAACATTTCTGGGGATTTATCTGAACTGCTTTTTTTGGACTCGGCGGCATCCTACGTCCAGGCGGATCTGGTAAGTGTGAAGTGTCGGGACGAAGGAGGCATCGCTCCCGGAGAACCGATACCATGTGCCGCCGCTACGCGATCGCGTCCTAACAATAACGCCGGTGCGCTTCTGCTCATTCCTGTAACGGGTACCAACATTTTCCAGATATAAAATCACGTCGGTGCGATATTTATCTCATCGCGCCGAGTTTCCAGGCAGCCTCGGGCCGCGTCGAAACCCTAGATCGGGACGTGTGGGGGTTCGTGTACGTGGACGAGGAGCGTCAATGGCTGTTAAGAATTGCATCTGACCTTAATTTAATTCAAAAGTAAGGATAGTGCTGTTGAGAAGAAAAGTGGAATAGCATAAAAATCCAGCGAGAGAGCGCCATCTGTGCCGGAATGGTGCGGGATACGGTGCCGTACGCGTCGCTGTGCCGTTTTGGTGCACTTAAGATGAATGTGTCTTTTTTTGGTTATTATGTTGCAGACGCGCAAACGGCCGGGGCTCCGGGCAGTAACGGATGCGGGTCCTTTCAAAGTGAGCTGGAAACAAAGTTTAGCCTGAAGTCGGCGGTGCTTTTGATGCCACTGGTGAAATATACTTATTACTAACGAAAAAGGGAGACGGCACGAATAAATCGCATGTGACGGGTGTAACGGGTCTTGGCGTTTCATTTGGGTCAGATAACGCGGCTGTACGGGTTCTTAACGGAGCCCCCCACCGCCAGTCCGAGCGGACCCCCTCCAGCACGAGGCTGTGCGCCTTGCTGCCGCTCGCTCCTTTTATTCGTGAGGAAAGTGCGGCACCTGGTCATGGGTTTGGAAAGTACTTTTCGGTAATAAACCCGCCTGCATTTTTCATTGCGACCCCGTGCGAGTCGTCCGTTGATATGAGCCGGTACCCAGAACAATGAGGTTGTGGAAAAAAAAAGTTCTGTTGAGTGTAAACCAGTTTAGGTAAAAGCGAAGGCGGTTCATTTACCGTATTTCATTTGTACCGAATATACATGGCATGATTATATAAGAGAATAGCAAAATTATAAAAATATAGAGTGTGGAATTAATGTAATATAAAGCCCTACAATTCAGGCACGATATATTCCATATTCAGTTTAAAAATAGAGTATCTAAAAAATGTTACTCTCACATGAGAAGGATATTGCATTCCTTCGCCGGATAGGGTTTATTAAATGACTATAAGGCGTACCGCATTAAATCTACCGGTATTAAAATGCATAGCTTTTTTCGAATGTGCAAAGTAATACAGAAGCAAAGGTCCTTTTATCTTCATGCCAGCCGTAAATAGATCCGGGCCGGTAGCCCTTCGCGCGGAGAGATACGGCCGGACTTGAGCGGGCGCAGGAGGGATATGCGCTCCGGCCGCGCCACGCTGGGAGAGCCCCGAGCTCCGCGAAATGCTCATTAAAGGCGGAAATTAGAGCCGGAGAGGGTGCGTAAAGCTTGGGGGGGGGGGCGCAGACACGACTCGGCGAGGCTGCCCAGGCTTTAGCATTACTGGTCTTCAGAAGAAGTTTGCTTCGTGGGGCTCCGGCTGGAGCCCCCTTTGACTCCAAAGTTACGGGCTCGGGAGTTTTCTCAAAAGCGCGGGGGAAGGCATGCTTTACCATAAAACTATCCCCGCACGCAGCCCCATTTCATCCAGATATTCCTTTTTGGGATTCTGGCTGTTTCAAAGTGTGTATAATTTTGCCCTCTCAAAGCAGCAGGCTCTGCGTGAACTGAATGGAAATTAGTCCCTACGGGGGGGAGGGGGGGGGCGTTCAGTCTTAAACATAGATTTACGCAGAGTCTGAGTGCTTCTCTTTCACTACATCTGTAAAGTGATGCCAGACTAGTTTTTAAAATGCCTGCGTTTCTTTCCTGTCTCCGTGGTACTTTGTAAGTCTTCACCATCGCATTCTACGACGTTTCCTCCCCATCCAAAGGCCGTTTCTTTATCCCTGGAAAAGCAGACCTTGCTGAGGTCCCTCCTGCTGTTTTTTCCGGGGCCCCAGGGCACACACTTACGCACGGCACACTACACGGTTAACATTAAGGCCACACCCCTTTCTGGCCCCAGGTCTGCTCCGGCTCTGGCTTTGCCGCAGGGACACAATAACAGTAATTATGTTTCTGGGACTTATCACAGCATCTCACAAGTGTCAGATTCTGCAGCATATTTTCAATATGACATCAGAATTTGAATGCACTCGATTTGAATGTATGCATCTTGACCGTAAAATGTGTTTTTGCTTTAAATGAGGAACATTTACTCTCGGGTTACGGCTTGCAGCAGGCATAGTTTGAAAAGACCGGCCAGACCACATGCCCCGTTACAGGAGGTCTTTGCTCCAGCACTCCAGGTACTGAGCTCCGTCTGCCGCATTTGCAAGAAGAAGGTTCCGGTTGAACGACTGACATGAAAACATGTCGCGTGCTCAGTGTCCAAACGTTCCGCTCCGCTCTGATGGTTTGGATTCTGAGATGGGGAGATATACAGCTACCTTAGGTCCATCCAGCCTTTACACTCATACTTTGGAATTTTGCATATTGCATCGCAGATCAAAGAATCTGGGAGATATGCAATTTAAGTGTAACAAAGGGATTTATAAATCTGCACATCTTTACTTTGAAGTAGCTTTCCTTGACCTACAGCAGGTCATGAAGTGATTCTAAGCTTTGTTACCATTCAGGTGTTAAACGCCTCAAGCTTCAGTTTTATTCTTTGGAAGAACGAAGTACCGGAATAACATGGGGGCAGAACTTATGCGGGGTGGGAAGGATACAGAGTTTTTTTTTTTGTTGCATTTTTTCCCTGAACTATTTGCATACCACTATTTGTCTTGCGGCGAGATGCAAATTGAAGGCGAGTTAAATAAAGTGGAGCTCCCTCATGCTTCTGGACGGTGTCCCCTGAGACTGCTCCCTCGCTTCAGCCTGGCCGTTGCTTGTCCCATTCTCAAAAGAAAGTGTTCAGCGAATCTCAGGGTAATGTAAGAAATTACCCCCCTGCCCATCCCCCATCAGTGAAACCTGACTCCTGTTTGAACAACTGTCCCCAGCGTTGACTTGATGGAAGTGCCTTGTCGCCTCGTGTAAACAGACTTCAGTGGGCGGCCCCCACTCCCTCCCCCATTGAGAAGGCCTGTGTAGTAGAATGGTGTGTGAGTCGCTATTTGGATTTAATTAAAGAGAAACGAAAAACTGCATAGTTTTGTGCTTTCAGCAGCTTCAGTTTCGTCAGTGCCTACCGCGCTGACGGCTGTATCTTCCAGCTCCTAAAACATCTGTCTTCTCTCTCCTGTTTCGTTGCAGGTGTCACAGCAAAGAGCATTGTGGCATCATGGGGACGCTCCTAATGTCGCTGGTTCTGATCCTGGTGACTCTCCTCTCTGGCTGTATAGGGAGCCAGGGCGTGGACCCGACGCCAGCCCTGCGGTTCACGCACTCGGCCTACCATGCTTCCATATTCGAGAATTCCGCTGCTAAGACCTACCTGGAAAGTCCAGTCAAAATGGGTGTCTACATCCTAGACCCTGCTTGGGAGGTACGGTACAAAATAGTGTCTGGTGATACGGAAAGCCTCTTCAAGGCCGAGGAGCACGTGGTGGGTGACTTCAGTTTCTTGCGCATTAGAACAAAAGGTGGCAGCACGGCCATTCTTAACAGGGAAGTTAAAGACCACTATGTGCTCACGGTCAAGGCGTTTGAACGTACTACCAACGCTGAGGCTCGCACAAAAGTTCAAGTCCAGGTGCTCGACACCAACGATCTCCGGCCCCTGTTCTCTCCCACCTCCTACAGCATCTCTCTCCCCGAGAACACACCTATAAGGACCAGTGTGGCACGAGTCACAGCCACGGACGCTGATGTGGGCACCAATGGCGAGTATTACTATAGCTTCAGGGAGTGGACAGACATGTTTGCAGTCCATCCCACCAGCGGTGTGGTGACACTGACAGGCCGCCTGGACCAGTCAGAGTCCCGGCTCTATGAGCTGGAGGTGCTGGCAGTAGACCGTGGTATGAAGCTTTATGGGAGCAGCGGTTTTAGCAGCACGGCCAGGTTGACTGTCCGGGTGGAGCCGGCCAACGAGCATGCCCCGCTTATCACGGCCGTCCCACTGATCCCCTCAGATGGCGATGGGGACCCCACATATGCCATAGTGACAGTGGAGGAT
Source organism: Petrocephalus sullivani (assembly GCA_026780845.1). Taxonomy (NCBI): domain Eukaryota; kingdom Metazoa; phylum Chordata; class Actinopteri; order Osteoglossiformes; family Mormyridae; genus Petrocephalus; species Petrocephalus sullivani. Next base: position 10,872,467 of record JAODKM010000048.1, on the reverse strand, counting down.
GATGACCAGGGACCAAATGGTGAAATTGCCTCGCTGTCTGTTGTGGCAGGTGACCCCCTGCAACAATTTAAGGCCATGAGGACCAGCCCCGGGAGCAAGGAGTATAAGATAAAAGCAGTGAAAGATGTGGACTGGGACAGCCAGCCCTATGGATACAATCTCACTTTGCAGGCCAAGGATAAAGGAAACCCCCCCCAGTTCTCTGCTGCTAAAGTCATCCACGTGACATCTCCACACTTTAAAGTAGGACCGCCTAAATTCGAAAAGGATACTTATAGGGTCAGCCTCAGTGAGTTTGCCCCAGTTCAGTCTCCTGTGGTGATGGTCAAAGCTGTGCCTAGTTATCCCCAGTTGAAGTATGCGTTCAAGTACAAGATGGAGAAAAACCTGTTTGCTATAAATCCTAACACTGGCCTGATTACAACAACTGGCGCTATTCGGGCAGACTATGCCCCCAGGTTTGAACTGGAAGTTGTCACCAGTGATGGCAAGGCCTCCACTAAGATCATCATTGACGTAACTGACACGAATAACAACCCCCCGGAGTTCCTCCAGTCCTCTTACGAAGCCAGTGTTGATGAGCACATGCCAGTTGGATCTAGTGTGCTAACAGTTAGTGCTAAGGACCTCGATAGTGGTGAAAACGGTTATGTGACCTACAGCATCGCCAATGCCAACCATCAGCCCTTTTCCATAGACTACTTCACTGGTGTCATTAGCACCTCTGAAGATCTAGACTACGAACTGATGCCAAGAATTTACAGCTTGAGAGTTAGGGCTTCGGATTGGGGCTCCCCTTTTCGTCGGGAGGTGGAGGTCCCTGTAACAATCATGCTGAACAATCTGAATGACAACAAACCTCTGTTTGAAAGCATTGACTGTGAAGTTACGATTGCAAGAGATCATGCAGTTGGTGAACAGATAACTACGGTGTCCGCCATTGATGCGGATGAGCTACAGTTAGTACGATACGAAATAAAGGCGGGCAACAGCCTTGGCCTTTTCGACTTGAATCCAAATTCTGGTGTGCTCTCCTTAAAGCAGTCCTTACATGAAGGAGAGGGTACGAAAGTATCTTTTCATAGCTTACAGATCACTGCCACGGATGGTGAAAACATTACTCCACCCGTGACCATGAACATCAGCGTCATTACAGCCCGCAAACCTGTCCAGCTGAAATGTGTTGACACTGGGGTCGCGGCCATGCTGGCTGAGAAGCTGCTCCAGGGCAACAAGATCCACAGTCAGGTGGAGCCTGAAGATAACTTTATAGACATACACACCATTAACCGCTTTGCGCCACATTTTTTGGACTCCTTTCCCAGTGTTATCAAGATCAGAGAAGATCTTCCTGTAGGCGCCCGCCTTGTCCTGATGAATGCCTCTGATGCAGATAGTGGTTTCAATGGACAACTGGTTTACGTGATTTCTGGTGGGAATGCAGAGAGCCGATTTATTATTGACATGGAGACTGGCTGGCTTCAGGTGTATGCTCCGCTGGACAGGGAGACGTCAGATCACTACACACTTAATGTAACGGTATACGATCTGGGAATCCCTCAGAAGTCATCTTCCCGTCTCCTGGACGTCAACATCCTGGACGCAAATGACAACAGCCCAGTGTTTCTGCAGGACAGCTACGCTGTTGAAATTAGCGAAAACACGGAACCTGGTACTGATATTATTCAAGTAGAAGCGACCGATAAAGATCTGGGTGCCAATGGGGAGGTCAGGTACTCGCTGGTAGCTGACACTGGGCACTTTGCCATCAATGAACAGACTGGTGTGGTGAAGGTGAAGAGCCCACTGGACCGTGAGACCCATCCTGTGTACATTTTGAAAATAGCCGCGCAGGATCAGGCCAGTGACGAACCCCAGCTGATAACAACGGTGACACTGAAGGTGGTCCTGGAGGACATCAATGACAACCCGCCGAAATTCATCCCTCCAAACTACAGGGTGAAAGTTCGGGAAGACCTCCCAGTTGGCACAGTGGTGCTTTGGCTGGAGGCCTATGACCCTGATGTTGGCCCTTCTAGTCAGGTCCGTTATAGTCTGATTGACAACGGGGATGGAAACTTTGAGGTAGACAAGCTCAGTGGAGCTGTGCGTATTGTGAAAAACTTGGATTATGAGAAGAAGCAGGTCTACAACCTTACGGCACGGGCTAAGGACAAAGGCAGACCTATTTCTTTATCCTCCACGTGTCACATTGAAGTGGACATTGTGGATGTGAACGAGAACCTCTACCGCCCCTTGTTCCCCGCCTTTGTCGACAAGGGATCCATCCAGGAGGACGCACCCATTGGCACATCAGTTATGAAAGTGACAGCTCACGATGAAGACAAGGGCAGAGATGGGGAAGTAAGGTACTCCATCCGTGATGGAACGGGACTTGGGGTGTTCACCATCGATGAAGAAACTGGTAAGTTTTCCTTTCAGTTGAATCCAAATGATATCCAGTGATATCTATCTAGACTGTTTGCATGTGTGTGCGTCCATGTCCACACATGGAAATGTGATTTTGTTGCTATGACCGCAGCCAAAAAAGGTTGGAAGCCAGAAATATTAGACCACTGCTTAACGACCACGGGTAGACTGGACCTCTTTGTATTGGTGGAACTGTCAGAGGCGAGAGACTTCCTGATTTTTTTCCCCCCCTGCCTCCTGCTTTCCTGGAGGACTAGACAGTTGATAGCTCTGGCAGACGGGCCAGCTGTCTCAGAGACGAACTTATTCCAGACAGGTTGCTTTGGGAGTCCATTGGAATGTGGGGTGAAGGGATTTTTTTATGGTTGTTTTGAATATTAAATAAGTCATTTAAACTACATTAAGTAAACTACTTTTGTGGTTCCATTTTTCAAGACTGATCTCCATTGTTTTGGTGCTGATGTGAGTCATTTTGCAATGGCAGTTTGTGTAGATTCTTCTTATTTCTCCTGGACAGTGAGAGGGGGTTGAGAATATGAAGAATCGGGGCTGTTAAAGCTGTTTTGAGTTTCCTTGAAAGAGTGACCTCCTTAATTCCAGCTTTCCATGGTGTTTCCATGGCGTCTGTGGTGCCTGGCCAGTGTCAGCCCGCTCCTTCTGTGTGCAGTTTTTTGACTGATTTTTACAGACCAGTCAGTAAAACTGTGAAATCATGGAACCACATAACAGCTGCTGCATATAGACCCTGTTCATGGTGAAGCCCAGATTTTCACAATAAAGCCTTGAGGTGAATTTTTTTTTTGTGTCTGTGCAGCTCTGGCTTGTGTATAGTCTTGGAAGATGCACACCGTCGTTAAGAGGAGAAAATAAGTAGCGGCAGTTCTAACCTGGTGGGGGGGCCGTGGGGGTGGTGAACGTGCTGAGACAGGACGAACTACCTCAAAGCACTCAACTCTCCAACCATCTGTTGTCCATTGTGCAGATCCGGCCTGTAGCCATTCCTCTTTACTGCCTTATTAGGGTCCTGCATGCTCATTAACTTTTCCCCCTTCCTTTCTTTCTTTTTTGTTTAGACACAGAACAACACAAATGGGCACAACTGGGACCCAGTCCACAATGTTAGTTTAGGTCTTAAGTGGATTTAAAACTCGAAGCCGGAGAGATTTTTAATCTCACCCGCTGTTGCAGCCGTATCGTAGTCTGACGCCGACGCCAAGTTCGATAGATGTTCTGTAATTGTTTCCATGATTCTGGTGAGCTGAAGGTCCTCTCGTGACGTAGGCTGTGTGTTTAACGTCCCGTGGTTCTGCTCGGCTGGAGGCAGTCGGGGGTGCAGGGATTCCAGTTTGATGGTGTTTCAAACTGGTGCGGGGGTATTGGCCTGAACACCTACATCCACCCACCCCCCCCACACCCCT
>JAODKM010000048.1:10851269-10868519 GCA_026780845.1 Petrocephalus sullivani | reverse complement strand
ACCCCTACATCCACCCACCCCCCCCACCCCCCTCCCCCGGGTGATTCATCATATGGAGCGCCCATTGTTACGGACACAGCCAGAGTTGGTCGCAAAAAAAAATATGCCCAAGGCAGTAGCTCCCCTGGGAAGAGGGAGGGGGTTTCGGTATGAGGTTACCACATGGGGCGGCAGGACTGCCCCCCCCCCCCGCCGCCCTCCCAAATAATCAGAGCTGTAGGTGAGCTCTCTCAGCCTGGGGAGGAAAGAGAGAAGGGATCAGTACGGATTCCGGGAGCCACGCCGCCACCTCCTCACTTCGCAGCCCTTAAACACTAAAGGTTTCGGATTTATTTCTCCCCCTGGATGACAGGGCACTGCGCGGAGCTGTGGGCGTTTCTTGGCTTCACCGTGCCTGGCCCTTCCCCTCCTTGCCTTTCTTGTGTCATGTGTGTCCTTTTTATTTATAAACTTTATTTTCTCTCTCTGCAGACTTTGAGAGCTCATAAAAGTAGGGGTGGCAGCGAGGAATGTGAGGCGGAGATTAGCTGCACGCTTTGAAGGCTGCCTTCCATTTGCGGGCCGAGGCTGTGCCTGCGTTGGTATTTTTTTTTTCCTGCCATGTGTCAAACCAGTTTTTCCTTTTTTCCTTCGCTGGAAAGTCTTTGTGTAAAGTCGGAGATCTCCTCGCATGCGTCTGTAAAAATGAACGCTAATGGCGTTAATGATAAACTCGACTTTCTGGCGACGGTCGCCTTCTCCAAGGCTGTTTGAGAGCTTGCTGTCGGGCTCCTACCGTCTGTGAGTCACACGAGCAGGAGAAGCCGTCTTTGTCAGCAGGCCTCAGAGGCGCTGAAAATAGTGGGACATATGGAGAGCTGGTGAGGTAGTGCGCGCGGGCCAGACTAATTTTGGCCTCACTGTGTGCCGGACGATGTGTTTGGGGTAATTGAGTTAATGGGGGTTCTGCGTGCCCAGGATGTGAAGGCATGTCGCTGTCCCGATTCATACAGCAAGGGCCGAGTGAGGAAGCCGGCTGTTAGCAGCGGCTGTGTAGGGGAACGCAGGAGAATTTGATTTTATTGTATGGTGGAAAGAGAATGAGGTAATTAATTAGGTCTGTATTTGCCCAGAGGGGGCTGGCTTCTGCCTTCTAGGGTCAGGGTACAGTGCAATCTCTTCTGTGTTCAATTAAGATTCTTCGTCTTTTGATCTCTACCTCCTCCCTCCCTCCCTCCCTCCCTCCCTCCACCAGCAATTGCTTTCTTTTACGGGCAGATCCCCCACCCCCCACCGTGTGTGTCTTGGTATCGACTGGAATTTTATGTTCCATCCCTCATCTTTAATTAAGGTTGGTTCCTTCGTTATTGTGCATTAAACTAAAATGAGCCTAATTGAAAGTCGTTCTGAGGATGTTATTACATTGTGATATTTATTTTCCTGGCGGCTGACTGATCGTCGCGCTTTTTTGCTTCGAATGCTGAAATGCCTGGCAGCTTAACCCCTCGCGGGTCTGCCGCTCTTGGAGCCCAACCTCTATGATGGAGCTACTGTAGGGCTTTTTGTTCTGTTTAGGAAACATTAACTGCAGAGTAATCCATGCATGCATGCACACGTTTGAGCTGGCTGGCGGCTCTTCGGGAAAGCGTCGAGAATGGCATTCTCCGGGCTCCAGCTTCGTATACACGCTCGGAGCGTAATTTATGCGCTGCCCTCTGCCATGCATCGTCTCACAGACCAAGCCTTGAAAGGGGCCTTTGTAGGGTGTAAGAGAAACAGCTTGATGCACAACAAGCAAGTCCCAGCATTCCGTGTTCCTCTTCTAAAGCCCGGCGTGCCCTCAGGAGTGCCCTTCCTGTTTTCAGCACGGCCGGCCGATTCGCGACGATGTCAGATAGCTGAAGTATGCACCCGGCGGTTTGTGTCACCCGTGTTTGGCTGTGCCGAGATCCCAGATGACCTCACGGCCTTTCCAGGAGATTGATGGGCTGAAAATACCCGCCTCCCCGATCACACTTTTCTTTTATATACCCAAGCTGGAGCAGAAGTGTGACTTCTTCGGCAAACTCTAAAGAACACGCTGCTCTAAGTAGTGTTTGCTTCAGTGGGGTTGCCTGGGCGACCCAGGTCAGGAATGTGGAGAGAGCTGGAGTTCTTTCTGATTGTGGGGTGCGAGATGGAAAAAGTACTTTCCTCAGATAAAACTGTTTGCTTGCTCAGTCACCAAGTAATTTTTAAACTCCTCAGGCTGCTGTCTGCTCGCCTGCTAAATCGGGCCCTAGTGTTAGGTATGCTTTTTCAGGTTAACAGTCTGGTGGGCCGAACGGTCAAAACATTGTTGCCAACACATTTTGGTCAGCGTGAGGGTATCTGCAATTTAGTTGGATGGTTGGTTGGTGTTCAAGCTTTTTATCAATTTAGCAATTTATCAGAAGGTATTTCCCTTGAAGAGTAAGGTCAGCTGAAGTTTAGTCATTTCTAAACGTTAGATGTAGCAGGTGCTTTTGTGTTTGCCGGGAACTCTCGACAGATTTCTTATGTTTTGCTTTGGGGTCAGAGGTGATCCCAGAAATGAACTCCCAAACAGCTAGAGTAGAGCTATTCAAATCACGGTCCTCAAGGGCCGAGCCCTGCTGATTTCCCAGCTTTCCTTTACCTCTCAGCCAGGTGTGAAGCCTCCAGCCAATCAGAATCAGTAATTATTAAACGAACTACCTGCAAGAACTAAAACAAGGCCTGGATTTGGAATCGAGGTCCAGATTTGACGAGCCCTGAGCTAGAGTGTCACAGAGGAGCACAGATGCATCGCCGACATTCTTTAGTATTGGAAATTAAATTTCTTTTGTGTGCGTGTTCAATTCTGCCATCCATCTTTGTAGGGCACAAGATCTAAACCTGAGATCTGTACTGAGATTCAGCTGGACGTCTTATCAGCATTCACTGTAAATAAATGTATCATTTGGGTCCTCAGCAGTCTGTTACCTAAATCCACGTCAACTAGCCTTTGAAATATGGCAAAGCAAAGCTCTACTGTAGCATTTCCAGAAGTCAGATTGCTTTCCAGCTCAGTGACCTTCTGGAGGTTGGTGGTCAGTGGTGCCACAGTGTCTGTCTTTTTTGAGCAGACCACTGACCCCAGAGCTCTGTTGACCCAAGGCAGATGGCACAGTGTGTTGATTGCCTGCAACTATAACGACCCACTGTTTGGCAAGGATCAATGTTTGGTGCAAGGAGGATATTTGGGTTTTCATGTTTGTGTTGCTGCTTTTAGATCGTAAGGGTTAGGGTTAGGGGTTCCTCTTGGTCTTCTTGAGAGGTTTAGTTAGTGGGCTGCCATTTTCGCCCGGAATGCCTGGGGGCTCAGGTGTGACATGGCCGAGGGTCTGGGAGTCCGGGGGCTTGATGGGATACCGGACTGTGTCTGACCTTGGATAATGTTGCTGAAATGTTGCCTGTCGTGTATAACCGTGCATGGCCGTGCTGTGGAGGATCTGAAATAACACCCAGTATGGTGACAAAGCCTGGGGTCTGGGCTCATCCCAATAGGATTCCTGGACTGGAAATAATGGGTTAAAACCAGCAAGGCTCCCAACAGCCTGCATTCGTATGCTGAATAGAGTCATTGGTTTTTTTTGATTCCCCAACCAAAATATTATGGAATTTCTTCAAGCATTTTGAAGGGTTCTGTTTGATTGTGGATCTATATTGTTAATAACGCCGCTGGCTACTCTAACTCCGTCATGGTAAGCTGCTGACTGGCATGGGTCTGATGGGGCAATGCGGACTCCATAAGTTATTAAAGCTGCACTTTGGACATGATGTAATGTTTTGTGTAGACGGCTGATTTTGTTGGTGGCAACCACGCAGCAAACTGATGGGCGAAAGCAGACTCAGTCGCTTATAAAGCCCCCCGCTTTCTGACCCGTGACACAGCTGATAAGGGCTTTTGTGAGCTCCATCCTGTTTGCTAAATTACCATGCAGTTATTTGGAAGCTCTTTTCCGGGATTTATGCCGCCGTGCTGATAGTGGCTGCTTTTCCAGAGCTATTGCCACACCTGGGGTGTGACAGGATGCAAGCAATTTACAGCCTGATTAGATTCCTGATGAGGAAAGGACTTTATCACGCCTTGGGACGAAGGTGGTGCCGTATCTGAACAACACACCCATGTGTGGCTCATTCTCTAGCTTGTCTGTAAGGGTAATGAAGATAGAGTGGGGCCCTTATACTTTCAAAATCAGAGCTGTGTACCTGAGGGAGAGACTCTCCAGTCTCTGGCTCTGGGTCCCGCTGCAGAAAATCGCAGACATTACAGTGGGAGTGCTGACTTCCAGCAGTTATTTTCACCCTTTTCCGTTGTGCTCTCCCTCCGCTGTGGAATTTGAAGCATTTCGGCGATCGGTGCTGGGGAGGGGGGAGTGGGGGGTTGATGAGAAAGTTCATGTCAGCCTGGAGCAGAAGACCTAAGAAGTCAGCTGAATGCTTAGCCTGTTGAACAGAGCACTCCTCCAGAGGCCGGGAAGCGGCTCGCCGGCCGGCAGAGCCGACCTTAATAGCTTCTTCCCCGCTCCTGTGAGCGCGCTGTAAATTAACCTGCGAAGGGGGCCCTGGCCAAGGTCTCCGAACCTCCTCAGGCCCACGGGGATGCCCAGGCACGTTCTGCGGCCGTCGGACCCCCGTGTCTGTGCTGGAGATATGATGTGTACCTACCTGTCAGCTTTGCAGGCCCTCGGTAGCCGGGATAAACCCTAATCTGCTTTCTGGCTCCTCGATCCGTTTCTCTTTCCAGGATTAATATGTGTTCGTTCTGCTCGTACGCCTGTGGAATGCTATTAGCTCCATGTCTCGTGGACGGCTCTGGGTTTCCTCCCAGACCCCCTCCTTCCCCTTTCACTTAAATAAAACTCAGCCTGAAAGTTTCAGCAAAGCTTTTTAAGGATCTCTCATGGAATCGGGAAGTCCATTCAGGCGCTGTGCTCCTCGGCTGGGCCCTGGCAAGCGAGGCACCCGCTCTGAAAGCCAGGCTTCACCCTGTGCTGCCTCTCCTGTATGGGCGGTTGGTCTGCCATGGCCCTGTGCTTGTGTGCAGTGCAGAGAGCCAGGAAGCTGCCAGATAGTGTTCGGTCGCCGCGGCCCGAAAGTCCGCTTTGTGCTGCTACTCTTCCGTGTGTCCCTGGGCTCCAGCTCCTGGTAGCAGATGGGGTGACAGGTAGAGATACACAATGTGTCGGGCAACATATTGGTATTGGCCGATATTTCTTACAAATCAAGATGTCGGCATCGGGTGGATGTGACAGTCGTAGCTAATATCGCTGGCCAATAAAATTCAGTCCAAAATTCAAATTGGCAGCATCAGAGCTGAAAACACAACTAGTAAAATAATGGCGGTGATTGCACTGGCAATCGGCCTTTTCCTCTAGTGCAGCACGAGGGAGTTCATCGATTCAGCACTACTCGCTTATTCTCCCGACTTTGCTGATGTCCCGCCGTCTGCATCATGTGATGTGGTCACTACACAATGTATGGGATCTGGAGAAACAGCGCCACCGACAACAGCTCCACTTTGTGGAGCACTGAAGCTAGCCGATTATCCGTATCAATGATCAGTATCGTAGGATTAGACAAAAATCTATACTGGCTAAAAATGTCGGTGCACCACCAGTAGCAGGTGAATGCCGAGTGGGTCTGTGTGCTGCTGTCAGCGAGGTCTTTGGCCGGAGAAGTCAGGCGTCAGTGTGCCTAGTGAGCTATAAGAAGGCCTCGGCTTCAGAAGGCAAGTCAAAGCCTGAGAGCAGCGTGCGAGACTGCTGCGGCTCTGCGCCGCGCTTCTGCTCACACTTTGCTCTTCCCTGCAACCGCAGGAAAAAAAAGGATCAGGACAAAAAAAAAAACCTGATTCATTATGTCTGATGACAAAATGGAAGCCCGGTCCTGCTTCTTTTCCAGCAAAATGGGGGCAGCCCTCCAGGATAGATATGCTGTGTGAAACCCCCCCCCCCCCCGTTTATGGGCTGTTACTGTACACGGACGGCCCTACCGGCCGGATCCGCATTCCTCCCCGTCGTTAAGGAGAGGCCGCGGCCGTCCCCTTTGTGTCCTCGCCCCCCACCCCCGCCGTCATTTGTCCTCCAACAGTCGTCTCCATGGTGGCTCAGATGGGTACATTAAAAATGTAAAAATTCCATGGCAGAGCATCACGGGGACGGGTAGTTGACCCCCCTGGGTGTTCCAGTCAAAATCCTAACCGCTCTGGCTGGATCTGGCCATTGGCTGCCCCCCCCCCCCCACCCCTCGCGCTTTGCGGGCTGAGCACCGACCCGGGCCCTCGAACCCCCCACCCCACCACACACACACAGAACTTAAGTTTCGCCCAGACAAAAATGACATTGTGTGCTGCTCCCTGTGAGCAGCCGTGATATCGATATTTCGGCAGTACCTATATTATGTTGGAGAAACCACAAAAGATCTCTTACAGCCTTACACCCCTGAAGGAAATGTCAGTTTATTTTTTGGAGGGGGGTGGTGGATATCTGATGCTGCTTGGTTGGCTTCCTTGTGGAGGAGCACCTATCGGGGGGGGGGTGACCGGTAAAGCAGGAAGGAGTAACAATAAGCAGCTGCTGGATCGTATGAATGATCCCTGGGGGGCGGCGGGCAACGCGAGTCGCCGGCTTGGAGGCGGCACAAAGGGAGGGGGGGGACGAGCGCGTTCGGCCCCCGTCTCCGGGGCCCCGTGGGGCCCGTGCCGCCCAGGCCTTTCACTCGAGGGGCTGAGCCCTCGGCTGTGCTCCGGACTCAGCTTTCAGGCCCACACTAATGATCGCGCCGATAAGGCTGAAAGCCAAACCTCGCAGTTTGAGTGTTCCTCAGATTTTTTTAAGCAGATAAATCATTTATAGCTGAACTGATTTATTGTATTCCTTGGCTATTAAGTAGAGGGTTGGTGCTAGAGCTCATTAAGATCTTACCGGCGCTGAAAGAGCTGAACGCTGGCCCATTTTTTCTTGGCACAGGTGTGATCCGCACCCAGGAGCTCCTGGACCACGAGACCACACCACACTACTGGCTGACGGTGTACGCCGCTGACCAGGGAGTGGTGCCCCTCTCCTCTTTCGTGGAGGTTTACGTCCAAGTGCAGGATGTCAACGACAACTCGCCGCAGACCTCGGAGCCCATCTACTTCCCGAGCGTGCTGGAGAACTCCCCCAAGGATGTGTCCGTCATCCAGGTACAAGCCTGGGACCCGGATGCTAGCTCCCAGAACAAACTGACCTACAAGATCACCAGTGGAAACCCTCAGGGCTTCTTTGATATTGACCCCAAGACAGGTGAGTGCTCCTTTTCTCCAGGGATGCCCTTGCGTGCAGGGTGTGTCAGCGGCTTGAGGCTGTTCCCTCATCTTTCTGTGTCTGCGTCCCTGAGTAGGGTCAGGGTACCGAGAGGTGAGCCTGAAGCCTCGGTGTCTGTATGACCGTGCTGCTTGACTTTCACTTCGGTTTGTTATTAAGGTTCTGCCATGGCCTGCGTCTATAGATCCTCCCAGCCGTGAAGTGTGCGGTCTGGTGTGGAGATGCTACCGATGTGTCCTTTTACGCCATGACCTTTTGCGGAACTCTGAGCTCCTTATTTTAAGGCATTCGTATCAACAAACGTTGGTTATCTGCAGCAGTGAGCGGTGATGTGGATTTTCCGACCAAATAAGGGCTCCTTCTGTATCATTCTTCAGTCTCCACAGTGAAGCTGGCAGCCGTTCAGCGAGAACCGAAAAAAAATGCAAACAAACTGGGACAGGAAGTGCGCGGCTCGCTCGTCAGCACTGAGGTCTGGCCGCGCGGTCGCGGTGCCGCTCGTTAATAAGCCGCGGTGCGTGCGGCAGCTCCCACGAGAGCCTTTGAAAGGGGGGTTCGAGGCTTTGAAGCACCGGGGCTGGGTGGCACGGCAGTGAGTATCTGTCTTGTTGAAGCAGTGCAGCGCCCTTAGCCAGGGGGAGGCTGGGAGCCCTGGGGGGCATTGGTACATTTAGCTCAGAGTCCCCTGAACGTTCTAAAGTTAGGCTCTAGCATCCTGCCTGTGTCTTTAGAAGTGGTGGGAGTGGCCTGACAGTGGGAGTGCCCCCCCTCAGTTGGTTATAATATGTTTGATGGGTTCAGTGCCATTTTTGTGCTGCTCTGGGCCATTGTTCCGTGAGAATTGGTGTCTTTTTGAAGTCTTCTGGGCGTAAGTGACCGCAGGGACTACACTGTGACATCGGCCCTCACCTGGGGAAGGTGGCGGTGAACGCCCACCCCCACCTGATATCCGGGGCAGCCACTTTGTGTTGCCGGCCCTGTGTCGGGGCCCAGTGGCCAACTCCCGCATGAAAGGCTTTTTTAGTTTCTGCTGAGCAAACAAGTCCATTGGATGTGGCCGCCCTCTGGCGCTCTGGCAGGCTAGGGGCCGCCTCTCCGCCGTGACGTGCTGAGTAAGGGCTTATCAGGAACGCCAAGGGTGCTGGCCCCCTCCCCCCCCCCGCCACTTTGGCTCTAGACCTTCAGAGGGTTCAGCGGCACCTCAGAAGTGGTCCAAGGCCGCTCACTTTTAAACGGGCTTTGATCCGGCTGGCGGGGGCGGCGGGGGTGAGGGGGAGGGGGGGTGCTGACCTGCTCTCCATCTTCACCAGTGTCCTGTGCATGCAGGGTGCAGGCTTTTGTGAGATGAAATGTGGCCCAGTGAGTGTGTGCCACGCCTGAGCTGTGCGTGCGTGTGGGATGATGGTGCCGGTTTTATTCCTGAAAACCGAGAGTCGTGCAAGCGGTTGACACAGTTCTGTTTCGGCGGTGGGGGAGACGTCTTAAGCTTGGAAACTTCCAGAACAGATCAGCGCCATCCCAAGGGCCCTCTGTGAATCAGAGCTCTGAGGTCATCCACCTGCCAGGTGGTCTGTTGGTGCTGACAGCTCATTGGCTGCTTTCCGGTGGCTCCGTTTACGTCAGCCAGTCAGCCCCAGATTGGGAATTACCCTCTTTTAAAATTTCTCTTCTCGCTGTGTTTTTTATAGTGTCAGTCACACCTTGGGGGTGTTGCCCATGGCTGGCTTCTGAATGCATCTTTCTGCTAAACCTGGTTCGTTATGCAAAAATAAAGCGGCAAATGGGCCCCTGTTTCATTAGCAGGCGTAGCTTTAGGTCAGACTGAACGGATGGCCGTACCTGGTCCAAAATTAGGGCCACCTTCCCTGCCCTCCTCTGATATTGCCTGGGGCGGCAAAATGCCTTTACTAGCCATACCACTTCCAGTAGCACAGATGTTTTCAAAGCACTGTCGGCTGCAGGAAGGCCGCATGGGAAGTAGATACTGCCGCTTGGGAAACGGATACAGCATGAACAACTTCCTGCCGTTCCCTGTGAGGTCTGACAGACGGCCGGCGGGCCATGTGGGTATGGGGTCAGCAGCATTCCGTAATGAGCCTGCTGCCCTGTGCCGGAGGCTGGCTTTCGGGGTTAGGGCCCTGGCGATCCGCAGCGATTGTCTAGTGGTTATCAGTTATCGTTTACTCACGCCTTATAACCGTCGCGGTAAATAGGTCTGTGCCTCGTTGTGTGACATGGAACTGGCCAGATGAATGGAACCCTGGGTAAACATCGGCGTGGTGATTAAGTATTTCCTAATTAAATTATCCCACCAGCAGCTCCTGAAAAGCAGAGTGTGGGGGACCAGGTGTCACTCTTGTTAATTATGCTTTGGGGTCACTGCCCCCCCCCAACTCATCCAGCTATCCAGCTCAGAGTGGTGGTTATTCTGTTTCTGCCCCCCTCCTTTCTACCACTTACACAATGGCAGTAGGTTTGGCCGGGGGGGCTTTTGGAAGTTTCCGGAGGTGGGTGGTAATAGATTCCAGGCTCTGCCTCTTGAAGGAGTGTGCATGTGTGTGTCTGCGTCTGTTTGTGTGTATCTGTATGGGTCAGAGTGTGTGTGTGTGTGTGTCTGCGTCTGTTTGTGTGTATCTGTATGGGTCAGAGTGTGTGTGTGTGTGTGTGTGTCTGCGTCTGTTTGTGTGTATCTGTGTGGGTCAGAGTGTGTGTGTGTGTGTGTGTCTGCGTCTGTTTGTGTGTATCTGTATGGGTCAGAGTGTGTGTGTGTGTGTGTGTGTGAGCATTTCTCTGTGTGAGTGTGGCGCTGCATGTGTCTCTCTTATATGTGTTGGTGTATCAATGTGGCTGTGTGTCTGTGTCTTTGTGTCAGAGTGTCTGTGTCAGAGTGTCTGTGTCTTTGTGTCAGTGTGTCAGTGTGGCTGTGTGTCTGTGTCAGAGTGGCTGTGTGTCAGAGTGTCTCTGTGGCTGTGTGTCTGTGATAGTGTCTGTGGCTGTGTGTCTGTGTGACTGTCAGATTGTCTTTGTCAGTGTGTCTGTGTGACTGTGTCAGTGTTCCTGTTTATGTGCATTTCTCTGTGTGAGTGTGTCTGTATGTTTTTCTCTATATGGTTTTGTTTGTCAGTGTGTGTCTGTGAGGGTGTGTGTGTGTGTGTATATGTCTGTGGGTGTCTGAATGTCCGTATTTGTGTGTCTATGTGTGTGTGTCTGTCTGCTTGTGCATGCGTGTGTGTCTGTGTGTATATGTGCCTATTTGTGTGTGTGTGTGTGTGTGTGTGTGTGTACAGGCTTGGGGGGACCAAAGGACCTCACAAGTATAGCAAATCCTCAAAAACATCACTAGTGAGGTTATTTTTTCAGTCCTCAGTACTTCAGACTTCATTTTTTTTTAAATCTGTGAATGCAATCAAAAAAGTAAAAATGCCAAAGTGTTGTATTTTGTTTGGGTATTGAGACTGGGATTAGGGTTTTCCCATAGAAAAGGACGGTTCTCTCTAAGAAAGGAGTACAAATGTGTGTGTCTGTCTGTGTGTGTGGGTGTGTCTGTGTGTGTGTGTGTGTGTGTGTGTGCGATTATGGAGTAGCCCCCTGATGGAATGTGTGCCCGGCTTGATATCCTCCGTAACAAGTACTGACTTGTCCTTGTCTGGAAGCTCGGCTTCTCTCTCTCTCTCTCTGTGGAGAGCATACCCCCGCTCCCCGAGCACAGTGACACGCAGCACACGGCCAGCCGCTGCTGGCAGCCCCTCCCCCGGAGTGCTCTGCCTGCCTGGCCTTTCCGCCTTCTCTCTGCACACTCTGCCTCTGCTCGCTGTCTGAGGGCGAGGCACGCAGTAAGTACACCAGTGCAGCCGGTTGTGGGTAAATGTTCGTCAGCATGAGATGATTGTAGCCCTGGGCTGCTTTTTTGTAAGGAAAATGAGGGAGGAGCACTGCCAACAAATTGGAAATGATGGAGTCCTTGGGCTAAGCTGATTTTCTCTTTTATAAACATGCCGCAGCTCTAAATCACCTTGGATCAGCTTCCCCTTTCCAGGTGGCGGGGTGTGTCGAGAGACAAACCCTCTCAATTCTAAAAGTTTCTCTTGTGTGCAGAATTGTGTGTACCGATCATCTAGCTGATGGGGTTTCACTTAGATCAGTGTCGTCCTTTAATCACCCCTGCTGATTTGTATAAACAGCATTACTAAGGTCAAGGAAAATGTTGAAACAGATAAAAAAACATATAAAAATGTAAAGTGCTTTCCATCTGCCCTCAGCAGTCCACCTATAAGAGTTTGTCTGTTTTGGTTTGCTAAGAGCAGACTGATTGTAAGCGCCACCTTCAAAGGCCATGTGATGCAGGCACTGCTCGGCTCTGCCATTAGTGCTAATCCCCGGCTCCCGGCCTGCTCTGTGCCGTTGGCCGCGCACCAACGGCTGATGTGATTTCTGCGCGAGCCCCTCGCGGCGGTCAGGGCCCACGGCTCCGATGGCACCACCCCGGAAAGGCTTCAGCAGCACAGCCCGGGCCAGCCCGCTCCTTCTGCAGCAGGACAGCAGCCCAGCGCTATTTCTGAGCTTCTGAAAGCTGCGGTCTGCTATTCCTGTCGCCGGCATGTGTGCCGCGGATGGGCTTGGGTTTCGGAAATCCTTTTTTATGCTAATCAGACGGCGGCGTGCTGGCGCGGTTTGCACTGGAACCTCCCGGCCTACCATTAAAGTGGGAGTGGGAACAGAGACCGTCCTCCACCTCCCTTTTGAAATCGTAATTAGAATTGGCTGCGGCGTGCGGGGGTGTGCTTCCTCTGCCGCACTCTGTCTCTCTCTCTCTTTGTTCTCTCATCCCGGGGCCTACCTGGCATGCCGGTGTGAGCCCATCCGCGGGCCGGTCCCGGCAGGTCTTTGTGAGGGGCCGGGGGGGAGCAGCTCCACTGTTTGCACAGCTCGTCAGGAGGCGGAGCGTTTCCGCGCAGTGGCTCGGGAGCTGGGGCGAGCAGGGAGGGGCAGCAGCAGGGTGCGGGGGCGGCTGTTGGTGGATTCTTTGTGGAGACCGTGTCGGGGCCCGGCAGCTGGAGAGCACAGGCCCCATGTTTGCATATAAATTGGACGGATGTGACAAGCAGGGCCCACAGAAGGCAGCCGTGGTGTAAGACCTTCTGCGGGGGCTTAGCATGCGCTGCATTCGGCCAGTGGCCGCAAACTCGCCCCGTTTACAGCGTGAGCACTTTGTGTGTTCCTGTCTGCTTCCTTTTTAACGCCACTCGCGGCCATAGACGAGCGGCACGTCCCGGGCGGCTGCATTAAAAGGCCCATTTGGGAGCCGCTCTGCGCATTAGGAGCATTAAGATGGTTCCGGGTCATGGGTCCCCTAACTTGTTTGTCTGTCTCTTATGTCGGCAGGTCTGGTCACCACTACCTCGAGAAAGCTGGACAGGGAACAGCAGGAGGAACACATTCTGGAGGTAAACAGTCACTGTGTGTGTCAGACGGCCAAGTAACCAAACAAATCGGTGCTTGCCTCTCCAGCCTCAGTCACGTGGTCCCTCTAAGCTTTAAATACTGAGCCTGATATGCAGACTCCTTCAAAGATGGCTGCACCAGAGCAAGTTTATTTACTGCCTAGAGGTGGGTCCTGAACACATGCCCCCAAGATGTATATAGAGGCTGAGGTTTGAGGGCTTAATATAGATTCTCTTCCGGCTTCATTATCAGAGCTAGTGACTGGAAAATGCCTGTCAGCCAGATTCTCAATACTTAATCTTGTAATTAAAGAGCCGGCGTAGACTTGGAATAAGTCGCTCCTGTTTTTGTTATGCTTGCAAAGCTGTTTTTTAAAAACCGTCTTCGTTTGCATAATTTCAGCGTCTGCACCCGTGATCGATAATGCCGCTTCCGTGGACGGTGATCTTGTGGCTGTCGGAATCCACGTAATGACTGATTGCTTCCCTTTGCGTGGCTCTTCTGCTGTGTCTGGGAAAATTGTTTGGTTTTGGGGGAGTCCAGTTCCCTCCTTCCATCCCCCACCACAGCCACAGCTTGACAGGACATAGACACGTGTTTTTCAGTTCTGTGCAGCCCGACTTGCTAGTAAAAGTCAGCCACGTGACTGGCGGCCGAATGAGGCCGCAGAAACACTTTTAATCAGCAGAGGGCGACCTGTGGCAGGAACAGGAGCCACAGATGGACCGGCCTCTTGTGGTGTTCAAGCCTTCGGCCTCGATCGCCTTTGGCCATGTTCACGTTCACCATTTGCCACTTAGCCTAATACTCAAAACCTATTATAATAGCGGTACAAACGAAGACATTTTCATCTCATTGGCCAGCTGATTAATCAAAATTTGAGATGTCTGCAATGTGCGAAAGATGACTCACTGTTAATGGTTGCCGTTCTATTCAGGATAAGTGTAACGCCTGGCAGCTAATTGTAGGCTGGTGACTTCTGCCCCAGTTTTTGCTGGTGAGGCCTGGTCTCCATGGAAATGCTACTGAATAAGGGGCAGAGTCCAGCCGGGACTCCTTTGTTGACCATGCCTCCCCTGGGGGGAGCTCCTTAGCTCCTGGGAGCAGCAGGACATTCCTTGGGTGGGGGGGAGACTCCTCCATCTGGACACCCAACAGCCACAGGTTCCCATTTGCTCGTGATCCTTATAGCAGGGTATAAGTGAAGGTGATTAATTGTCATTGTTGACACAGCACAGCACAGCACACAATGCACAGCAGTGAAATGTGTCTATTGCATTTGACCCATACATGGCTGTGACACAGCAGTGGGCAGCAAATTCAGCGCCCGGGGAGCAGTGCTTGGAGGCGATACCTTGCTCAGGGCACCTCAGTGATCTTGCAACACCCATTCAATAACAAGTGCATTTCCCTAAGCATTAGGCCACCACTGCCCCTGAACTGTCCTAGGATGCAAAGCACTGGCTCAGGGAACCATCTTATTTCTTAAGAAGACTATCGTTGACACAAGCTCCACATCCGGCCTTAAATACTGCAGATCAGCAGAGTTGCGATGGTGATCTGTGCCAGCACGGGACCTCATGTAACGGAGCCGTGTCTGAGTGCTCATCTCCAGTTTCCCCCACTCTGGTCAGGATCCTCCAAGGGGTGTCTAGGCTGATGACTCAGGGATCTTAGAGTCATAGCGAGGTATGGATTCCACTGGCCGCGGATAGACTCAAAAACAGGAACTGTTTCAAAGCACAAGCAGTCAGTGTCCCTGGAGTGAAGTCCCGGTCGATATCGCTTCCTGAAGGCTCTGCCAGATGGTCCCGCTGGCACCTTGGTTTTCAGCCCATATGCTTTGCAGGACGAAAGCTGCTTGTGTCTCGTTAGTAAGGAACAGGCGGCGAAGCGGTAGATCATCACCTGTGATGTTGGTTCTTGTAGATCGCCTGCTTCTCTCAGCAAGATCCTTTCGTTTGACAGTCTTGTAGGCTTTGGGCGGAGTGTTTAAACTGACACTGTTTTGGGCTTGCTGATGCTGTCACTCTCTAAGTCCTACGAAAACCTTCCCCTCTCACTCGCTGTCTGTATCTCACACTGTGGTCCTGGGGGAGCATTATTTCAGGCCACTGTATACCTGTATGTAGATGGTTTGGCAATGAAGCTCACTTGACTCGTCATGACACTTGAGGTTAGTTCTTGCACACATCTCTGCGGCACCCGTCCTGTGATCCCCAACATGCTAGGAAGATTGAAGCAGAAAAATGTACAGATGCTGGTGATGAGACAGTTTGAGGTGCATCATATTTTGTTTGAAATCACGTGGGTTTATTTTTGATTGACCGAGCTACATGTACAAGACGGCAGTGGAGGGGGCGGCTGCCGTTCTGGTTTAAGCCATCTTCTGAAAAAATGGGAATCGCTAACCAGTATGTAAAGCTTGTGCTTAAATTGGAAGTGCAAAATATATGTATGTATGTGTGTTTAAGTTATCAGACGATCCCCAGCTCTGCTGTGTTGTGTCCAAGCTGTGACTCGTCGTATCTGAAGCTTATTCTGACTCATATCACGTCTGCTTCTCAGTCCCCTTCTACAGCTCGGAGGGTAAAGCCTTCAGGAATCTCTTATCTGTGCCCCACTTCCCCTCACACACACAGATCACAGTCACAGACCATGGGACACCTGCCATGTCCACGGCGGTCCGGGTGATCGTGCAGGTGCTGGATGAGAATGATAACCGGCCGCTCTTCTTGGAGAAGATCTACAAGATCAAGCTGCCCGAGCGAGAGCGAGCGGCCCGACGGGAGCCAGTCTACAGGGTCGTGGCCTCAGACCGGGATGAGGGCCCCAATGCCGAGATCTCCTACAGCATCGAGGAAGGAGATGAGCAGGCCAAGTTCTTCATCGAGCCCAAGACCGGCCTGGTGTCTTCCAAAAAGTCCTCGTCTGCGGGAGAGTATGACATCCTCACGGTAAGGCTGTTTCTCTGCTAACGACCAAGTCTGTTAGAGCAGAAGACCTCGTTGAAGGTGTTCCCATTCTCGGCCACGGGCTGACGTCTCCTCCCGCGTTGCTACAGATCAAGGCTGTGGACAATGGGCGTCCCCAGAAGTCGTCTTCCTGCCGGCTGCACATCGAGTGGATCCCAAAGACGGAGCCATCTGCCAGGCCGCTGGCCTTCGATGAGCCACCTTTCTCCTTCTCCGTCATGGAGAGCGATCCCGTGAAGCACATGGTGGGCGTCATCACCACTGAGCCCATGGACACACCTGTGTGGTTCGATATCACAGGTATCCAGCACTCGCTCTTTCTGGGATGGCACATTTTTTCCTATTAATGTACAGGGCTGTGCTTCTAATAAGGCTTTGCTCATAAGATAATTTCACCGAATGTATTAGCGCACAATCTTAGCTGTAATCACCCAGAACATTCTCTGCCTTTGCTAATCCCCCTGCATGGTGTTTGGCATGTAAGAAGTTCTCCTGGAATGCCCACTGACACCTGTTCCTCCTTCTCCTAACCTGCCTCCGTTCGACTGATGCCTGTCTTTTTCTCTTCTCTCCTGTTCCTTCTGCTTTTTCGCTTTCTCCTCGTCTGGAATATTCTGTTTGTCATTTCGTTTTGTTGCCTTCGCCAAGGAGGCACACCAGATAAGGACACGTTCTCCATCTTTCAGATGGCTTGTGACCTGAACTGTACAGCAGAAGGTATCTGCTGGCTCCTCCCTGTGCCGTGATGGTGATCTGTGTGTCGTGTGATGCCGTAGCTGTGTGATACGGGGCTGGCAGCGGAGCTCGCCCCCGGGGCTGTCGGCCATGCTGTTTAATATGATTAATCGCCGTGTGAGCAGCACTAAGCTGATAGATATCCCTCCCAACAGCGCGCATCGGCCCGCTGTAAGGACTTAATGTAATGAGCTCCATTGCTGTATGTTTCCCCAATGTCGTTGCACTTTTAGTCGAGAGTGACATGATTTGACACTGTTTTTCCTGTCCCTCCCTCACCATGGCACACCGGCTCAGGTGGCAACCAGGACAGCCGATTCGACGTGGGGAAGGGCAGCGGGACCATCATCGTGGCCCGGCCGCTGGACGTGGAGCAGAGGTCCAGTTACAACCTCACCGTGGAGGCCACCGACGGGACCAGATCCATCAGCACGCAGGTAAGAGACGTCACACAAAGCACAGAACGTGCCGCCCGTGGCAGCTTCATTTCTCCTGACGGCCGTGCAGTGCTAAGGAGCCAGCTCATTAAGGCAGCGAGCCAAAGCCGGTGAGAACATGCTCTCTGCTGCTTTGTGGCGTTCTTGTATCCTGGCTTGTTGGTGTACCACCTGTCTGCGGGCTCCTGGGCCTTTTATGCTGCTTACAAGACCCACTTTCTTTAGTGAGCCTAACAGAAGCGTGCAACCCCCCCACCCCCCCCCCCCCGCCCCCCCGCCCCCCCCCCCCCCCCCCCGCCCCCCCCCCGTCCGCCCCCCCTCTTCTTCGCACGC
>JAODKM010000048.1:10839971-10850621 GCA_026780845.1 Petrocephalus sullivani | reverse complement strand
GGCTATTCCACCGTCACAGAAAACCAGCCTCTGCAGGGTGTTTATTCTTACAGCCATTCCTTAAACTACAGTCTCTCGCGCTCAAGGCCAGCTGCGGGTGAAAGCACACTCCAAAAGTGTGAGATTCCACCCCCCCCCCCCCCCCCCCCCCCCGAGCAAAAAGAGGGCCCCCCCCCCCCCCCCCCCCCCCAGGTGTTGCTTCAGCATTTCTTGGTGATTCATCAGGTTATTTCTTTAGTGACTCATCAGTGTCGCCTTTTGCTTGTGTCTGCTGCCTGTTTCCGTGCCTGAGAGCCTCTCCTCCTCTTCCTCCTCCCACCATGCCGTGCAAAAACTGGCCGGCATGTCACACTCACTCACTGTGCTGTTTTGTCTGGCCATGATGGCATCTCCGCCGTGCAAATTCCATGCCATCGGAAAATGGCATCTGGTGAACCCTGTACACCGGACACGCTTTTCACCATGGAGACTTTCTTCCAGCCCCCCCGCCCGTTGTAATGGGGGTGCTGCTGGACACAAAGCAGAGGAACCCCAAGTCGAATACGCTGAGGAATTCTTGTCGAGCGGTTTTGTCATTCCGGGCCGGGCTCCTGAGCCAGACAGATGCCTGCTCATTATCTGTTCCCAGATCAGTATCACGAGCGCCACTTAGCCCTACCTCCAGCTACACGTGTCAGCATTACAGGTCAGGGCCATGTTTCACAGGCATGCGCGTAGCAGTGCCTTTATTTTTAATGAATGAATGTAGTGTAGGAGACGGGGGCTGAGAGTAGGCCATCGCCTCGCCTCCTAGACGGTTCTGATCTCTGCAAGGTGGGACGTGCTGGAATGTGTCCGAATAGCTTTGGCGGGCGACTCTGTTCCGCCTCTCTGCCCGGCTGGAGGGCTCGCCGTCTGTCCCTGAGGCCGGCGCGTGTGCAAGCTTTATCGCGGCGTCCGGCTCCTCCCGAAGGAGACTCTACCCCCCCTGTCCCCAGGCTCTGCCGCCGCGACACTCTGAGCTCTCCTTCCGGACCATTTCAGTCTTGCCAGTCATGTCACGTTCGATAGGCTACAGTTTTGACAGCACAGCGGTCCTTCTGTGCCACCCCCCCCACCTCCCCCGGGGCTCCAAAACGGCAGTGACCAGCATTTTGTGTGCTAAGGGCATTATGGGATGTCCACCTCTCATTGTGTAGGGCCCATGTGGGCAGCTTTTTACAGTAGCCGCTCATCAGTCGGCAAGGGGCTCACACTGTTCGTCACGGATTATCTAAGCTTGGAGAAAAGGCAATGCGGTGAATAGCAAATGTGGAATAGTGCCCCCTGGTGTCTCCTGGTGATTTGGTGAAAAAAAAAACTCTGATTTTTTTTTGTGTTCCGGAAAGTCCTCAGGTATGGCTGTGCTGCTGTTGGGATGTGATACAGTAATGTCTTTCTTTCCAGTTCCTAATCCATTTTCTGAAATCCAAAGGCCAAATCCTCTGTGAGGAAATGTTCAGCATTTTTATGAAGGTTGTGATCACAGGCCTTTCAGAGCAGGAAAAGGTCACACACAGGTTATGTGTCCTTCAAGACAGTGATGTGAGTTGATAGTTGATGGTTCTAGACCGGCCCATTTAGAGATGGAAAAGAGTCAAACCTCGTCTCTTCCGCACTCACAGTCCACTTTCTAGGTTCAGTTCAATTCAAACAATTCCGCTTTTGTTTGTTTCTGCTTGCACACATCCTACCTGCTATAGGCACAGACCAGAATGCTTAGCGGCCCTCTTTGCCCTAATAGGTTCTGATCCGCATCATTGACACCAACAACCACCGACCCCAGTTCTCCCAGCCCAAGTATGAGATAACTGTCCCCGAGGACACGCCGCCTGGCACCGAGGTTCTGCAGGTCGATGCTACGGACCGGGATGAGAAGAACAAGCTGACCTACACTCTGTTGAGCAGCACTGACCCACTGAGCCTCAAAAAGTTCCGGCTGGAACCGGGGAGCGGCACCTTGTTCACCGCCGAGAGGCTGGACCACGAGACCACCCGGCAGCACACACTCACCGTGATGGTACGTCAGTTGGCACATCCATGCGCTCATGCGAGGGACCTTTGGGACTTTTGGGTTTGTTACAGTCTTTTGGTACTGAAATGGCCACAGTCATACAGAGGCGTAAAAATGTATGGTCTGTGCGGTTTGGTGTCTGATTGACTTCCTGCCCTTCCAGGTCCGTGACCAGGACATTCCAGTGAAGAGGAACCTGGTGAGAGTCATCGTCAACGTGGAGGACGCAAACGACAATGCCCCCTGCTTCACCAGCCCCTCCTATTCGGCCCGTGTATTCGAGACAGCCGCCGTGGGGTCTGCCGTGCTGCAAGTCACGGCCCGAGACAAAGACAAGGGCCACAACGCCGAAGTCCGCTACAGCATCGAGTCAGGTACCAGTGCCCATCGCTAGTGCGCATCATGGCACTTTTCTGGTTTTCCAGTAATCGTGTGTGTGTGTGTGTGTGTGTGTTTGTGAGCATGTGTGTCTCTCTCCGCATTTTGGTAATTATTACACTGTCGGGTAGGGGTTAAGGGCGTTGTAGTCGGGATTAGGGTTATGTCCTTAGGAAGAGTCCCCATAAAGATATGAATACTTGGACTGTGCCAATTAAAAACTAAAAATGCCAAAAGTCTCATATTTTGTTGTGTTATTTATGGTTAAGGTTAGGGCTGGGTAGGGGTTAAGGGTGTCATAGTTAGGATCAGGGTTATGCCCATAGGAATGAATGGAGTGTCCCCATAAAGATAGGTATACATGGTGTGTGCGTGTGTGTGCGTGTGTATGCGTGTGTGTGTGTGTATGCGTGTGTGCATACTTTTGACAACAGAGCTGCAGCCGGCTCGGAATTTCTGGGAAAAGCTGTGTTTCCCCGCCACTCGAAACCCAAACAATGGGCATATCTCATGGAGGCCACATTCCTGAGATGTCTGGAATGGCTGCCGCCGATCCTAGCAGCTGTACACTTCAGCTGAGCTCCGGCTGGATGGGATGCACCGCATCCTCGCTAGCCTGATGGCTGCTAGTTGTCTGGATCCAGCAGTGTGAAAAATGGCTTAATTACTGTGTTCATGCACATTTTGAAAGCAACAGTCTAGTGTGTCTCGTTTATGCCCAGAATTGTTTTAATAGGGACTGTTTGTTTGGCCTTTAATAACTTAATAGTTTTAATTTAATTCACCTCATGAGACTGAAAAGCAAGATTTTAATACAAAACCTGCCCATTTATTTATAGAATAGAAATCAATAGCCAAACTAATGTGCTAATCCATCTTTTGTTTTTTCCCTTCACTCCCAACAGGAAATGTTGCAAATTTATTTGCTATTGATCCCATCCTCGGCACCGTTACTGTCGCAAAGGAACTGGATCGCCACAGTAAGAACCAGTTTGAGCTGGCTGTGAAGGCCTCTGACAGTGGGGTCCCTCCGCTGAGCACCACGGCAACTGTCCACATCGCCGTGACCGTCTCTGATAATGCGGCACCCAGATTCGCCAAGAGGGAGACGTCTGCTGAGATCAGTGAGACGGCACCGCCGGGGAGCTTCGTGAGCTTGGTGGCGGCGCTCAGCCAGTCCTCCGTCTTCTATCAGATCAAAGACGGAAACACGGGTGGGGCCTTTGACATTAACCCCAACTCGGCTGTTGTGGTCACGCAGAAGATGCTGGACTACGAGACACAGCCACTGTACAGGTTGGTCATCCAGGGAACTAACATGGCTGGCCAAACCAGTAACACCACTCTTGTCATACACCTGAAGGATGAGAACGACATGGCCCCAGTCTTCACACAGGCTGAATTTAAAGGCATGGTCAGCGAGTCGGCACCAGTAAACAGTGTGGTTTTGACCATGGACAATTCTCCACTCGTCATCCGTGCCACAGATGCAGACCAAGACGCCAATGCCATGTTAGTCTATCAAATTGTGGAGCCGTTTGCCCACAACTACTTCGCCATTGATTCCAGTACGGGTGCCGTTCGAACCATCACCACTCTGGACCACGAAGAGAGAAGTCTGTTCCGCTTCACTGTCCAGGTGCATGACATGGGAACACCACGCCTGTTTGCCGAGACAGTGGCCAACGTGACAATCCAAGTCATAGATGTAAATGACTGTCCCCCAGAATTCAGCCAAGCGGTATATGAAGCATCGGTCGCCGTGCCGACGTACAAAGGTGTTCAGGTGATTACAGTAAATGCCACGGATGCTGACTCCGGGCCAAATTCCAAGCTGCTGTTCTCTATCTCGGAGGGCAACATCGGCGATAAATTTAGGATAGATCCCAACACAGGTATCATTTCCATGCAGAATGTGACTCAGCTGAGAAGCCGGTATGAGCTGCGGGTGAGGGTATCTGATGGACGCTTTGCCAGCACGGCCTCAGTAAAAATAAATGTGAGGGAGAACAAGGAAAGTGGCCTGAAATTCATTCAGGAAACATACACTGCCTCCGTTCTGGAGAATTCCTTGGAGAAGAAGATCCTGGCTGTCATTGCTGTCATGGGGAACCAGCTTAACGAGCCCCTGTTTTACACCATCCTGAACCCTGACAAGAGGTTTTCGATCAGCCGCACCTCTGGGGTGCTCTCCACCACAGGAATACCATTTGACCGTGAAGAGCAAAGCTCCTTCACTTTGGTCGTGAAGGTGGCTAAGCAGGAAAAGTCAAACGGTGTTGGCCATGTCGTCGTGAAGGTGACAGTTGAGGATGCCAATGACAATGAACCAACATTTGTCAACTTGCCCTACCACGCATTGGTACAGATGGAGGCAGAGGTAGGTCAGGTTATCCGGCAGGTGACGGCAGTGGACAGGGATGTTGGACAGAACGCAGAGGTTCGCTATCACCTCCGTGAGCACCATGAGTATTTCCAAGTAAATCCATTAGGTGAAATTTCTTTAAAGAAACAGTTGGAAGAGGAGGCCATAGCCAATGAGTTTGTCATTTATGTAGTGGCAAAAGATGGTGGCGATCCAGCCCTTTTATCAGTGGCAGAGGTGCCCATAAGAGTCGTGGACAAAGCCGTCCCAGTGTTTGAAAAGGCATTCTACAGTGCTGAGATTCCAGAGAACGTACAGCTGCACACACCGGTAGTGCACGTCCAGGCCAGTGATTCTGAGGGACCTCGAGTCATCTACACCATTGAGCAAGGAGACCCGCTCAATCATTTTTCCGTTGACTTCAACACTGGAGTCATATACGTCAGGCAGCCGCTGGATTTTGAGACTCACCCTGCCTATAAGCTGAGTGTGAGGGCAACAGACTCTCTGACTGGGGCACACGCTGAGGTTTTTGTGGACATTATTTTAGAGGACGTTAACGATAACCCCCCTATTTTTCAGCTAAAACAGTACAATGCTAGCCTTTCAGAGGCTTCTGTCGTAGGAACATCTGTGCTACAGATAACAGCCACGGACTTGGATTCCGGAAACAACAAAGCCCTTTTTTATCAGCTAGTCGAAGATCTGGAAAAGAATACCAGTTACTTCAGCATCGATCGGGAGAGTGGTATTATTTGGACTGCTCTTCTGCTGGACCACGAGACATCTCCACAGCATGAGCTGACAGTGCGTGCTGTGGACACAGGAGTGCCTGCACTTTCCAGTGATGTCAAGGTTACCATCTACGTGACTGATTTGAATGACAACCAGCCGGTCTTCAGTCAGCAGCTGTACAACGCCTCAGTCAGTGAGCTTGCCCCCCGTGGCCATTTTGTCACTCAAGTGCAGGCATCTGATGCCGACAGCTTGGATGCAGGGAATCTGGAGTTCTCTATCCTTTCTGGAAATGAGGACCAGAACTTTGCCATAGACCAAAAGACAGGCACGATTGTGATTTCAAACCACCGCAAGCCGCAGATGGAGCAGACATACCACCTAAACGTATCTGTGTCTGATGGTGTGTTTAGAAGCTCCGCCACGGTCCTGGTCATGGTCATTGGGGCCAACTTCCACAGCCCCACCTTCACGCAGACAGAGTATGTTGTGGAACTCATAGAGAACTCCCCTAATGGTACGCTGGTTGCGGAAACCAAAGCCACAGACCAGGACAGTGGTACCTATGGGCAGGTATCTTACCACATTGTGAATGACCTTGCCAGGGACAAATTTTCCGTCAGTGACAATGGAGAAGTGAGAACGCTCAAGGTGCTCGACCATGAGAACTTGCTAGAGAAAGTGACTCCTGTAACCATAATGGCTAAAGATGGTGGGGGAAAGGTAGGGTTTTGCACCGTGAATGTCATCGTTACTGACGTCAATGACAATGCCCCGCAGTTCCGGGCCGCAGAATATAAGGCGAATGTTGCATCTGATGTTTCGAGGGGGACTACAGTGCTGAGGGTTGCCGCATCTGACATGGACGAAGGTAGCAACGCTGACATTGTTTATGCGATCGAGACCAAGATGGAAAACATTGAGGAAAACTTTGAGATCCATCCCTTCAGTGGTGCCATTGTCACAAAGGAAAGTCTTATTGGGCTGGAAAATGACCTCTTCTCCTTCTATGTAAGGGCTAAGGATAGTGGAAACCCACCAAAGGAAAGTGTTGTACCTGTATACGTACGGATACTTGCGCCTGAGATACCAGTGGCGAAGTTTGTTGAATCTCACTACAGGTATGCCATTGCTGAAGACCTGCCTATTGGATCAGAGATTGACATTATCCAGGCCAACAGTAAAGAGGCTGTTGTGTACAGCCTGGTCAAAGGAAACACTCCAGAGAGCAACCAGGATGAGGTCTTTGTCGTTGACCGGGACACCGGCAGTCTAAAACTGGACAAGAAACTCGACCACGAAAAGACAAAATGGTACCTGCTGATGATGCAAGTGCAGAGTTACCAGGAAGGCACGGAGGTAGTCTCTGCTGTCGATATCAACATTCAGGTGAAAGATGTTAATGACAATGCCCCCTTGTTTGAATCTGACCCCTACAAAGCCATTGTGGTGGAGAACCTGCCCGGAGGTGCAAAGGTTATCCAGGTGAAGGCGACGGATCAGGACTCCGGGACTAATGGGCAGGTTGTTTACAGCTTGGACCAAGACCAGGAGTCTGAGGAAACGGCAGAGCTCTTCGCTGTGAACAGTGAGACAGGCTGGGTCACCACCCTCAAGGAGCTAGACCGGGAGAAGCAGAACCGCTACACAGTAGCTGTGTTAGCCACTGACCGTGGGGAGCAGACACAGCTGGTGGGCCGGACCACAGTCGAGGTGGCGGTGGCAGACGTGAACGACAACCCCCCTCTGTTCACAGCCAAGGTGTACAAAGGCACAGTGAGCGAAGACGACCCGCCCCCCAGTGGTGTCATCGCCATCCTCAGCACCACTGATGCAGATAGTGAGGACATCAACAAGCAAGTGAGCTACTTCATAACAGGTGAGTCGGCACCTGCCTTTACACGTGTGACTGGAGTTTGGGTCATTTAAGAAACGCATTTCATTATTTCTATAGTTGTAAAGTCACTGGGGAAAAGCTCAACCTCTGGTGCTAATTATCTTGTTGGAACAGCTGAGCCAAGTTTGACGTCATGAGATATGATGAATAAGAGCAGCCACAGATACTCAGGGAAAGGCAGAACAGGAGGCGGGGGAGAGAAGCCACTCGTGAAACGACGTGGATGGTGGGGGCACCTGTTATTTTTCTGTCACTGTATCAGGGTCCCTGAATAAATCTTTGAAGTAATTCTGAAGATTATTTGTTTTGGCAGCACAGAGCGAAGTGGCAGGCGAATCCGAGTATGCAGATGAGAGATGGAGATTTGCATTTTGTACAGGAGAAACAGGCTGGATTTTCAGTGAAAGCTCAGGCTACCAGCTTAGGGAGGGAGGCTTATTCAGTAGACCGTCAGGGTGGCACACACATCTGCTAGGGTTTCTGGATATTTTGGGCTGCATCAGTGAGCTGTAACAGTGGCCCTTGCCCTTCAGGTGGAGACCCCTTGGGGCAGTTTGCCATAGAGCACACCCAGAGGGAGTGGAAGGTGTCAGTTCAGAAGCCCCTGGACCGGGAAACCAGGGACCATTACCTCCTGAACATCACTGCTTCCGATGGCACCTTCATGGCCAAAGCAGTTGTGGAGGTGAAGGTTCTTGACGCTAATGATAACAGCCCCGTCTGTGAAAAGGTACGTCCTCGAAAAGTCGATGGCATGTGAGGGCAGCCAGCTGGAGCGTGACGTACCATTCTGGTGCTAACTCGGGAGGGCAGCGAGGCTTCTGGCAGAAAGGTGACGTTCTCTCTCTCGCTCCACAGACTTTGTACGAGGAGAGTGTTGCTGAAGATGCCCAAATAGGCAAGCTGATCCTACAGGTGTCAGCCACAGATGCTGACATCCGCTCCAACGGGCAGGTCTCCTACCAGCTGAGTGGCAGCTCATCGGAACACTTCAGCGTTGATGGAGAAACAGGTACAAGCTCTCAGGTAGCTTGACTGTCCCAGTGTCGTCAAGCAAGGAAGGTGCAGGGAAAACAGCGGTCCCTCACACCACAAGGTTGCTATCTGATACTGTGGAATGTAGAGAGGAGCCTCAGTGCTCGCTGTGCTGTCAGGGTCTCCTCCATGGCCCAGACCCACGACTCCAGGAGACATGCAGCAGAGTGAATTGCATGGTAGATCTGCGGCTATGTCCCAGCTGCTGGTCTTACATCCTGGGGGGTATCGACTCATTTTAGCGGCAGGAAGGCTATAGCTGTGGCTTAATGACATGTTTAAGGACAGGCTGCCCTCTGCTCCTATGAAGAGCCGTTCATCTCCCTCGTTCCTGGAACCCTCTTGATCATGTGGGAAGAAAGTCACAAGGTTGAAGTATTTTGGCTTGGCAGGAAAGACGATCTCCCTCTCTGCGAGTTATTCTGGGGGGAGGGGAGGGCAGGGGTGTTGAAAATCTAATTTAGCCTCATTAGGTTTAGCACTGATATTGATTTGTGTCTGGTCCCAGTCTGGCTCGGGCAGGATGTGCAGGGGAATGTGAAAGCATGATTCTGAAACATGTCCTGCACTTTGCCCAGGTGAGCTGAGGACGCTCCTGTCCCTGGACCGCGAGGAGGAAGAGGAGTACTGGCTAGAGGTGCGGGCTGTGGACGGCGGGGGGCGTTACTGCCAGAGCCGTGTGCACATCACAGTGGAGGACGTCAATGACAACGCACCGGAGTTCGCCTCAGAGACTCAGGCCATCACTGTCTTTGAGAACACAGCCCTGGGCACGCCAGTGGCCCAGCTGCAGGCCTCAGACCTCGACCTGGGTGAGCAGCAGGGTGGGGTTGCTCCATGTCAGGGGGCGGAGCCACAACCACTCTTGGTGGCCATTGTTGTCCCAAGCTCCTCCAGTGACACTGCCAGTCAGACACAGATACGTTTGGGTGGTATGTCTGCTCCATCTGTAACCGTTTGGTCAATGGCAACGTTCTGGTCCTCATTTCCAGTGGGTGAACGGTGGGGGGGACAGAGCAAGGAGAGAGCATGAAAATTGATTCCACACTTCAAGATTGTCTAGGTCTGGCTGGAGAGAGTATGTCACGTATTGACGAGAAATAAGTGTGTGACGGGATATGGCGATTGCGGTGTGTGCGTGGGGGGGTTGGTGTCCCCCTCCCAATCATTAGGAGGTACATGTGCAGGCTCCCTTTCTGCAGAGAGGAGGCTCGTGTAGGGCTTTGGTGCGCCGGTGTGGACGGCACCAGGCCACGTGCCGTAATTTGTGGCCGGCATGTCAGCTGGGCAGCCCGACCTTATTGTTCTGATCCATCTCCGTCTCATTTGGGCCGGCAGGCCGCTCTGCTGAGTAATGAGGCTGACTGTACGTTTCCTTCCTCCCGGCGCCCCTGCACCTGCAGGCCTGAACGGCGCAGTGCTGTACGCGCTGGAGGAGTCTGCGGAAGGCGTCTTCTCCATCGACGAGCACTCGGGGCTCCTGCGGCTGGAGAGGCCTCTGGACCGGGCGGCACGAGCCACCTACACGCTGACGGCACGTGCCACCGACCAGGGCGTCCCCAGGCGGCTTTCCGCCGCGTGCCACGTGTCTGTGTCTGTGCTGGACATCAACAACAATCCTCCTGCGTTCGAGCGACGGGAGTACGTGGCGACGGTGCCGGAGGATGTGGCCGTGGGGACCCAGGTGCTGCGCGTTTTCGCCGCTCGGCGCGACTCAGAGGCCAGCGGCGAGCTCACCTACGCAGTCATCTCCGGCAATGAGCACGGGATGTTCAGCGTGGACCCGCAGACAGGTGTGTGCGCTTCCCCTCGCACCCTTGGTATCGGTTGCTAGCTTTGCAGTCGCTGTAGAGGAGGGGTCGGGATTCATTACTAGAAGGTTCCATGCTGCGGTATTAAACCTGCATGAAATGTGTCCTCCCTACAGGGGATATATTCGTCATTGAGCCCCTAGACTACGAGAGCTTCCACGAGTACTACCTGACCATAGAAGCATCTGACGGGGGTACCCCAGCCCTCACCGACCTGGCCACGGTCAGCATCAACCTGACAGACGTGAACGACAACAGCCCCACCTTCAGCCAGGACATGTATTCCGCTGTAATCAGCGAGGACGCGCCACTGGGCAGGAGCATCATGGCTGTGAGTGCTGGCCGGGCGCAGTGTGTGTAGGGGGACTGGTTGGGTGCGGGGGGGCGGGATATGGGG
>JAODKM010000048.1:10806440-10823086 GCA_026780845.1 Petrocephalus sullivani | reverse complement strand
GGACATCATCAGCCGACAGGGTTACCTCACTGGGACACCATCGGCCAACACGTAACATGGTTACCTCACTGGGACATCATCAGCCGACAGGGTTACCTCACTGAGACACTTAACTGACAGGGTTATCTCACTGGGACACCAGTTTTCTATAATAATTTGGGCTGTCAAAATTTAAAGTATTAATTGTTGTGATTAATTTTTTTTTTTTTACTGTGTTAAAATAACACAACGCAGCTGCATTTTGTTTACTTCCTGTCTGGGGACTGACCTATGACACAGATGTTGGGAAACTCATCCTAGCCAGAGACCATAGAGCATGGGGACCGACATCATCACACAGTGCACTATAGGGCAACTGACATCATTTCATAGTGCATTATGGGACAGAGCTAATATATTGTGCAGCCACAAACCAAAATAAACCAGCAGACTCCTCTCAGTGCTATTCATTGTGCGGTGCACTTTTTGTAAGCAGGTTTAATATTATTTAGACAGGTGTAGGATTATAAAGAGACAAACGCCTACCAACTTGCATAGTTCTGTGTGTTTAAAGATACTATTAAACAATGGTGTCTGAAATATACATCTTTTGGGATTATTCTACATTAATTTTGTGATTGATATTACATTAAATGTGCATTATAATAAGCTTTAGTCTTAAAAATAAAAGTTTTTAATTGTGATTAATCACGATTAATTCATTGCAAAACGTGAGATTATTCTTTTAATCAAATGACAGCCCTAATAATAAAATTTTATATAATCATAATTTTAGTTCCCAGCTGTCTTTCAGGATTCAGCATTGATCCCTCCACATCCTTACCCACTGTAGCATGAGAAACACATTTAGAATCGTAATGTGTTGTCATTCCAGCTACTGTTAATCTGGATGACAATGTAAAATGAGATGTGCACTGCCTAATCTTTACTACAGTGGTTTGCTGGGGTGATTTTGTTTTGGAAACAGGGTTTTGTTAATTTTGACTCATCCTCTGTGAAATTGATTTTTCTACTCCTGTAAATCCTGTAAATCAAAGCTGCACAATACCACAAAGCATGTAAACAATACTAAAAGGACTGCCTTTCTCTGACTTTTCGTAGGATATTGGTTAACTACCTTTGGGAGTGTAAATTTGGCTCCGCCTCCACCAGAGTCCGATCCAACCAATAAGATCACTCCCCAGTGATGTACTCCTAGCCTCTGCCATCCCCAAGCCATATGGTGCCGGACTCCGCCAGTGGACGGGGGGGCTTTATGGGCCCTGACGAGCGCGCCACCCTCCTGGATGAGGAACTACATTGTTATTGAGGACTCTCATTATGCAGATGATTTATTGATTTATTTTGAAAACATCCCAGAATGTTCAGACACAGACAACAGCCATGTGTTCCTGCATGATGCACCAGATCTGAGCTCCAGTTAAGATCTTTCTGTCTGAAACCCCAAGCAAACCACTGTAGAATAGTGTCATCTCAGTTATTAGAATTGGAAGCCTGCTGTTTATTTATATGCTTCTAATTAGGTTTGATCTGCTGAATCCTGTTTGATTATATTGGAATTCATAAATACCTCACACACTTCAGATGCTGCCGGATATTTGTCTGTGAAATTTAGATATGCAACTAGTCAAAACAGACATATGATGGACAAATGTTTGGTCAGCAATAACAAACAGGTACGAGGAAACCATGAACTTACGTATTCCAGGGTCACAGCAATCCAGAGCCTGTCCTGGCACGAGGGCAGGGCATCAAATTATCTCAGGGCACACACACCATTCACACCTACAGACACTTTAGTAACTTAAGATGAATTTTTGGTGTTTTTGAGCTGTGGGGGGAAACTGGAGTATCTGGGAGAGAACATGCAAACTCCACTTATCATTTATATGACACTTCGGCGAAGTGGGACGTGTTAAAACTATCGATGCTGTTGATTGATTGTGATTGTGATTAATCGCGATTAAAACGTGTTTTTCTGCTTAAGGCTAAAGCTTGTCATAATGAATATTTTAATATAAAGTCAATCACCAAACAAGCAGAATCACAGCGCAGCGAGGAGGCCCGAATGCCTCAGTCTTGGGTTGTGGAGCCACTCCCCCCCCGTAATTTAAACGTTTCCATAGTAATTTAAACTAGCTCTCATGCTGTTTTTGCTGATGAGACCTGACTGGGCATTGAGGAAGACAGAATACGAGACCAGTGTTGCTGTGGAAACCAGCGGTGGCTTGTGTGTGTTCAGACATTAAGTTCCCAACTGATGTTCGGTTCTGTCTGGATGTCACACTGGGATTGGAGCCCAGATGGGGATTCAAAGCCAGCTCAGCCAATCACAAGTGGTTTGAGGCCCAGTCACCTGAATTTCCTGCTATAAATCTACATTATATGTCTCACCAGCAGATACTGTTGTCAAGGGTAACAGGCATCCCATTTACTCTCATGCTTATCAGTACACAGGTTTCTTGCTTCTGCGCAATGACTCTTCTGAATGTGTTATTTACCTGATCGTTTTTTGCTGTTTTCCTTGTTATTTTCCTGACATAACATTGCCGTTATCCGCTGACTCCTGAATACAGCTGAATTACCTCCATTCCTCTCGGCTTCTGCTGAAGTGGTCATCCTCTTACACCAAAATACCCCAAACCTCAGCATTTTGGTCGCGCACATTGTAGGGGCAGCTGGGACTGCCGTCGCCAGGAGGACCCCAAGTCATAGCTGACCAAGACAGAGAGAGGAACAAGCACGACACTGTAGGCGGTTTTCTGCAGCTGGTGGCTCTGGGAGACGCGTAAACCTCCAGACGTTCATGGGAAACACTGTGAACTGGACTCACCCACTGCATGGATGTAGAACCTGAACACACCTGCCTCAACACACCTGCACACCTGAAATGGGTTTAACTGGGTTATTTGGAGCCTGAGCATTACTGTCTATGGTTCAGGGTTAACAGACACACTCAACGTCTGGCTCCTGATTGACAAACTGCATCTCTCTTGGTCAGCAACCCAGTGCTTGACCTGGAGTGCCTGAGTCTGTGGCTACCAGGCTTTCTGGTCTGCGGCTTTTTTCATGTCCTACGGACTTGCCAGGTAAGCACCCTGTCAGTGATGTCCTGCATTAAATGTCAGTATCTTTGCAACAGCAGATGTCACCCTTAACAAAGCTATTAGGGAAAAGGGCCTGTCCCGTATGGTGAGGTCAGCAAGGGGTGTAGCAAATGTAAGGGGTTCGGAAAATGTAAGGGGTGTGGCTAAAAAATAGGGAGTGTTGCACTGGCACCAGTGCTTTCAGATTGTTTGTCAGACTTTCCAATTAAACACAATTAAGGTATGAGAAGCCTTCCTCCTTTCCCTCCCAGTCTTCCTCCTGTCTCTCTTCAGTCTTCCTCCTCTCTCTCCCAGTCTTCCTCCTTTCTCTCCTGCATGGGAATCTTCCACCTCTTTCTCCCCAGTCTTCCCC
The DNA here is from genome assembly GCA_026780845.1 of Petrocephalus sullivani. Taxonomy (NCBI): domain Eukaryota; kingdom Metazoa; phylum Chordata; class Actinopteri; order Osteoglossiformes; family Mormyridae; genus Petrocephalus; species Petrocephalus sullivani. The sequence goes on along the minus strand of JAODKM010000048.1, from coordinate 10,819,627 downwards.
TTCTTTCTCTCAGCTTCCCTCCTCTCTCCCCAGTCCTTCCCCTCTCTCCTCAGCCTTCCTCCTCTCTCTCTCTGAGTTTTCCTCCTCTTTCTCTGAGTCTTCCTCCTCTCACTTCCACATGGTAGTCTTCTCCTTCTCTCTCCCCCAGTCATCCTCTTCTCCCTCCCACTCTCACTGCTTTGCACTTGCACGCTGCGACTCCCCCCTCCTCGGTGTTCCAGTCGCCTAGGTGACCCCCCCCCACCCCCGTGCGTGTGCTGGCACCGCTGCACAGCCGCCTATCAGCATCGCGTGAGTGAGAGCAGAGGCATGTGAGGAAGACAGCGTGCTCTCAGACGCCCCCAGCGCTGCCCATGTGCTGGGCATTTGGCCTGAAAATACCGGCATGCTTGGCAGGGGGGGCTCCTCTCCTTCTCTGGCTATTTTTAACCTCCTAAATGTTATTTGATGCGACTGCTTTCCACTCGACGTGAGCAGTGATGGAGCCTGAAGTGAGTTTCAGGCAGCAGCATCACAGGAAGTGGAGCAAGGTTCAGCGTGACCGCACTACGGGGGGCTTTATATTTACTGGGGGGTATAGCTCACCTTATTGAAGTATCTTTGTGAATGGGGGTTTCTGTCTACTTATGGGGTGGGCAATAAAGTCTGGGAGGGGTTAGGATTAGTAAGTGGTGGTATGTATGATATGGTGCAAGGTTTTGTTTAATTCTCAGGCACTGCGATTTCACATTAGGCGGGGGGGGGGGGGCTGGTTGGGTGCTGTGGGGGGGGTCTGGGGGGTGGCTGGGGGGGGAGTGACCCCTTTGTACAGGGGACAGGGAATAAGCTTATATGAAGGGGTGATATTTCACTGTCATAAACGACAAATTATCAAGGGTGTTTTTAACTTATAAGTCAAACTGAGGAATGGCCGCCCATCCACCAGGCCTTTTCTTTCGGGGTGCTGAGGGTTTTCTCAGAGCACTGTGACTGCCATACCGTTAAAATGAAAGTTTGTTCGCACCTCCATTATACACTTAAAATATGGAGATGTGTGAGCTCAGTTTGGTGATGGCAAGCAAACCAGACTGTTCAGTAAATATTCAGGCCATATCTGGGTCCAGCTGTGTGCTTTGGACCTGTCAGCAGATTATACGGGTTCAGCGATAATCGCATGCGCGTTGGAGGCAGAGTGATGTCATTCAACATCTGTCTCTGTAATATTATTATTAGTAAATATTAACAATGCATGTATTCCTCTTTTCTATGGTGCAGTTTAATGTTACCATTTCCTACAGTACTTTCTGTTTAGGCCTGTTGTTGGCCTCCTGTCAAAGCAGTTAGTAGGTTTCTGTGGTTCCTGATAAAGGGTATTTCACTAATAATAAACCATCCTGCGCGGGATGCTAACAGTGTGCAGTGCAATCTCAGCTTGTTAAATGTCAGTACAAAGTATGTTTTTCTCGCCCTCATGTAGCTGCATCTGTGTGGGTGCCTGGGCTGCATTTGGGGGTGTTTTTATGTCTTTTAAAAGCAGAACCTCTAATCTGCGCCATACTGAATAAAACATCAGAATTCACTCTGGTTAAACACTCGGCCATAATTTACAATCACTTATTTAAGCATTACCACTGTTAACAAATCTTTTTAACATCATCATTAACTGTATTCAAGTGAAAGCACTTCATTTCAATTAAGAACTAAATAAGCACAGAAAACCATTGGACTGATTAGCGGGTTCTGCCACATTGAGATGATTAAACCACATTCACTGCTGGAAATAACAGTCAGTTAAAACCTTAAAGAGAGGCAGTCAATCACTCTGCGGGGGTGTAGGGGGGTTTCCTGTCCACATGGATCAGCTTTTATGACTGAGAAGTGCTTATGAGTGACGTTAAGTGCACTGGCATCGCGACAGGAACAGCCCTGTTCACAGATTGCTTACTCTCTCTCCTCTCGTCCCGCGGTGCCCGCTATGCTGGATTCCGTGGCAGCCGGACCCTCTAAGGCCCTAGGTTTGGTTTGGACGGGCCAGAGACACTCTGTTGCCACACACCTGAACATCTGGCCCCAGATTCCATCACCTCACGTAACTATATATATACAAACGTGGACAAAATTGTTGGAGAAGCCACATTTCAAACCTGAGACGGCTGGAGCAGTTTGCTCATGAGGAGTGGGTCAAAGTACCTGTCGGCAGGTGCAGAAGTCTCAGTGATTTACAGAAATCTCTTGATTGCAGTGATTGCCTCAAAAGGTCATGCAACAAAATATTAAGTTGAGGGTACCATCATTTTTGTCCAGGACAGTTTCAATAGTTTATTTTTTAAAATGATTATGTTGAACCACAATTCAAAAGCAATGTCTGATTTTCATTAGTTAATTTTTGGTTCTGGTATCTTTCACTGACCGGATTTCCCCGTTTCCAATTCACATGCCACCGTCGGGGTGCCACGGAAAGTCCCTGCCAGCTCCTGATTGGACGAGAGGCTGATGTCCGTAGCGTTATGGGACAATTTATTCTGACTAGAGGAGATCCATCAAGTAGGACATCAGCCAAAAATGAGGAGTTTTCCCCTCATGACAGTGACAGTGATCATTAAATTTAGATTTACATTGATTGAGCATTGATAAATACGCAAAATGTGAGACTCATCCCTTCCCTCATCCCTAGGGTGATCTAATGAGACCAACATGGCTGTCCTTGTTCAGTGTAGACAAAGGGTCTCCTCAGAGGAGCTCTGTGGGCATTGTGGGTCATCTAGAGAGATACCTCCTTCAGGGTCAGGGAGGCCTTTGGTTTTGGCGATGGTGATCTGCTGACGATTGGCTGTCCCGGGCCGAGAAGGTGGGACTCCTCCAGGAGCAGCACTAGCTGCTGTTGTACTTCCTTAAATGGAGGACTGGTGCAGTGAGCTGTCACTGGATGTTACAGTTAACAGGGGAATTTACCCCCCGCTACTCCAGAAAGTCTTGTACTCCGGCCTCACTACCTTAAAATGTAAATGACAGGCAGCCAGGCGTGAAATTGTGTCCGCGTGACCTGAAGAGGCCGGGGGGAACAGCAAGGACGCCCCGGCCCGCATCGGGAGCGAAGGAGCCCACGGCACACGGAGAAGAGAGTGGCAGAGTGGGGTCAGGAGCACCTCCATCCGGAGCTCCCAGCTGCTGATCCAAATCCACACTGTGATGCACACAGACAGGACACCCAGCAGATATAGAGCTTCTTTTTAGCAGTGTCTGAAGGTGCAGTGTTTTGTCCAGTGAAGCAGTGCATGAAGGTGCAGTGTTTTGTCCAGTGAAGCAGTGCATGAAGGTGCAGTATTTTGTCCAGTGAAGCAGTGCATGAAGGTGCAGTGTTTTGTCCAGTGAAGCAGTATATGAAGGTGCAGTTTTCTGTCCAGTGAAGCAGTATATGAAGGTGCAGTGTTTGTCCAGTGAAGCAGTGTCTGAAGGTGCGGTGCTTTGTCCATTGAAGCAGTGTCTCTCTTTTTAACCAACACATCTTCAAGGCCAGCAGCTGGCACCCAGCGGGGCCAGGCACTATTATGTGACTCCCCGAAGGGGAAGGGTGGGGTATTCTTGACAGGCGGTAGTGGGCCGCTCCCCTCTTTCCGAGCCCCAGGAGGTCTGCAGGTACCAGCTAAGTTGCCATGCCAAAGGGGCGGTGTTATAATGCGAAAGTTGTGTTACTCAGAGGGTTTAAGAGATCATTACGGTAAAATGGACATCATTTCCTGGACTCCCTAGAAAGTGCGCAATGCGCCAGCTGCTTCAGCACCATACCATGTGATCACTGCGGTGGAGAAGACGAGTCACATAACATTCTACCAGAGATTGGGGGAACCCAGGCAGCTTTAACAACGGATTAGGCAGACAGGTTCTTCACACTACAGTCTTCCCCAGTCCATCAACCAGAGAGGTCCAGGGGAAAATGCTTGGCTTCTCACATTGGCATTTTCTGGGAAAATGGCGGTTTTTACAAGGCAATAAAATCTGCTGAAATGTTTTCCAAACTGTCTGGAGTGCCCATTAACAAAGACATTAATTTTAGGAAGCCTCCTCACATTCCACCATCCAAGGAGCACCAACCCCCCCCCCCCTTGCCCAGCCACGGCACCAGTTCCCAACACCAGTCCGGGGGCATGGATAGGTCGTTCCACCCCCGCTAAGTCACAAAACAAAAGATGAATGCCCAGGGGCCCCCTCTGCCTGCGGCCAGCGGGATACACCCCCAGTTTCTCCCGCTAGATGCCTTATGGAAGCCTGTTTTAATTCTGTACAGTGTCTCCTGGGAAAAGAAGAGATTAAGCCGGTAAGAAGTATGCAGCCCCTGCTTATCCATTAAGCATTTTTAATACTGCAGTCTGGCCTGTGAAACGCACATCAGGACATCACAGCATTAGTCCATTACAAAGGATCACACACTACACCATTTTTCACTAGGAGCCATTTCAACAATGAGTGTGTCCGGTCTCCAGACTGCGTTTTTTCACAAAATCATGTGTGAATAACACTGGGGAATTACAATTCTAGTGTCAACACGCTACAAATCATTAACTTTAATCAAAATTCAATACATGTGGCAAAATAACCCTCGTACTGAGGTGTCAATTTCAGGTCCAGAAAGTAAAAATCCAGACCATGATTTTGTTTCAACCAACTACTTGAGCACTCTATGACTGTGACTCTTTATGCTCAACTGATTGGTTGAAACAAAATCCTGGTCTGGATTTTTACTTTCTGGACCTGAAATTGACACCTCTGCTCTCATATACTTAGAACTTTCAGGAAACAGTATTACACACCTAGTTTCCAAAAAAGTGGGGATGCTGTATAAAAGGTAAATAAAAACAGAATGCAATGATTTGCAAATCACGTAAACCCATATTTAGTTGAAAATATAACAAAGACAAAATATTAAATGTAGAAACTGATATTTTATTGTTTTATGGCAAATATATACTCAATTTGAATTTGATGCCAGCATTATAATTCAAAAAAGTTGGGACAAGGCCATGTTTACCACTGTGTTGCATCACCGCCTTCATCAACACTCTATAGACATTTGGGAAGTGAGGAAACCAGTTGCTGGAGTTTTGAAAGTGAGACGTTGTCCTATTCTTGCCTGATCTTTAGTGACATAATTTATCAAATTTATATATCCCGAATACTAAGAACAGTTTATAAACAAATTGAACTATTTACACCTATTAAACTCCTTCCTCTGGTTTCCCCGTGTCTTGAGCTCTCATTGGCTGTAGCTCATTGGTTTTAGCTCATTGGCTGTAGCTCATTGGCTGTAGCTCATTGGTTGTAGCTTGTCCTGCACTCATGGCCAGTAGTAACACTTTTCACACTACAGGATTTGGAGTCTCCAATAGGTCCAGATATTTAGCATGCTAGATAACTGATGGTCATCTGTGCCTCTGTCCAGTCACGTCTTTGAACTAATAACGATCGAGTGCTGATTTGCCAGCACGAAGTGAACACCGTTTTGCCACCAGTCTGGGGCTTTTGTCTGCGATCTCCAAAATCTGCTGGTGAGTGAAAAATTCAGGCTAAATTTGTGTAGAGTTAACATAACTTAGCATTAGCACCATTTGCCTCCTTGTAGGATAGAATGTGCAACATATCCCGTCAAAATGCCCTCTGCGTCACGTCAATCACAGGCACCGCGGTCAAACCAAGCAGCCGTCCGTCATCCGAGGCCGCCATGGCGACATTGTGGATACAGTCGGCCTTGTTGCAGGCATGTTCTGGGTTCAGGCCAGCTCGCTTTCTCCAGGAAGGCGTCCCTCAAGGTTCTGTGTGAGTCGTGGGTCAAGTTGGGTAGCACCGCTGAGCTGGGCAGGCACAGTCACACCCAATAGTACCGAGGGGCGCACCTGAGGGAAGCCACTGTCGGGGGGGGGCTGTTTTATACTCCAGGAGAGCTGTCTGTGTCCTAACCCTCCCCATGCAGAGACATAGCAGTGACTTGTAAGCAGTGTGTGTCAGTACAGATGAAGTGGGATTGCTGAGTCCAGTCGATCCAAAGTGATGGCCCCCCCCTGCCTGAGGATACATTTGGGGGGGGTCAAACCTCAATAGGCTCCTCCTCTTTAACTCACGGCCATTCACCCGCACTCTCAGTAACCAGAGTGACATAGCTCCGAGTCATCTCACAGTGTAGTGAGGCCTTCCTGACAGTCAATCCCTCAGGCAGCCTGCTTTTGCTGCAGTTTGCCCAGTCCTGCGAGGTGGATGAAACAGAGAATTGTGCATCATTTCGTAAAACTATTTCACTGAAAGTAGATCCTAGCAGTTAACATTGCTAAATCACAAGATACACATTATTGACCAATGACATGCAAGTCTGGCCAGTGACTGATAGCATGCAATGATCCCGCCTACACCTTTAAACCCATTGCTGTGAAATGCACATTGCAGCTATTAGCCGATCAGCTGCGGTCCGAACAGCTGCCGGTGTAGTTTCGTGCTTTCTGATTGGCTGAACTGACCTGTGTTCTGATTGGCTAAACATGCCACTTTTTTATTTTAACTTTATGGTTAAAATATTTTAGTTAGGAAGGCAAACACACTGAAGCAGATGAAGTGAGGCAGTGTGACCTTGGTAATATCTTGTTAGGATGTTTTGGTTCAGTTCCTGGCCCTCAGGGCAGAGTGGGGTCCCTGAGTCCTCTTTATCAGGACTGGCCCATGCACAGCATCAGGTCTGCCTTTTAGTGTTAGCTGACACGCTCACGTCCCCACCCAGCACTTTCCACTAAGCGGAGCTTCTCGCAAGCGTCTGGTTCTGAGCCCAGACATCTGAGGGACCAACCCACACGGCGCCGGCTGCCACGGGCTTACCAGCACCTCTCCAGAGCGAGGCCTACCGTGTTTCTGAAGAACAGGAAAGTGAGAGGGTCCCTTTAAAGTGAGGCGACCATCTGTCCAAGGCTCAGGAAGGCGGAGCGCCACTGGTATTCCCTCTCCGAGTAACCAGGAGCCAGCTTTAATCCCCTCCCCCCTCGACCCCCAAGCGGCGATTCACTCACCTACCCTGCTGAGAGGGATCCGCGGAAACACAAGCATGTGGACTGTGGTAATGGCAGCTCTTATCCGAAATGAGAGCCATTAAATGACAGATGTCAACGCAGGATGACCCGCTGTTACACATCCTCACAGCAGGGGGCAGAGCGGCCAAGAGACATAGTAAAACCTTGGAAATCGCATACAGCTAACAACCAAAAAGACATATTTATTAATGTGTGCTAATTTAAGTGTTGCTAACCTAGCTCCCTGTGTGTCTCTCTGGCAGGGAATATCTTCGTGGTGAGCCTGGCGGTGGCAGACTTGGTGGTGGCTGTCTACCCCTACCCGCTGGTACTGACCGCCATCTTCCGGGAGGGCTGGAGCCTTGGCTATGTGCACTGCCAGATCAGCGGTTTCATCATGGGCCTCAGCGTCATCGGCTCCATCTTCAACATCACTGGCATTGCCGTCAACCGGTACTGCTACATCTGCCACAGCCTCAAGTACGACAAGTTCTACAGTGACAAGAACTCGCTGTGCTATGTGCTGCTGATCTGGCTGCTCACCGTGGTGGCTATTGTGCCCAACCTGTTTGTGGGCTCACTGCGCTACGACCCCCGTGTCTACTCCTGCACGTTCGCCCAGTCGGCCAGCTCGGCCTACACCATCGCCGTGGTCTTCTTCCACTTCATCTTGCCTATCCTTGTCGTCACTTACTGCTACCTCCGGATCTGGATCCTTGTGATCCAGGTGCGGCGGCGAGTCAAGCCCGACAGCCGTCCGCGGCTCTCGCCACATGATGTCCGCAACTTCCTCACCATGTTCGCCGTCTTTGTGCTTTTCGCCGTCTGCTGGGCGCCACTCAACCTCATTGGCCTGGCGGTGGCTGTTAGCCCCGACGTCGTGTCCCCCGCCATCCCCGAGTGGCTCTTCGTCTCCAGCTACTTCATGGCCTACTTCAACAGCTGCCTGAACGCCATCGTCTACGGCGTCCTCAACCAGAACTTCCGCAGGGAGTACCGGCGCATCATCGTGTCCGTCTGCACGGCACGCATCTTCTTCCAGGACAGCTCCAACGATGCGGCGGAGCGCATCAAGCCCTCGCCGCTGATGACCAACAACAACCAGGTCAAAGTGGACTCGGTGTGAGCCTGAGGAGCCATGGTGAACTCGCGGCAACCGAGACAAAGGCAAACAAACACCAGCCTGTTGTGGCATCTCTGTACATATTAAAATGTTGGTTTTCTCACAGAGAATCACATCCTTCTTGGTTTGAAGGTATCTTGAAATTATATATGTACACTTTTGTTTGAATGTTTACAGTAACTGTCAGAATATGTATACATATGTACTTTCATATGAACTATATATGAACCATATTTAGGGTTAAATACAGCCCAAATTAATGCAAGCAACATGCAAGGTTGCAGGTGACACAGCGTCTTTCCTGACTGACTGGTTAGACCCATTTTGCCAAATCTGTCTGCTGCAGGGTTTGACTTACATACACATCCCAGTATGAAACTGGGCCAGAGCAATATTTAAGGTTGCTACCATTTTCTGTCACTTGAAGCGATATTAAATAAATTAAATTTTTTCCTAAACTGTCTACGTGTGTGGGAGTGTTTAATGACCAGGGTTACTGCGTGTATCCCGACACAATCCCATGAGCCCGCTGCTAATGTGCTGTTAGATCCTGATCTCTGCATCATCGGGGTTCATCTGAAGACCTGGACGAGGCTGAGGAGCCCTGTCTGCACCTGGTCCCACACATTTGCACAAACACCACCCTGCCACAAAGCATTAACACCAGCGACCAGCCTGAAGTCTATTGGTTCTGTTGTTGGCTCAGGGGCCCCCGGGGGCCAATGAGCTCCCTTCCCCCTTCACTGCATTACTGACCTCCTCTTCCAGGGGCGTTGGGCGTTTCGGCCTCGCCCTGATTCACTATGTCCATTTGATGCTTCGGGTATCGGCTCTGAGTCTGACACGTTTCAGATACACGCATTACTTATTTGCACGTATCCTTAAATGGCAGGTCAATGAACATGCAAATCATGTGATTGTTTCCACGGTGATTTTATGGGAGTGGGAAGCCGTTTAACACTCCATTGTTAAATCCACGATTCAGTGGCAGGGACAGTCCCCAGGTGCAAATAGCCAGGATAACGGGAACCAAATTAATCTCTAATCTGGGTCTGTCCTAGAATTCAGTATCCCATGGCAACAGCATCCATCACAACATTTGGAACAGCTGGGCGAGGCGGGAAGATGACTGATCCTCGCCGCTGTGTCCGCCGTGTCGGGAACTTTGGCCGAAAAATGACACGTTCGACACGAGTCCGCTTTGGCCCGTTGCCATGGTGATGGATGCTTGGAGCTGTTGGCTACCTTGGCAACTGACAGGAGGTGAATGAGGGAATCCTGAAGCACTGGCATGGGTTCCAGGAGGAACTAGGTGGTAAATATTCCTTTTATTAAAGCTTTTAGCTCTTTCAGTAGGCATTTCTCCCATGAACCCATGCCTGTGTCTTTCTTATCCCTATTATATGTGCAGCACCCACCTCAGAACCACCTGATAGAACTTTTCCTAATTCTGATTGAACATCAACGTGCACTTCCCTGACACAGAAACAGACCGCTTGGCCGACATAAACTCAGGATCCAGACTTCCAACACTGCGGAACCTCTAGGGGGCGTTGTGCACGAAGGTCTGGTCAAACGGGGCCATCGCAGTGGCACACAGAAACCAAACACTGGCAGCCTTTCCCGACTCACCCCAGGGTGGGACCTTTTTGTCTGCCACATCCATCTGTGTCCACTTCACACCGCCAGCTCCAGAGAATTGTAGTAAAATTAATATGAATTAATCTGCGGTTTGAAGGGGGGTATATCCCTTTGATGGAAGGCTGTTAGCGTGACTCCTCCAGCATAACATACCTCCATGTCTTCGCTGTGGACCTGCTTATGTTCTTGTGTCATCTCCCATGTGGTCACCATGGTGACAGGTTACCGCGGTAATCACATCATGCCAGAAGCATGAGACATTCACAGACTGCCTGGAAACTTCATACAGCCCCTCCCCCGTTAACCTACGGCGACCCATAGTGAGATTTTGCAGCCGTGGTTCCTGCCGTGTCACTGGGCAAGAATCCAAATTCTCACAGAGCTACACTCATGATTGAGCAAAACAAAAAGGCGTCAGTCTCCCTGTCCAGCAAGGGGGCTACTCTGGATGATGGGGGCGGGACACACACCGAGAGGCAGTGGAGATGGAAGTAGAGCCCTGCACAGCAGAGCACAGCAGAGCACAGCAGAGCAGCTTGTAGGCACAGTTTCCCCGAGAGCAAGTGGCTGTCACTTAGCAGTGCGGGCAAAATGTCACTCGACATTTTTATACAGAGCAACCTACAGCTTCTACCCATTCATACTGCTGAGTATTCTGCTACAGTAAACCAGGCTGAGTACCTCAATACTATAGTAAATCAGCCCAAGTACCTCGCTCAGGAATGCTACAGCTGGTATCCCCTGGGCAGTGCCGGCGTCAGAAGATGATGAGCTGAAGAATGTTATTCCATGCAGTCTGGATTGAGCTTGTAGGACTCTGGGCTGCACTGGGAACTTGTCCCATATGTGCATGAAAAAGAGACCAGTGAGTGCCAAGCTAATTGGTGATGATCACTGAGGAGTGCGGCATGTGCACTGGTACAGACGCTCATTCACAAACTGATAACCTAAGAGGCGGCTCCAGTCATGGGGCGCGTGGCCCTGAGTATTTAGACCAAAAGTGTGGGGCCAGTGGCAGCAAAGCGTGGCTGCGTCGGAGTGCACACAGCTCTTACCCCCCACCGGTGATTATTTCACACACTATGGTCTTCACGGGGATGTCTGCGGGAGAGCGTCGTCTTGGCAACAGTCACCCATGTTGTTAGTGCCATTTCGGCTACATATGGACCAACTGCTCATTAACATTCTAATAATATGAATGGAACACAAATATTAGTGTGGTAGAAACCCTAGCATTCCATAACCTTTCTGCCTTTAACATAATTAAAGTTGAGAATTATAAGTAAACATTTTGGGGGTCCCTGTTGCAGAAGGAAGGTTTGTTTTCTTTGCTTTAAGTGTGTCGATTTGGCTGCTCTGTTAGTGTGTGTGTGGGGGGGCTGGAGGGGTGACGCTTTTAATTCTACAGGTCCGTAGAATTTGGAGATGTTATGATAGCCAAGGCTAATCCTCACCCTAACCCCACTGACGGCCACCTCACCACCAGGAATGTGTCTGTAAGCTATCTTATATCAGCTTCAGACAGATATCAGTGCATTTAGACAACATAACAAACAGGAAAGCAATGTAAAATGTGTACGGTTGCGGAGCAGCAAGGCTATCAGCTGATTCTCTGGTTTCATCGCCGCAGACAAGTGAGACTTAATTCAGTCCATTTGTAAAATCCAAGCCCAAATTGTGATGCATAGGTTCCTTTAAAGTCCTAATGTAAACAAACATGTCTCAGAAAATATGCAATAAACAATGCCCCCCCCACACACACACACACACACAACTCCCAAGAACCCACAACCATTTATAAAATTATTAAAACAAGACAGGGTCCAAAACACCAGGAATAAGACCTAAAATGTCACCCAAAACCTGCATGTGTGTATGCAGGAGGACGCATGTGTGTCTCGGTGTTGCCTTTGAAACCTGTAAAGGATCCACGCTCTAACAAAAAGGCACAAAAGAGAAACACATGACATGTGAGACATGTGCATTGTGAGATGCTTGTCACTGGCAGCTGCCCAGATGTGTGCATTAAAACAGGACATAAATAACCTTAAAATCAAACTGTTGTGGATAAACGGAAGGTGATCCTGATCCTGGATAAAATGGACGTGTGTATGTGTTTAAAAATGAAATTCCACTGCTTTAGATCTTTTTCTGAGACACACAGGTTGGTGCTGAGCAGGATAGACTTCACAGAGCTCCCAAGCTGAATTCTGTGATGTTTCCATCTGGAGGGATGGAGCCAGAATCTGGCGGAGCTTTGAAGGTAGTCTATGATCACCTGGAACATAGTAGACAAAGACAGAGCCAGGGAATCCGTGTGCTGTGATCATGTGACATGGGATGGGGGCAGGGCATGCTCCAACAAGGCACACGCGGAGGGTGCAATGGCTCGCATCACTCGGATGGCCGAACACCACGGAGCGGGGGTATTTTTATCCGCTCCTGCCCGTCTGCAAGGCACGTGCCTCTTTCTCCCAGCACCACAGAGGCACCGCTGTATGTGAAATGGTCGCTCCTATACGGAGTTCTGTCCTGCGGTGACATGTGCCCTGCAAAAGCATGCCGAGGGTGACTGCACATACACAAACCGTGCGCACACAGACCACACACACACACATATCACATGCACACAGACCACACACACACATACGACATGCACCGCGCATATACATGCTGCACACACACAGACCACGTGCACACAGACCACACACACACAGACCACACACACACAGACCACACGCACACAGACCGTGCGCACAGATTAGCATGTAACCCCGAGCGGCTTTTCTTTCCTGCGCACATGCAGCATGTGCACACACTAACAGGCAGAATTGGGGGGTGCGAGGGGGAGTTATCACTACACCCCTCACCTACAGGGCCGTGGTGCGGGCATCTTGGCCAGTGTTGGCCATATGGGGGGGCATCATGACTCTTGGCCAGTGTTGGCCATATGGGGGGGCATCATGACTCTTGGCCAGTGTTGGCTGTGTGGGGGGCATCATGACTCTTGACCTGTGTTGGTCATGTGGGGGGTATCATGACTCTTAGCCAGTGTTGGCTGTGTGGGGGCATCATGACTCTTGGCCATTGTTGGCTGTGTGGGGGGCATCATGACTCTTGACCTGTGTTGGCCTTATGAGGGGTATCATGACTCTTGACCAGTGATGGTCGTATGGGGGAGTATCATGACTCTTGGCCAGTGTTGGCCGTCTGGGGAGCATCATGACTCTTGGCCAGTGTTGGCTGTGTGGGGAGCATCATGACTCTTGGCCAGTGTTGGCCATATGGGGGGTATCATGACTCTTAGCCAGTGTTGGCTGTGTGGGGGGCATCATGACTCTTGGCCATTGTTGGCTGTGTGGGGGGCATCATGACTCTTGACCTGTGTTGGCCTTATGAGG
>JAODKM010000048.1:10790088-10806340 GCA_026780845.1 Petrocephalus sullivani | reverse complement strand
GGTATCATGACTCTTGACCAGTGATGGTCGTATGGGGGGGTATCATGACTCTTGGCCAGTGTTGGCTGTGTGGGGAGCATCATGACTCTTGGCCAGTGTTGGCCATATGGGGGGGTATCATGACTCTTAGCCAGTGCTGGCCGTGGGGGGGGCATCATGACTCTTGGCCAATGTTGGCCATATGGGGGGGTATCATGACTCTTGACCAGTGTTGACCGTGTGGGGGCATCTTGACCATCTTGACCGCTGCACACAGCTTGTTCACTGGATCCCGGCACGAACAGCACGCTTAAAGAGCCAGCCAGATAACAAGCTCGCCACACACAGCTTATTCGCTGGCTACACAATTAACACAATTAGTGTAGATTTTAATTTAGTTTATACTTTCTGGGACGGAATAATTTCTTACACTTAATGAACTTACAATTCTTAAGTACAGCTTCCACAACAGAACCCGAATGTTTTTATACAGTTTTCATTTAATGGGTAATTCAGAAAATTATGTAATTTGCGTCACTGATGATCAATAATTACACCTGTTACAATTCTTTTGCTTAAACAGAGACATGGCGCTGTGTTTGAGTTACCATCTGCTATACTATTATACTGATAAGGTTATAAATTTGGTTATTTCCTCCAGCTTACCCATTATTTCGAAACACTTTCTGACCCCAGATCTGTGGGGCGTTTCACATAAAACGGGCAGAAGATGGGGCTGAGCAGCTAACATTCAGTTCATTTGGTTAGGTAAGGTTTTACTTGGTATATTATGGGGTGCCAAATTTGCTACTTGGCTGTGACAATAATCTCTAGTTTTATTATTTCTATTTAAATACAGGGTTAAACGTTTCCTGTATAAACCTCCTCATGCTAGTGATTTCAGAGTGACGTAACAGGAAACCAAAATGAAAACCAGCAAATTAATTTGCAAGATTAAAATGTATCCCTAATAATTTTGGTTTAAAAGGTCTGATTATGTGGCACATGATGTTTAAAAATAATAATAATAATTAGGGCTGTCAAAATTGACGCGTTAACGCAGATTAATCCAGCATCGTGATTAATCTGATTAAAAATATTAACGCATTTAACCCATTTGCAGCACAGAATGACTCAAAATCCCTGAAATGCAGCGTTGAGGTAAGTTCAGGTAAGAAATAGTTGGCAACGCTGCATTTCAGTTTAAAGTGCTACGACTGATGGACTGCTGGCCTCCGCGGCAGGGCACTGTGCTCCTACTTCTAGATGGTAGTGTGGCCTTTCGCACCATCAGTCTTGTTAATTAGGCTGGAATATGTAGGCAAGCTGGGGGCTTCACCTCCTCAGTAACCGTGGGCTGTTCCCATATCTTATAACAACACTGTATTGATATCGCCAGAGAAAAATAGTCCTGTGGCGATAGGTGTTGGGACCTCTATTTGTCTCTCTGTACATGCTGCCCCTAGGAAGAATTATGTGAAAACGCAAAATGACCCCTTCGTTTCTGTGCTGATGATTCGCAAATGACCTCTCATGCACAAATCGCCCTGGTAATCTGCTCTAATGGTCTAAACAGATAGATGAGCGATCATTATCGGTAGGTGCAGGCTGGCAACAGAAAGCAGCCTGGGAATTTGCTGCTTGGTATAATTTGCCGCTGACTGGCGAAGGGGTTTTCCCTGGGATAATTTGCAGCTGAACGAGGGAGGGGGCCTTTGGGATAATTTGCTGCTGACTAGGGGGGTCCGCCTTGTGATAATTTGCCATCAATCATGGATTTTGCTGATCACGTTGTGCACTAATCAATTCCTGCGATCAACGTGGAAAAACACTGAGATGTTCGACCGACTGTTTAATGCTGCTACATAATGCCGGGGTTCGGGATAACGGACCAGCTACCCACCAGCCTCCCACCAAAACATTCTCAGCCCATAACATTAGGGCCGGTTGTTGTGACAGATTTGGCCGGAACTTGACTGCTCAACTGATGCTGATGTTTGAAGCCTGAGGGAGATACATAAACCATTATCTTCACAGCTGTGATATCGATGTACCGAAGAAGTGAAGCAAAAGTCTTCACTGGAAAAGGTGTTATGGCCAGGTTGCAGGTTACAAATCTGTTTTTGGACCTAAAAATACCCTTTTGTGTGAAAAGTCACGCAAATAATGCAGGCAGTGGTCTGCTGAGTGCTGGCAGGAAGTCAGCCGAGCAGATGAGTCATCCTTCATCCTGTTCTCAGGCACATGAGGACACGCAAGGCCCCTACCAGACGAAGCCCGCAGGCTTGAATCTTCCTTTCCCATGGCAAAAGGTTCTGGCAGCCCTCTTTGCTTAGCGAGATCCACTTAATCCCTCAGAGGTCAAGATTAAGCGGCGGTAACTACAGAGCCCTTGTGAGTGTCACACTCATCTTGCGGAGAAACTGTGCACAGGGTGTGAGTCGCAGAAGGATTTGATGAGCACCAAAAGAACGTGGACCACATGCCAGCCCAGACACCTTGTCTCAACCAGACTGGCCTCTTGGGAGGGTCTGCAGAGGCAGCCCCAAAGAATGGGAGATCACATGGAAGAATGGCGTTGTATTCTAGGTTTCTAGGTAGTGGCAGAACCAATGCCATCAAAGCAGCATGTATGTGTGTACAGGTTTTGCTATACTTGTGGGGACCAAAGGACCTCAGAAGTATGGCAGAACCTCAAAAAACATGATTTTTTCAGTCCTCACTATTTCTTTCTATTAATTTTATAAAAATTGTGAATGCAATTGAAGGAGTAAAAATGCCAAAAGTCTTGTATTTTGTTTGGTTACTTACAGAGGTGGGTAATCCAGGTCCAAAGAGTAATAATCCAGACCATGGGTCAACCAACTAGCACTCTAGATTACTCATTTCTGGTTACTTAAGGCTAAGGTTAGGGCTGGGTAGGGGTAAAGAGTGGGATTAGGATTTTTCCCTCTAGAAATGATTGGATGGTCCTCACTAAGAGAGGAATACAAATGTGTGTGTGTGTGTGTGTGTGTGTGCTTGCTTGACCTTTAGTGGGGTTTCCCCACCAGCTGTTTTATCAGGGGAAGCTGGAACATGAGAATGTGGCATGTTGAGGCTGCAGGCGACTCAGAGGCTGAGCTCATTACCCAGAATGCCTAGACCGAGACCATGACACGCCGATTCCCAACATCCCCATAAATATGGCAGAGGGTCTCGGTGGCATGTCTTCTCGTGTGAGCGTGGCTCTCATGAGAGCCACTCCTCCTCCTCCGCAGTGCCCCGCGGATGAGCAGACATGCAGTTTTCCTGATGTTCAGTAGCCTGTGCTGCAGAGCCCGGTGCTCCCTGGTTGGGAAAACTCCTGGATTTGACCTGTCGACTGGGGGTCTTGAGGTACAAGACATCCTACCACTGTTGCTCAGCCAGAAGCAACAAGGGTGGGAACTGAACAAATGCTGGGCTAAGCTATGCCAAGCTAAGCTAAGCCTCCCCTGGCCTTTCCTAACAAAGGGGGACGTGTGATGTACTTATTGCTCTATGAGAGACATGCCTAGTTTCACGGTGATGAGGTATCTGTGCTAGGGAGTCTTCCCAGTCAACAGTACATCTGAGTATCACTCCCACCAAATGCAATGCCCTTGTATTTTGTCTAATGCTAAGGGTTTCATTTTGAAGTGTCTACTGTGGAAATGGTTCTTTTCTTGGCGTCCTTCAGCCGCGATGGTTGTCACTGGCTGACACCTTTGGCCGAAGACGCTTAGCTGTTTGGGAGAGTGTGTGGCAGGAGAAACAGCCCTCGAACTACCAGCTGCATGTTTTTGTGGTTTATTCCCCATTCTGGCAATGTCGCTTTCACTGCGACAAGACGCGTCGTTCGGTACGCACTCCTGGCCCTAACCGCGGGTGCCTGGCCATCATGGGCCCAGAGAGAAGCTCATCACAGCAGCACTCGCTGCATTTTCTAAGCACATTAAGCTAATTGCAGCTGACAGATTCAGTTCAGGTCTGCACCGCCAGAGCCGCCGCTGCCGTCTCGCTGTTAGTGGTGTCGCTCTCGGGATCTCCACCGGCACAGTCACAATAGGCTCTGCAGATGTTCCCACAGGGGGCTCCAGGAGGAGCCGTTTGCTGATGCTATTTGGTTTGACTCCGACTCAAGATCCTGCTGATCCTCGCTTGAGAACATCAAAGAGCCTCAAACTCCGCAGTGAGTTAGTTTGAGCTGTAATTCTGCCTGTAATTAGGCCCTGTTTGGTGTCGAGAGCTTCTCAGTGTGGATGAGCCTGCTTTTTATAGACTGGTTTCAAAGAAGGAAGTTGGTGATGACAGGAAGACCTGCGACCTTTTCCCCCAGCAAATTTGATGATGCTGATAGCTTTGCCAAGCTTGCCGTGACACACAGAATGGAAAACGACGGCACATGAGTCCAGGCTCCTGCTGACACTGTGACCCTCGCCCCTTGACCTCAGTCCTGGCCTTGCCTGTTGCCCTCTGAATATCTGCCAGGTCCCCATTTTCTGAGTGTTTCCTATTTTCCAAGATCAGTGTTTCATTCAGAGCAGCAAGCAGGAGGCAAAGGGTGCCCTCGGCAGGGTGTGGTGTCCCGCAGCGTCTTGCTGTTCGTGTGGAAAGCACATATTAGGAGACATTTCCACAAGACAAAGGTTTCTTTGTGGTTTTGGTGATTTTTCAGGGTGGCCACAGGAATCACACATAATTTAATTTAATTTAACAAGCAAAAGCAGCAGCAAAGCAAGCAGAGAAACCCTTACCTCACCACAGCGGGTCCAGTCGAATTTATTCTCAGGAATGGTCAGGTTTGAGGCAACGTGATCTCAGTTATTACACGACGGGGGACTGGGCCAATCCCCAATCTGATCTGGATCTGGTTCTTTCAGGCTCTACGCCTCACCCACGTCTAATACAGGATCCCATTATCTGGAACAAGCAGAGCACCAAATTGTGGCATCTGTGACACTATAATCCTCTATAATTCTATCACTCTCTCTACTTGAATCAAACTCCGGACCTCGCACATGATGAGCAAAGTTTTTTCTCCTTTATTCAGTAATCTAGCATAGCACTCCAGCCACACTTGGGTACAATGCACCCCGCACCCAAAAATCAGCAGGTTAATATACTATAACATGAATTCTCCTATATGGACTTCTAAGTCCTGATTGATTACCAAATATCTGCAAACCAGGCTTCAAACATACAGCAAACATATTTCATCACCTCTATTGGTCTACTTCAAGGATGTTCAGCTTCCGATCCCCCTTAGGCCTAGGCCTTCTATGAGTCCCACACATAAGCCCGTCCATCCAGCCTAGGAAGGAGGGCATAAACCCTTAATATTAGGGAAATTCAACTCCCAACCCAGCAAAAAGGTGCAGCCCTCCATCGGCGTCCATGGCTGGCATGGCTCACTACACTATCAGGGAAGCTACAACCTTACATTACTTATATAAAGACTACAGCATAAGCATATACAACCCTTATGGGTACCTAACCTTCTTATATGCTCAAACACTACCATATAACAAACTGCGTATAGCATAGTATAGCAGCTACATTCCAGGCCTTCCTGCAGGCCCCCTTTCTCCCCCCCGCAGATGTTCCCTTCATCCCAGGTCTCCGAAGTCTGTGGCTTTCCAAGGTGGTCCCGTGCAGGCGGCTGCAAAGCAAGGACACACAGCACCATCCCCAAAACACCAAGGCCGGAGACATCCCACAATGCCTCCCAGCCCTGGCCGACCATAACTTTAAATTTTCCTTCCACAATGTATTAGTTATTTTTAGTGGGACCTCAAGTAAGTGGCCGTTTTTTGGGCCGTCACGAAACCCTCCAGGTCAGGCATTCTTGTGTGAAAGTATCCGGGTTCTCGGGAGGACTCTCTGTTCTTCTGAAATGGTTGAAAAGCAAAGGGGAGCAGCAGAGATGCCGGAACCAATCCCATGCCGTATTAATCACTTTGGTTCATTCGCACTACTGCTACCTTTGGGAAAGAGACAGACCCTGGTAAATGTTTCTGGGTGATGAACCTTTTCACAGCAGGTTGGAGATGTTCAATGGGGTGACCTGGACTGGTGGGGAGTGCCAGCTGGCCCCACTAAGTAACCAGTCCGTCTGTCCAGCTGACCCATTTTTCATTTTACAGAACCCTCTAATGGATCCATACCGCCCCCCTCTCCAGGGATCCCACACCATGCCCCCATGATGCTTCTAGCTTACTGTTAAACTGTTAATGTAAGTTATTTTAAATGATATTTCTTGCTATGAGCTTCCCCTGTATGTTTGAAGTCACTTGTCATTCCCTTTGGGTTAGTAGGAACTAACATGCTTATTTGACTGTTGCATCGTGGCTGCGTCCTACCAGGGAGGTGGTGAGCATGTTGCCATGGTGCCGGCATCCCAGATGCACACCGCTGCTCCCAGCGTGATACAAAAACTGTGGAAAAATCCAACAAACAGTGCAGAAAAATGCTGGTCGAGGAGGAAGTTTAATTTGCCTTGCAGTCACTGCACCCAGTGACAAATTCAAATGAGGTTTTTAATTTCCTGCCTGATGATTATAAGACCTGGGATTTCTTGTGTCAATCCTGCTCTGTGTTGCTACAGAACCCTGTAATGAAGTCCAGCTGGTAATGGAATTATCATTTAGGAAAGCACGGAGGGCGCAGTGACCTCTCTGAGTCCCCGGAGGTGTAACTGATGGGAGGCGTAAAGGTGCAGTGCCCCCCGTACACACTGACGACACGGCGAGACTCTTAACAATCCAGCCGGATTCATCAATGACAAACATCTGGCCTGCATCAGCAAGACCCACCAGCTTCAAAACAATTCTCATCCCAGCTGTAATTAACGGGGGTCGCTTGCTAATTGGGACAATTGGGAGTAAATGTATAAGGAATAAATCTAAATATAGTGATTTATGGGCAATAGGCCAGAGAGAGCGTGGCAATCTGGGCTGAGGTTCGGCGTGATTCTCCTGAGAAGCCACAGTAGCGGTTTTGCATGGGATCTTCAAACAGAGCTGTCGCTGTCTGTCTGAGTGACAGGCTGGGAGGCAGGCTGCTGGGGGGGGCAGTGGGATTCTCTGCTATGGGTCTCCCGAGAGACGTGGAAGGCCCCCCCACCTGCAACCCATCAGTAATTGCTGTCCTGAAGGCCTGGTTGCTCTGGGTCCTAACGGGCAGCCCTTCTCCCCCCAGGACTGCTGGCTGCCTGACAGTCTGATGGCCTCAGCAGGGACTCGCTTTCCCACCTATAAACCGTTTAAGCAATGGCTCCTTGGACAGCTCCATCTAGCGTACCATGTCGAAACGGAGCCAGGGCAAAGAATGATGGGAAGCCGCACGCCTGACTGGAGGACGCAGAGCTCGCCTAATGGCGGGTTGGGGGGGGGGTTTCGCGCTGAGGGAGGTCCGCAGTTTAATTGGCTTCCCTCCTGCTCTCTCTTCTGATTTTTGCTTCTGATGAGCTGGGGGGGGTGTGGATTGGTCAGATAGCATGTGATCCAATTAGCACTGTTCTGAGCCTGCGAGGAGTTGCGGGGGGGGGCACTTGCAGCTCAGTGAGATGGGAGCCGGTGGGTAGGCCACCCCTGCCGGAGGGCGACATGTCAGCAGCCCGCGAACACAAGGGCCGGTCTCCGGCTGGCGGCTCTCTGACATGACGGCACATGTCACCTTCCGCTGGTACCTGCCAGAATACGGGTAATAACTTGACATTTTCAAATCGGAACAATTACCGGATTTCTTTGACCGCCCCACCGGAGCTGAGGGTTCAGAAAAATACAGCGGTACCGAGGCGAGTGAAACGTGGTCGGTGGCTGAACTCGGCCTCCCGCCGGGCTAAAAAACAACCATCGGGTCATGTGACTTGCCATACACTCAGGCAGCTGTGTGTCAGGTTTAGCTTAAAGTACAAGTAATATGATCTATTTATACTTATTTAGGGCATCAGATTTTTTTTTATTTTTAACGCGTGAAGCACAAACAGAACTATTTCGAGAAGCATGAGTACAATTTTGGCGTCTATCCCAGTGTGACTGCATGGCTGCCATATCTTTTTCTTGAGATTTGCCCATGCATAAAGATGATTATCAGGTGTCGCACACTTACACGCAGTGGAAACGGACAGCTATACACGCTAAAGGTTGCTGGCTTACGTCCCAGGCGGCACTTCCGTTGTATTTGTCGTGTGGTCGCACGCTTAGGTGATACAAGTCACAGGTCTGCTGCCCTCTGTTTTGTGCGGCTCTGCTCCACAGAACCTTTTTTATTGTGTATGCCTCTTGCTGAGGGACATGTCCGTGCCAGCAAAAACAGCCTTTTCTGGAAGACTGCTCTTCAGTCACCCACCATGGAGATGGACACGGAGCAGGGCCTCCTCAGCCATGTCACAAGCTCCTCCCAAGCGGCAGGCCCGCCTCCTTCTGAACTCCCACTCTTTCTGTTAGAGCGATCACCTTTGTCCTCTTAGTTCTCCCAGTTCCCCCCGTTTGTTGTTATGTTGATGCAGTGGTTGGAATGCATGCTCCGTCTTGAAAAGCTTCTTCCGTGATGTCACCATGCCTGTAGATGACACCGTCTGCCTTGTCCATTCCGTTTTTTGACTATAAATAATATATGAATTTTGTTCTTGAAGTAAAATAATCCTGCAATGCATGAGCAGAATCTTGCTAATTATACACACAGGATTCCACATGGAATCTCCTCTGGGTTTGGTTCTTTGGCCTTTCTCTTCCAATGGGAGTGAACGGCAGCGCGTCCTGATTTTGCCGAGTTTGATGTGTCCCCGGGTCGGTAAGGGAGCGGCTTGTGTTTCACTTCGTTAACCAATCGCCGTCTTCATCGCATGACATTAACTGACTCATTAATTAAAAACAGTGTTGTCTGTTAAGCGACAAGGTGCTTAAAGTACCAGTTTTATCGTGTATACCTTAAGGGATATGTCATGAATAAACATAAACGAAACACAGGAATATGCTTACCTGCAAATTCAACGTAAGAGTGTGTCTTTATTTCATGATTATAATAGTAATAATAATATTAACAACAACAATAATAATAATAACACATGCACAGCGGCTTAGTTTGTCGAGCCCCACCCGGACCAGTCCTGACAGCTGCATGGCAGAAAGCCTGGACTGATTGAAACACAAGTCTATCCCTTCTTCACCCAGTGACACATCGAGCTCGGCAAAATCAGGATGTCTGTGAAAAGTGTGTTCAGGATCAGCCTTTGCAACCTGAAATAAAAGTTGATGAAACATAAGCCTATCCCACGAGGCCCCATGTTAACCTGACAGATTTTAAAATATTTTCTCCAGGCCTTTAGTCACCACTGTGAATTAATCTTGTAATGACTAGAGACCACATCTTACCAAAGCAGGAAACATACATATATTAATACAGATTACTGGCCGACTACAGAATAAATCCAGTAGACAAGATTTCATTATGATTGGCCATCTAATAGACACACCCAGAGGGTGCGTGAGGTGCCGTCTCCATGGAGACGTGGCCATGTGCATCCCCCCATCTAGTTTGCACAGTAAACCAAGACCTTTTCTTGGAATCATGAATAATATGATTAGTACATTCAATAAAATCTGTTTTGTTGCCTGAGCGGAAATGTGTGGATATTTTGTTTGGCACAAGTTAGAATAGAAAGCATCCAGATTTTGTGTTTCTCTCAAAAAGGAACGACAGCCGTGACCTAGATAAGTCGGCAAGAAATCAGGAGACATGCTTTCGTTTTTCTCAGAGAGCAGGTCAGGGGTCACAAGGAATGTTAACGCTTCTGGCGAGAGTCCTGTTGCTTTGTTATATGTGCAGCCCCAGCACCCTCGCAGTCTGCCACTTAGCCCATGGGGTTTTGAGACCCTTCGGCAACCTTCCGCAATGTCACATGACATGTCCAAAGCTCCGGAATGCTGTTCCCCTCTTCACAAGCCTGCTTCTGACTGAGGACCAAAGACCTCGTGTTTATGTATCTGCCTAGTCGGTATCCCATGATCCTTCACCCCACCCAAAATACATACACCTGTCGGGTCAGGCAGCGGGCTGAGGCTCTGAAAACCCAGCGTCAGGGTGTCACCAAGCCCCTGTCCTGAGAGGAGGTGAGGCAGGCGGCGAGCAGGAGAAGTGGTGAGTTGTGGAGCTTTCTGGAGCATTCAGGCTGTTATCAGAAAAATAACAGCACTTACAGAACAGAATAACCTGAAGGGATTGTGTAGCATGATGGAACAAAACGGCTTTTCAGGAGGGTAAAGGTCTGCTCCATTACAGGGAGGTACCTGCTTTTAAAAACAGGGGGTCATCACCAAAACACACAGGCCCTAGGAAGGAGCACACTGGGTTTGCCGGGGAGGTGCTCCTGGTGATCAGGAGGTCAGGGAGAGACTTTGAGCTCGCATCTCCCCGCTGGATCTCTGCTCTCTGCCATGCCACTGTCTCCTTTGGTTGCTGCAGGTCCTTTGCTGGATGTGCTCCTGCAGCTCAGCACCCCGCCTTTTCTCCTCAGGGGGACAGTGTGCTGACTGCCTTCCCCAGAATATCCCCATGTCCTGGGAGGAGTTTCTGCATTCCCATGTCCATCGTGGTCAGGTAGAGATCCTTCGATCGTGACACCAGACATCAAGGCACGTATGAGGACGCCCCCCCTCCACCGCCCAGTGAAACTGGGATTATTTGTAAGGCTGACCTGGTCCTTAGGGGGAGGGGGCCATGCCATATTTCACAGGTGGTGGGTAGGCGAGAGCTTGACCCGGCTTGTGGCAATCAAAGGGCTAAGAATAGGGTCGTTATAGTTCTAGATGTGTCAAAGACGGCAGGCCTCCTACCAATCAGGCTTGGTGGGGAAGCAGGCAGGTAAGCTGATTGGAGGATGGAGCCTGCAGGCTGAGAATGACAGCTCCATGGTAACCGGGAGTAGGAAGTCACCCAGTACGTGGGCTCAGCTAGTGAGACCACATGAAACGTGACCCATAATTCGGACACGATGTCGTAACCCCCCTACCCACCCACCTGGGTCTGTTAGTAGCAGCGTGGCATGTGACAGTGGGCCACAGATGGCCATGGCTTTAGTGACCCCCTCTAATCACTTTGATTCCTGCAAGGCACCGCCTGAATCAAGCTCCCACTGATCTGGGGTCAGGCCATCTGGCTTCACTGACCACTTTGTTGGCTGCAGACCTAACGCTAGATCGCCGAGAGCCTGATCCCCCTTTGCTGAAGTCTTAAAACCTCCCCAGCGATGACCCATCAACCTTGGAAGCAGGACAAAGCAGCGGTCCCAGAAGAGCATGTCTCACATGTGTTCATCCTGTCACAGCCAAGTCTTGACTGCCTAGAAGTGCTCCAAGTGTCCAGTGGCAGATGAGGACACACTGTCTCAACGTCGAACCCCTGAGATGGACAGCTTGGACAGCCCCTAAGTGCCTGGTGATGGCAGGAGCTTGCGCTGGAAAGCAGGGCTCCTCTTTGAATCTCAGCACTGCATCCACTTCTAACAAAACTAGTAGGTAGGTTCCTGCAATTTAAGGGTCTCACTGCAACCAGATCACCGAACCCATGGAAATATTCACCCACATGCAGGGATATTGTGCTAGAGGGTTATTGTTGCCTGACGTATAATTTCTCCAGGATTATAGGAAACAAAGGCTGTGATGGCCACCATGGTGAGGAGGCTTGGCAATGAGCTTCACATCAAAAGCAGCCATTCTCAAGGAGGAGAAGCAGAGACACAGGTCGATTTGCACAGCTCTATATTGAAGTTGAGTTGAGTTCTACCTTTTAAAGCATGTCTTTCTTTAAGAGTATAAACTCAGCACAACGCTGGTATGTAAGATTAAATGAATGACCTTCAGACAACAGGGAGGTCGCTCTTCTGTTAAGGACCTCGCTGATCAAGTTCATTTCTGCACTCGGAGCAGCTCAAAGCCAAATCGCAGATCGGATCATTTAGAGTTGACTTGGCAGGATTCTCTTGGGGATTTTCTGGGTCTGATGCGTGTCAGTAAGCAGGCCGCACCAACACCATAAAGCCTGCGAGAGGCTCCGAGACCCTTAAAAAGCCATAAAGGCATTTAGTTCCCCCTCCTGCCGTGGACAGGAATGCCTGCGCCGGAGGAGAGATGCCATCAGGCTGGCACCCCAACCCCCCCAGGACCCGGAGGGACAGCCAGACGGGCCAGAGGACCACAGCATCCCTCTCACAGCTGCATCCCCCATCACACCCCCTCCAGAGCAACCCTGACAATGCTGTAATCGGCCAAAGAGGATTAATCCGCCATAATTCCTCTAGTTGTTAAATATTTGGAGCAAAGTCACTTCTTGTACTTTAGAAAAATCAGCTGCACTTGTGAATTGGGGTGTTACTGTAATATATACTGCACGTGTCTGACATTTAGTGATGTAATACTGCACATAGCTGTAGTATTCAGTATTCAGGACCGTAACTGCAATGCTGAGTTTAAATCAGCAGGGGGCACCCTGTCGTACACCTTGTCACCATTATTGTGCGGAAACAAAAGTTGCCCCTCCCCATAATGCCAGCACTTCTCTCTGACCCCCGCCCCCCACTGCCGTTCTTTACTGAATTTAGCATCAGTCTTATCCTTCCCTTGTTAACCTCCCGTCTGGGTTCATTATCTTTCTATTTGTTCATATTTCAAGAGAAAATTGGATCTTATAGTCTCTGGGGGTGGGGGGGGGGCTCCATAGCTCTGTGGTTCTGTATTGCCAGCCCCATTTTGCTCTCTCCTCCCTAACACCCCTCCTTCCCTTCCTACACCTGTCTGTGTATTCCTGTTCATTCTGTGTTCACAAGCTCTGTTCCGAAATATTACACGTGTTTCCTGGACCTAAAGGAGCAGCAGTAGATATCATGACTCTTCTGAAGCGGGTTTTACTTTAACAAGTTGGCTCCAAAACTGTTCCCAATCATGCAGAGCCTATTTGTCTTCTGCAGACAGGCTCACTCTCACTCTCACACTCTCCCTCTCACTCTCACTCTCACTCTCACACTCTCCCTCTCCCTCTCCCTCTCCCTCCCACTCTCCCCCTCACTCTCACACTCTCCCTCTCACTCTCACACACTCACTCTCACTCTCCCTCTCACTCTCACTCTCCCTCTCACTCTCACTCTCACACTCTCACACTCTCCCTCTCACACTCTCCCTCTCCCTCTCACTCTCACTCTCACTCTCACTCTCCCTCTCACTCTCCCCCTCACTCTCACTCTCCCTCTCACTCTTACTCTCATTCTCACTCTTCCTCGGCCGGCACCCTGGCCCACACTGCTGCACCTTCTTTGACCCCTCATTCAGCAGTTCATCACCCTCTCTCCTCCCACCTCCATCACCTGCCTGCCTACACCCCCATTTTCACTGGCTATGTGACCCAGGGGATCAGGCAGGGGTGAAAGAAGGCGGGATACAGGTACATCTGAGAAAAGAAAGAGAGCATTGACTGGGAGCTGTGGCAAGAAGCTCAATGGGTGAACTGGTGCAGGACAGAGCAGAGCACCCCCCCTCCCCCATCTCACAATCACACAGTCACCTTCCATGCGCCCCTGTCCCCTACGCTGTCCTGCTCCCCGCCTCACTTTCTTTCTCCTTGTCTGTCCCAAACTTGGTGTCACATGACATGAGTCCCGCCCTGCAGTTCAGCATCAGCGGAATTCATGTGCTGCGTGCTGGCCAGCTCAGTGTAGCACTGTTTACTGACGGCCTGAGCATGCGACACACGCAAGGTTTTCTGGTGTGTGAAATAAATAAATGACGAGGTAAAAAGCTTCCTGTTCCCAGCAGAAAATGTTCTTCCGTGACTCGGAGCCGCCCAGCTGACATGCCACGCCTATTAGTTTGCACCTCATCTTTTTTTATCCTCCACTAGAGCTATTTTTGGCAACAAAGCTTTAATTATTCACGCTGTACCCTGTTTACATTCAAAAAGAGTTATTTCGGGCGAGCTGCAAAGCGGGACGTGCGTGTGAAGAGAGTGGGCCCCACGGTGCTGAAATGTGGCTTGACGATGCGTGTAAGAGCAGGGCACCGAAAGCTTTCAGGCAACAGGCGCCACGGACCGCCACGGGCCGCCACGGGCGCCAGCCATCTGTCACATGACCAAACTGCTGCAACACACTTCAGGTACCCAACTTATCTCCCTCGGTCTGTAGTTTACAAGTTTCTAGGGCTAGGGGCAGCTGGGGGGTGGGGGTGGGGGGTCCCAGGGAGCCTGACCAGCCTCTGCACGTGAGTCAGTCTGTGCTCCTAACATTCTCGCAGCAGGCAGCTATGGTGTTAGCTACATTAGCATGTTAGCACAGGACATCAGCCTCAGCTGCCTTGTTTGCCTTCCTGTTCTCGATGCACTGACATTGCTTCACAAAGGAGACTCATCACTCCACAATCGATTGCAGATCATAGCTGATAATCGTCTGCTGCCCAGTGAGGCACGGACATCTGCACAAGCCGTGATATTTAATGCTGCACCTGGTATATTTCCAGAATGAAGTAATCGCATTTTTTTTTTCTGGTCTACTGTGTGTCTGGTCTTCTTTGATGTACCCAAAAAGGTCATGAGAATCCGGGGTTAGGATCAGACCTACCGCCTGAGCAGTGATTGGTCGATTTTAATCCCGTTAGTAGTGAAACAGGATTGATTTTTTTTTTTAGACTACTGAACCCAGAGGCTGAAAGCAGCTGCGGGGGCTGCACACTGAGCCAATCAGAGGCTACATGGGCTAGCCATGTCAGTGTCGCATGAAAGCCTCACTCCACCGCCAGGCCTCGCTCTCCTCTAGTGACCTTTTCTCAACGTCATGATCGATTTCATATATGTGTAGCTGTATGACCTTCGAAAGGTTAGCCATGACGTTATTTAAATTAGTCGTGACATGTGTCAGGGCATGTTCCTGCTGCCTGTCTTGTCGGTAATGACAGTGTCATGCGTGTATTTGGGACATGTGACACCATGTGTCCCTGTCTGTTAGAGATGCTCCCGCTTCACTGTGAGGCTGCATGCTCCGGGCCTAGTGTTAGGTACCGTATGGCCTAGAGGATAGCGGAGAGTACTGCATCTTCAGAAGCCGGTTCTGACCAGCGTTTGAAATATTTACATTTACAATTACATTTATAGCATTTGGCAGACGCCCTAAGCCAGCATGACTTACACAAGTGTTATATGACATCAGTGAATATTTTCTTATACTGGTTCAATAAAACCCAGGCGAAGAATACTATCTGTCTAATGCTCTGTTGGGAAAATACAGGTTTTTTTATAATGCCAGAAGTGCTAATCCAAGTATTTCTGAAAGAGGTAGGTCTTTAGTTATCATTTGAAGACACCCAATGGTTCAGCTGTTTCGGATTTGTAGGGGAAGTTCATTCCACCACATAGGTGCCAGAACACAGAAGAACCTAGATGCATGTCTTCCTTGCGCCTTGAGATGTGGTGGGACCAGTCGAGCAGTGCTGGAGGATCAGAGAAATCGTGGTGCAGTGTGGGGTGTGATTGAGTTCTTTTAGGTAGGAGGGTGCTGGACCATTTTTGGCTTTGTAGGTGAGCATCAGTGTTTTGAATCTGATGCAGGCAGCTACAGGAAGCCAGTGGAGGGAGCATAACAATGGTGTGGTGTGGGAGAACTTGGGAAGGTTGAAAATGAGTCAAGCAGCTGCATTCTAGATCAGGAGAGGGCAAATGGTTCTCAGAGGCAGACTCACTAGGAGTGAGTAACAGTAGTCGAGGCGTGAGTTGACAAGGGATTGAACAAGTATCTGAGTGGCCTGTGTGGAAAGAAATGGACAAATCTTTCTAATATTGAAGAGAAAAAATCAACATGAGTGGGAAAGATTAGCAATGTGTGAGGAAAAGGACAGGTGATTGTCCATGGTAACCCCAAGGCAGTGACCGAAGGACAGATCAGCAAGTTGTCCAGAGAGATCACAAGATCCTGGTGTGGAGGTCAGCTGGGATGAAAAGCAGCTCAGTTTTGCTAGGGTTGATTTGTAGTTTATGAGCTGTTATCCAAGATGAGATGTCTACCAAATATGCAGAGATCCTAGTGGAGACTTGAGTGTCAGAAGGACAGAAGGAAAGGATAAGCAGTGGTGTGAGAATCCGTGTGAGGAAATGACCTCACTAATGGCGCTTTTCCACTGCATAGTACGGTACGACACGGTTCAATACAGCTCACTTTGGTTTGGCTCAGTTCGGCTCGGTTTGCGTTTCGACTGCAGTTTAGTGCCGCTTTAGAGTGGGCGGGATTATTCAC
>JAODKM010000048.1:10684394-10696487 GCA_026780845.1 Petrocephalus sullivani | reverse complement strand
GAGCGACCGATCGGTGCGTCTGTGTTAATATTGGAGTAAAGCTAGTGTTAATAATCCGGCTTGGTTGAAGCGGTATCGCTCAAAAATATTATTATGCGGAAACAATAAAGGATCTTGCCTATCGCGCAAGACCCTCTTGATTTGAAATTTTCTTATTACTTTGTAGAAGCCAATGAGGTACTTGCCGATCACGTTTTCTAGATTCGATACATGTATATACAGTATGCTTTTCAAGCAGCGCAATCATCCAGCTAAGATAATGCGTTCCTGAAGTGCGTTCAAGGAACCGACTTAACCGGATGATTGTCACCGCCAGTAACTGGTCCAAGATGAGGCTTCCGATCCCGGATGATTTAAGCGACGTACGGAGAATACCACCCCGGACTTTGTGTGTTGTGAGAAGTGTAGCAAAGTGCTTGGATGCATACATTTATTTGCGATTCAAAGTTGAGAGATTTTTGTTGAATTTGTTTTATCTATTCAGTTCTTGTTCGACTGGAATAAAACATTTGATGCATATAAACTTATTTCATCGTACACTATATATGTCCGTTAATGTGCCTGCGGGTGCGGGCGGGATTGGACAGAAATATTGCGGGTGCGGGCGGGATTGGACAGAAATTCTGCGGGAGCGGGATGAAAAAAACAGTCCCGCGCAGGGCTCTAGTGCCCAATACGTTGATCGCGGTCGACCAGTAGATCGACCAGTAAATCGCGTAACATTAAAAAATAATTACTTTTAGCCAATCATCTGTCCTCCCTTTGGCATTCGCCACTGGATTGACGTGAAGGTCGGCCAGTCTGCTGTTGCTTGAAACTGTTATATTAGGCCACCAAAACGCGAATGTATTGCGAGCTAATGCAAATCTCTAGTGAGCAAAGTGACTCAGCTAGCCTTCCGATTTATAGCTACTAAAAAGGGACCATAAATGGCACCATAAATGTACTGCATTGTATTGTGCTGTGAGGGTTCATGCAGTGATGCAAGGTTCGCCAACATGTACCGTATATATATATAAAGTATACTCAGTGTGTGTCTGTATGCATATATGTGTGTATGTATATATAATATATATACCGTAAATAATATCATTTTTATGTAGGTAGATCATTTTGAACTGGTCAGTTTAAAAGTAGCTTGCAAGCCGAAAAAATGTGGCCCCCTGTATTAGTGTCTCTGTGTGAAACACCTGAGCAGTTAGTACTACGAAGTGCAGTGGCTTTACAGTGTTAGGTTGGGGTTCTTAACCCTGGTCCTACCAGCCATGTTCTCAGTTCGCAAACTCGGCTCCTGATTCAATGAATTGCACGTATCACTATCGTGTCATGCTGAATCACGGACACACCAGGCTATCGTCTCCATCGCGATTTGCTGACTTCCTGGCGGTCACCGGGAAAACGTGATGTGTGCCCCCAGGGCTGGTGTGGATGGAAGGGGGCCGACTTCTGGGACCAGCAGGCCTATTACAACCTTTGCCTGCCCCAGAGACCCAAGGCCATCTGAGGAAAGGAGGGCTAGGAGCGCCTCCTCTGCCGGCAATCTGCAAATACCTCTGTGCCTAAAGAGACACCGCATTTCGAAAAAGGAAAATGTATATTTTTAATGCACAGCATTTGATTGACTAAAGCATGTCTCTGTAACAAACAGCTTGTGGATTTTTTTTGTTCCAGCCAGGAAGCCTAAAATGTAACAGTATCTGTCCTGAAATAAACCTCTACTTACTGGAAAGCTGGATACTTTACTGGTGGTGTTGAGTACGGGGCCATTCCAACAGGAGATCTGCTGGGAGTCAAACTAATGTCCTGCTGGTTATGAGAGCCAGCAGCTGAGGGTGCTTGGGGGCACATGGCGCCCTCTGGAGGCCGACTGACTCAGTCACTGACACCATTATCAGATGGCTGACATGATAGCAGCTCGGCTAACTTCAGCATGGTTGGGGGGGTCCCATCTTCACACTGTCCTCGGGCCTCAAGTCCCTTCAGCCACAAGCTGCAGCGGTACCAGTTTTCACCCAGTTACGAACTGGGTGAAACTGACGAGTTGGCTCTGAGCTGCATGTCCACTGGGGGAAGCACGGTAGGCGGGGCCCTGGCCGACTTCCACCAATCCTATGGCTTCGAGCCACAACACAGTGGAGTGTCTTCTCGTTATGGGAGGGCCCTAACCTGAGCCATGTCCAATGGGGGAGGGGCTGCATGAGCTCCACCCTCCCACTAATCCTCACACCAGGGTCAGCGGGCTGCCCAGTCACCAGTCCCGTGCCCTCTTCCCATCCTGCCCCCTTAGGCTCACTCCCGCCCTCTTCAGGCCAGCAGTTGCTCTGCAGCCACTCTGTCCATCCGCTTCAGGGCCACCGACTCGACGGCTGACCCTCAGAGTCTCCAGGTGTCGGCCACACTCCTGCGAGCCTGCCTCCCACGCCAGGTCCTCCGCAGTCTTCCCCTCACGGTTACAGATCCTGAAAGACGAGAACGTCAGACATCAGTAGTCACTGCAGTCGCGTAGGAGAGACCACCCCCTAGGCACAGTGCATGCTTACCCAAGCCTCGCCCCACTGGCGACCAGCACTGCCATGCACTCCACACTGCCCGCCCGGGCCGCTTTGTGCATGGGTGTCTCACCGAAAGCATCCTGTGAATAGAAACAACACGTCCTCATTTACTCAGGTTCAAAAATATCCCATCAAGTTTATAACCACATAAAATCACCTTTAATCAATCCAATTGACGAAACCCTTTACACGTGATTCATGACTGTCCAAGATGTTTCGTTCCCACCTTGGGGGAGAACGGGATTTCGGGGATGAGAATTGGTCGGGGCCATTACCTGCTGGTTGACGTCGGCCCCCGTATGCAGCAGCCAGAGC
The DNA here is from genome assembly GCA_026780845.1 of Petrocephalus sullivani. Classification (NCBI taxonomy): domain Eukaryota; kingdom Metazoa; phylum Chordata; class Actinopteri; order Osteoglossiformes; family Mormyridae; genus Petrocephalus; species Petrocephalus sullivani. The sequence continues at coordinate 10,693,620 of JAODKM010000048.1, read as the reverse complement.
AAGCAGACGACATGGCCCCCGCAGGCAGCCAGGTGAGCGGGGGACTGTCCCGACTCATGGCCGGTGGAGTTGACGGCAGTGCCTGCTGCAAACAGCATCCCCAGGCAGTCCGTCTGTGTGCGGACAGGCGTGGGGTGGGTGAGTGATTAATTACTGCAAGGTAACTGCTCGGTGTGACACAGGGCTGTACAAACGCATGCATGGCTGGGGGAAACCCCCAGACAGAAACCCCAGAGCCGATACTGAGCAGAAACGACCACAGATTAGACTGCATTATACACACTTCTGAAATAACATTACAAACTTGCGACCTAGACTAACACCCAAAGCTGTTATAAGACTTAATTAAATGTACCAATCATTTAAAGCATCAGTAACTGAAAATGATACCGTCTAATATAAACATGTACAGCTGCTACAGGACGCATATAAAGCTGGCTCACTACGCAGTAAGTGGTAGACAGACCTCTTAAATTAAAGTAGTAGTCTGAATACGTACCCCTGAGTCCGCATCGAGTAAAAACATAGCTGTGATTTCGGTAAGAGGAGAAGGTGATCTCTTGCGCAGTGAGCTGGAGACGGAATCCCAGGCTGTCGGATCGCAGGGCTTTTATGTGCGCCGGGCGGACGCCCATGCTGGGCCGGCCCGTCCCCGGCGCTGTGCGAAAGCACACGTACGCACTGGCGCCGGCTCGCCCACTCACTCTGCGTATGGGGCAGCACTGTTCCTCTATATATACAGGCTAATAATATGTAGCTGTTATTAGATTGTTTCTGTGTCATTCACACATGCAAATGAACCAGAACGATTACTCTGCTTTATTCAGCAAAACGAATTAGCAAAGTGTGCCAAATTGCTAAGGAAATATACCCAAAGAAATTCATGTTTGAAATGCAGCCAAATCCATGTGCAGTCTTATTATACTTTGGATTCTTCTAAATTTAGTTTTGGATTCTTCTAAATTTTATTTTAATATTTATGATTTTCATTTCAAATCCAATTTAATTTTAGTTTTCTGATTTTTTTAAATTTTTTAAATATTTATTTCTGCTTAGTTTTTATATTTCTACATTTCAGCTTAAGTTTCAGTAATTTTATTTCTGGGGATAGGCTGAAAATTGTAGCGCTATTCTACATGTGTGATATTCAGAGAATTCTACATAAAATACACAGTGCACTTTATGCAGGTCTATTAATGTCCTCATAATGGACAAAACGTTCCGGTATTATTAAACGGTAATAAAATTAAACAAAAAAATCATTACTTTAGCCAAGTAGCATTAAAAACTGCAGCGGAAAGCAAAGATTATAGTTGTCCTATAGTTTTTTTTTTTTTACTGTACTTTCGTACTTTATTTCAATTTAGAAAAATAGTTCCTTGTTTATTTTTTTCCTTTAACGATAATAATTACCCAGTTCAAAACGGGCATGCTGTCCCGACCAGACTGCATGGTTGCCACCTTTGCGCTCTGAGGCTCCGTGGGATTCTGTTTCTGAGTGGAAGGTGTATGCAAAGAGCTGCACAGAGATCAAAGTGCTATTCCCGGCTTACACACACACACTCAAACCATGGGAAATTAATCATATAATTACTTAATTACATTACTTTAGTTATTTATTCTATTAATGCTTATGCTAGCCTATAGTTATGAGTCGGTGGGCTCTTTGTAATTCGTCCGCACGATTAGCACTCCCCGTCTTAATGATAATAAGTAGTGTAGTCGTTAAATTGCAATTTCACGTCAGCGCAGCTCGATCGGTGCTGCGGCGCCTGCGGTTGCCAGGGAAACCGTGATCCCGGGGGCACGAGGGATGCTACAGCGTGGCGCGAATTTAGCACGACGCACTGCCAGCTTTGGGCAGCCTTTCAGTCTCAGCCAAGTCTGCACACACATTGACATGTAACAGGTTTATTTCCTTGTAAATAGCCTGTCGGGTTTTCAAACTACCCCAACGCTTTTGATGTAGCTAATTTAGGTTAATGATGGAATGATATAGATTTGTCGTGAGATTTCTTGCGTGAGCGTTGGAGTCTGAAAGCGTGGGTGTCACGCCAGATGCGCGAGATTTGGCAGCGGAGACTTGAATGGCGGACTTTTTAAGGTGCAAACAAACTAAACAAAACACGGAAGGACGGCGCATGTGTAGCTAATATAAAAAGCAGCGCTTGTGCGTGTATTCGCTGTGTTTTGCCCTTGTGACGGTCACGCTGCGTTGTTTAGTTAATGTGTTTTTTTTGTGTTATGTGTACAGATAGAAATTATTGCTGACTGAACAAGGTTATAATGTACATCAGTGATTTATTGCTTATAAATGCTCTTCACTAATCCTTTAAAAATACAATCTAAATAACAATAAAATAGCCACAATTACTATACATAAAGTATTGCACAAATGTTTTGATGGGCACAAGAAAAGGTCAAGAAAATGTTTTCCATTCCTTTTTTTTCTCAACAGCATGATTACAACATCCATCATTTCACAATAACTCACTATAAATAATACCTTCCATAGGGTCTCAGCACAAACCTGTTTTTCCACAGAAGAGGCTGGCAGTTAAACTGGTTGGTCTCACATTAAAATCTAGCAGACGTGTTTAGGGGAACAAGATGACTCTTCCCTGTATTTTGTCCCTGCCGTGTTGAGTGAACAGGGGTAGGACACACAGCAACCTGTGATTCCTTGTTCTCGGGTCACGTTCACCACTCTTCCGGTAAGAAGTTTCTTGACTGCACTACGTCCACCCCCAGGGTGCTCCTGAGGAACGCCTGCTGGGCGGTGGAAGGATGGTTGGAAGTGTTCCTTTTTTGTTTTGGGTTGTAGCTTCTCTACGGTCAGACTTGGTCTGCTTCTGTGCCCAGCTCAGGACACAGCTCCCTGAGCACTATTTGCAGGAGTACCTGAAGAGCACACAGGGGGTACAGCGGGTCACACCATCTATCAGAACTGCATGGATAGCATTGGCTAACTCTGACGACCAGTAGCTGCTTGTTCTAGACCTGCTTTTAAGATGATTGACTCATTTACATAAACGACATACTGTACAAGTAAGGACTTCCGAAGGAACAGTTAACTGAGAACTTACCATTAGCCAACCTTCTTACAACCTACATGTGTACTTAGCATTTCCAGATTAGCTCTCTAGATGGGAGTCCAGAAGTTTCTAGCATAACACACGGGGGTATGGCGAGGTAAGAAGGTCACTTCCACTCACATAGAGAAGGTGCTTGTTGGCATTTGCCTCCTGGAGGGCATTGAAGATCTTGATGATGCCGTGCCGAGCATTCTGCTGCCCCACAAGGTTCTGCAGGGCTTCTAGAAAGGGAAGTGGACCTCCATCCTCCATTTCACTTGAAATTCCTCTGCACTGATGACTACATTACTTATGTGACTAGCAGACACATTCGTCTCGACTCGAGACCTACATACTCTGAAAGCCATCAATGAAATGGGATACGCACTGAAACACCAGCATGCAAAAGGTAGCAGCAGTTCTTTTGAGAATTCAACCCACATTTCAGGCACTGGCTTGGGTGTAACATGGACCTTCCTTGGTCCCCTCTTCTCATCCACCCCTAAACACAGGGGCAGACTACAAACCTCAGTTCTTCCCTCAAGTCTTTCTGAGGATCTCTCTGCAGATGTGCCATCTGCAGGCACCTCCTCAGCCGATGAGCTTTGTCACGTGTGACGGACAGGTTGGCAATTAGCGGAAGCCTTGCGGATGGGAAGTGGTGTGCCTTAGCAAGCTCATTAATTACTCATTAAAGTTGTGTACGTTTGCGAGTGCCGACTTGTAATTAAGACTGAGGGGAATGGGCAAAGGAGCAAACTAGGTTGTGACAGAATGTACTTGAAAAGCATCTCACCTGTTCTTGCACGGTGTAACAGCTTGAGTGAAAAGCATGAATATGCAATGAAGGCAAGCAGCAAGGAGGCAGAAGTGACAGCTGCTGACCTGGGATGTTGTCCAGAAGCTTCTGTCGGGCCCGCTCCTTGGTCTCCTGGCGCTCCAGGTCCGAGCGGCTCGCTTCGGGCTCTGCCAGCCTTCCGTCGGGCCAGAAGGCATCACGGAACACATTGACGTAGTACGTGAGCATCTGCTCGCAGAACAGCCAGCTGGCCGTGTCGCGTATCTGCCTGTGGGTTCAGCGAGAGGGTGCGGGATTGTGCAGGTGGGAAGGAGGGAGGTGGCAGTCTCAGAATCACATTTTGGTCAACGTCTGCAGATCTAGAAAGACTACTGGAACTCTGCTTAAGTCAAGTAGACCATCGAAACATAAAATATCTGAACACTTAGCTAACCATTAAACTTTTGCCAGTCATACAAGATTGCTTAATGGAGGCATCATTTTCAGCCAAAACACTTGGGCTTTGAGATGATAACCTTTCTGATCCTTCTATTGTAGCACCTGAATATGGAAAACATTCAACATGGAATTTGGAACAGTGTGAAGGGCAACCTCACTTCCTTTCTATGCTAGTTATCTTTCCTGCAAGTCATTATTCTTACTTCCTGTTTCCTGTTCTTGTACAAAAGGAGTGACTCTCTCTTCCCCAGAAGGGCAGGAATCTGAATAATCTGGTTCTATGCAGAACCCAACAACATCACTCTTATACATGCTCAGGGATTGCAGGGCACTGCCGTACTTACTTGTTAATAGTTCGTCCAAAGGTGACTTGAACTAGTGCAATTAGTGTCTTTCTTACCCACTTGAACACTGGTGAAAGAAATATCAGCAGTAAGAAAAGACTTTGCAAAAACCACTCCAGCAATATCATGTTTGTGGTCTTGTGGCCTTTCATTTTCTGCTTCAAGGTTCTGGATAAACTGAATATTGAGCTTGAGAATAAGACAACATCTTAGTGCAACATGACATTGAGAGCTGCAATTTCCAGAGTTGCCTGCCAGGATGTTGGCTTGTTGACACCAATGGGCTCGGTACTCACTGCCCCTGAGCTCGAAGATCTCGCCGATCAGCATGAAGCATGGCTCGGCCACCTCATCCCCACAGCTGAAGTCGCTGTCATCATCTGTCTCATCCTGCCACGTGTAAGTCAGGTTAGGGGGGTGCCTTTGTTTAGTGTCACTTGGCAGAGAAGCCAGTGTCTGAATGTGTGAGGGGTAGGTGCGTGTGGCTTTCCTGATCTCAGAGCTCACCTCCTGGTGGGAAAAGAGGTCTCCTGGTAGCCTCTCCAGGAAGGAGGCCAGGGAGAACGAGGTCTTTTTTTGAATGTCGATGACCTTGAGGTGCTCCGGGGCCGGGCTGAGGAAGGCGTAGAGGAGCTCACTCTGGCAGAGCCTCTCGTCTGCCAGTATTTTCTGAGTGGAGTGAAAATAGGCATACCTGACCACACAGGATAGCCAGTGGATGATGAAAGGTTCCTGAACTGAACAGTGTTAGTATAAATATGAGGTTAAGCTGGTATGGCCGGGTGAAGTGGCTGTGGATTTTGGTGTGAAAGTGCAGCACAAAAATGCAGCGTGTGTAACTGAGCTTCCTAGCGAGGCACATGTACACTCCTGGGTGTTCAGGTTGAAAAGATCAGTTGCATGTCTCTTACCTCTAGGAAGGCATTGAGCTGGGCTTTGGATTTCTCCAAGAATTTTTGATCTATGGACTTAAATGGCAGTTTGCTGAGAGAGGGCAGCTGGACTTTCTTCAGGGACGGAAAACACTAAAGGGAGAGACAACGAGAGAGAACCATGTTATATAGTCATAACAGCTCTGATTATCCCAGGAGGCCGTGTGACTCATTCCTTCACCATGGCAACATGACATCACAGCCCATAGTGTTTCTAAAGCGGTGAGTAGACCTCATAGCCTTCGAAATTACTGCATATGTTGCTGATGATCCGGGGGAGTTCTTGTGCTATCAGGAGGCGGCAGGTCCCCTGACTGAAGACTGGGCTGATTTTGGATCTTGTTTGTTGGAGGTGGTTCAGAGGGAATGCTGGATGGTAATGTATGACATGGGCTTGTGTTGGGGGTTTTTTGGGGCGGGAGGTGGGAGCAGCTGAAGGACAAGCACCTCTGTCAGCTTCTGGTGCAGGACCTGGAAGTCAGTCAGCCTCCGTGACACAACCCAGTGGCCACCGTCAGCCTCGTCAGCCTCATCAGCCTCCATCAGGCTGACCGTCAGAGAGTAGCATGGGACCTGATCTCCATTCTCCTCCACCGACTGTGGGACAGAAGAAATCATGTCTGTGGTTTGGATGGTTCAACAGGACCATCCCCAACCATTAAGTACTACAGACCAAAATGGCGCTAAATTGTGCTTAATATCTGTGTCCCAGGACTCAAAATTACTGCTCAGCAAATAATGCGAAACTGATACAATAAAAGAACAGGGAGGAAGGTTCAGGATGACCGATAGGTATGTTTTTATCACTCATACAGTTATTTTATGTCATGTAGAGTTTAGCCTTCAAGTGAAGACGTCATGTGATGGGTATCTCAGCCTGTTAGCTGCATTATGATAATTACCCCCTCCTTCCAGTAGCACTAAAAGCTTCAGAGCTCCTGTTAAACACTGAATGCATTGGAGACCCTGCATTGACTCACAGCTGAATTTAATAAAAGAGGAAGTCACCCGAACAAGTCTGTCTGCCGCTGCAGCGAATAAGGCTATAGTAACAGCTGCTTTGAAAATATCTGTCCATTTTTCTTGGCCCTTATTATGGAGCAGCAACATTCATGAAGAAAATACTCTGACGAACTGCCAAATCATTATGTATTATATATATTGTGTTGCCAACCGGGGGAGGGGGGTCCCCTCTATATATTTTGCCTACTTTGGGGTGGGGGGTCCCCTCAGTATCAGTTGGCCACCAATGAAATAAAGCATAATCCATGAATCATCTCACAATCAACGGGTTAGGTACCCTGATGTAAACCGATTTGGTAATAATTATGGTTTCGGCCTATAATTTGACAGGGAATAACCAGAGGCTAAGAGGTTGTTACGATGTAAAACATGCTTCCTTTGCCTGTCCTGATTGGTTTAGCAGGGTGCAGGGAATGCAGATCCTCTGTACTTAGCTCATGTTCTGTGAAGGCACTTTCTGACTGAGTAGAGCCAGGGACCAGAGCACTGCTCACCTCCCCAGTGCTGATGACCGCCCTCCACCGGCCCAGGTTCTCACACCACCAGTCAGTGCGAGAAACGTGCTGTTGCAGCTCCCTCTGCTCCTCCTCCATGGCCACGATCTCCTCGGTCAGCTGGCACACAATCTCCCGGAAGAAGAGACTGCAGCTTTGGTTCTCTTTTATTTATGTACTTATTTATGTATTTACAGCATTTGGCAGACGCCCTTAGCTAGAGCGACTTACATAAGGGCGATACTAGCTCAATAAAACCCAGGCTATGAATACCATCGATCTAATACCCTGTTGGGAAAGTGCAGTTTTTTTATTATTATTATTATTTTTTTTTTATTATTATTTAATTAAGGAAAAGAGCTCAGAGTAAGATACCAGAAGTGCTAATTCAGATATTTCTGAAAAAGTTCTCAACTGTGAACAGCCTACAGCTGACCCTCCTCATGCGTGACTGTCCACAAGACAGCCATTGGAAATTGGACTCCCTGCTTCAGAGATGTGTGAGGAACCATGATGTGGGAACAATCTTAGGGAATATCACCGCCATACATTGGAGAACATCACTCAGTCTAGCATTAACGGTCCCATGTGAATGTAGGAGCATAGAGCCTTGTACCTTTTTGTCTGGCTTGGGAGAGTTCTGGATGGAGCCCAGGGCCTGCCTCTTGTACTCCAGCTTGTCATGGAGCTGCTGCAGCCTGCTGGTGGCATAGTGAACCTGCTCACTGAGACCATGGTTGCCCTCATCCAGCAGCTCCTCTCCACTGTCACTGACCTGACATCGTGGACAAGGGACGAACTTTAGCCTGTGTAACCCGAGTAGCTGAATTTTCATAGGCATCTTACTGTCACCGATTCATGCAGTATAATCAGATGGCTTTGACCTGGTCACATGTCTCTGTGGTGTCCAACGTAAGGCGTCCTTTGTCTGTCCGTGTCCCTCCCCTGTCCTCCTGTTTCCTTGCCTCTGCCCTCCCCCACTCACCATTTCTTCCTTGTCTTCAAAGCTGGACTGTGAGCTGTCGTGATGCTCTTGGTGCTGCAGGAGCCTCTCGCACAGGTCGCTGACCAGGAAGGACGGGTAATATCGCTCCCTCAGGCTCTCGTACACGTCGCCTTGGATCCGGTGGAGCACGTCGGTGCCCCGGTTTCCCACCAGTGCCTGTTGCAGCTCTTTGTACAGAGCTTTCTCCACTGGGATCTCCCTGCTCTCCACAAAGTACTTCTGGTAGATTTCTCCCACCAGCTGCGGGACCTCACTCTGACAGTCGTAAAAAACACCAGCAAGGCAGTCGCCCATAAGCGCCACGCAAACACCAGGAGGACAAACGCCAAGGCAGCCAATGCGGTAATACCATATCATGTGTGATGCCGCACAGGCTAAGTGGTGCTCCTGCATGTCGCTATTCATATAATGGATACAGCAAAGACCAGCGCAGAGGCCAGCTGGCTCAGCTTCCACATTAAAATGCTCAGCACCATTTCTTTCTTAAATCTCGCACCGAATGCCAGAACACTGACCTCTGAGGCTGTGTGACTGTCAGGGGGATCCTGCCGTGTGTGTGTAGGTATCTAATTACGGAGTCTAACATGGTCTTGTGAAAATGGGATTCCTCTCTAACACGGGTGGTCTGCTTGCTAAGTGGAACGTTATTTCACCTTATAGGTTAGATCCCCACCTTGCTGACGGTCTTCAGCGTCTCCACCTGCTCCCAGAAGCTGATGAGGGCCCGCTTGTCTATCCTTTCCATGTAAATGCGAAATTGCTGCCGGTATAAGTGGCTAGACATGATCTCCTCAAACTGGAGGATCTGAGAAAGTCAGGGATATAAGAATATAAGAAACACATCCGTAACACATTAAAATGCATACATGAGCTACTACAAACATAGCTATAATTATGTATAAAAAAACATAACATAGCCATGTTTATTATGCATGGCGTCCAGCCTATCCACTCGTGGCTTGTGGTCTCCTTCCCCCGCCCTCTCTCTACCCGGTGTAAAGCCTACCGGCGCTCATGGTCTCCTCCCCCCGCCCTCTCTCTACCCGGTGTACAGCCTACCGGCGCTCATGGTCTCCTTCCCCTGCCCTCTCTCTACCCGGTGTACAGCCTACCGGC
>JAODKM010000048.1:10655165-10668127 GCA_026780845.1 Petrocephalus sullivani | reverse complement strand
CCCCCAAGTGAACCCTTTTACTCAGGAGTTCGGGGGGGCAGTGCCTAAATGTTGTCCTTTACAGCAAGAGTTCAGTAATATGGCCCCTCGTTTCTCCAGATATTAAGAAGCCCCCCCCCCCAGTATGGCGTCTCCTCCCTCCGCCCCCAGAGCAGAACAGTCTGTACCCTCTCCCGTAGTGTGGAAAACCTGCTCGCCTAGATCTCCCCGCTATTCTTAGAGCCGCGTAACTGAATACGGCCCGCGATGGTTTCACACCCTGGTCAGAGCCTCCTCTCGGGCCGCTCCAGGCTTGCTGGGACAGCGGAGTGCTGTACCTTGTGTTGCTTTGGTCCAGTTTCTCAGTGCTGGTTCCTGATCGGTCAGGATTTCCTTCCTCTGTGGTACAGTACGGAGTATCCTTAATTTTGAACAGAAATCTTACAGCTTTTGGATTTTATGGTATTTGTATGGAAATCCTATCATATCTTCCTGATGTATTTATTCTCACACGTCAAACGGAAATAATGGCATGAGCATGGCATGACACTTCCACCTGATCTTCATTTGCATAGAACTTCCCACATCAGGGCCTCATTTAAGAGCGTCAAGGTCACAGCTTTGGGCGAGCAGGAGGGGGTCAGGAGAGGCTGAAGAGCCTGTATGTCAGCAGTCCGCCTTGAATGATTATAGTAGCGATTTAAAGCCGGTTTGTCTGGCTGCTCCTGTTCCTACTCTCAGTTCTGTCCTGATTTTGAGGACGTGTCCTTAGATATGTCCCATGAGACGACGACGGCGGCGGGGGGGGACAAACATAGAGGGACAGAACCATGCTACCTCACACACTGTATACCTCTCTCCCCCCACCCCCACCCCCACGGATGGATCTTCAACCAAGGCTTTTCTGAAGAAGCTGGAGTCTGTGAAGCCTACTGCGGGCCTGAGGAGGGCTGAGCAGCTGGCTGACTACCAGCGCCATGCCAGCTACCTGGGCGCCCCCCCCCATAGTACCGCACTCAGCAGGCCCACTCCTGGCCGGAACTCGGCTGGTATGTTCTCCCGATTTAACGCTGTTCTCCCCTCCACATCAGCACCACAGCAGAATGATTGCCCATCTAAGGCAGTGTTTCCCAACCCAGTCCTCCAAGATCCTCAGACTGTTTTTGCTCCCTCTCAGCTCACTGCCAGACAGTCCATGCTTTTGTTCCCTTCTAGCTCCCTACAGGGCCGACCACATTTTGCTTCTTTCCAGATCCCTGCCGTACAGTCCACATTTTTGCTCCCTCATAGCTCCCTGCCAGACAGTCCACATTTTTGCTCCCTTCCAGTAGCTGGGAGGGAGCAAAAACGTGGACTGCTGTGGGTCCTCAGGGACTGGATTGGGAAGCACTGATCTAAGGAGCCAGCACCTCGAAGCTGAAACAGAGCTACTTTCCACATGTGATGGTGTGTACCATTAGTGTGAAGGCAGTGGTTCTGCATGGAGCCACTGTGGAATCCAAACCATGTGCTGAGGCCATGTCTGACAGGCTGCTCAATGTCTTTCCCAGGCTCCAGCTCCAGCAGAGCCTCCCGACTTGCCAGGTCCCGACCGGAGTCCAGCGTGTCCTCCATCACGCCCAAGGAACCCCGACCAGCCTGGTCCTGAAGGCCGGCTCTCTGCCTGTGTGCATGTCAGCGTGTGCCTCTGCGTGTCTAACTGCCTAAATAAGGGGCTGGGTACTGGTGCCGAAACAGTATCCTGAAATGAGAGAGTGCTGATGGGAAATGAAGTCTGAGCCCCTGCTGTGGACTCCATATCCCATGAGTCCTTTGTTACAACCCCTTCCCCATTTATGTACCTAAAGATGCAGGAGGTGAGCTATTAGGAACTCTAACCCAGCTTTCTCTGTGGTCCCGCTGCTGATTTGGCTTCCATGAGTGGCAGTGGACATGGGATGCTGGAAAGGCAGACTCCATCCCAGTACTCCGAGCCTGTGTTGTGGTCATACAACGCTTTGGCGATGTTTAGACAAGCATTCCTTTTTAAGTTCAGTGATGTGTCGTGTCAGTTCCGACCTGTGGATTTGCTTGCACCTCTTTCTGATATCAGTCCGTGAACAGTGTCACAGTTCTGGTTTTTTGTGCTGGTTAACATTGCAACTTTTGTGCCTAAAAACTGGAGCACGCAGTATCCATGTTGAAGCTTCAGATGGTGGCCCTCGCTTTATATTGTGTGGAGTGTGCTGTCATGTTTTTTAATAAATCACACATATTCACACCTGCTTTGTCTGCTGCCTCATTAGCGAATGCATGTGAAACGCCCAGTAGGCCCGACAAAGCTCGCTAGAAGGGTCCCGTGACCACGGCAGTCTGAATGGCGGCCATTAATCAGCTCATGCTTGGCTGTCAGCCATTGGCTGTGCACCAGGAAGGGCTCCGGATGTGAGGGGAAAACGAATGTATTTGTTTTCGCTAAATTAATAGCCATAGGTGTGATTAAACAGTTTGATGGTTCCATTCATTAACTCACACATTTCTTTTTCTGATGGCACACTTTAAGTTGACAGGATGAGATCTATGTGCGATACACCTGTGAGCTGTTCTGAGGGAGTCTGCAAGTAGCTGGCGTCCAGGCGAGTGCAGCCGTAGGAGCTGATGTGTGCCCCACTAACTCCCCGCTGAAGACCAGAGCTTCGCAAACAGTGCTCTCATATCATACATTAACTACCCAGACTTTGGGCTCAGAAATCTACAGCACAGCTCAAAAGCCTGGATGACTAACTGCAGGAGGGGAGTGTTGGTGCCGGATTGTTACTGCAGCACTGTGTGACATAATGCACATACCAATTCTAAACTAAGGGCGCACTTTCCTTTAAATCGGTATAAATTTGTTAGACTAATAAAAAATTCTTGTTAGTATGTGACCGTGGGGCTTACGGCTTAGTTCAGAAATGTAACGGCATAAATCTCCTTCATGGCAAAGGCTGTGACGTATGACCAAATAATCACAACGAATGGTGAAAGGAAAAGAGGTAATAGACAACACGTAAGGTATTTCTGTTTTTATTTGAACTTTTAGTAAACTGTATACCAGGTTGACAAAACCAAACCAAAAAGAAAAAAGTTTACACTGTACAGCTACTGATGTCGAAAATGTGTTTAAGGCTTGTGTCTTTACAAATTCTTGGGCTTGATTAGATTCATTGTATACGGTCACCTCTTACTCCAACAAAAAAGCAGCCTAATGTGAAATCCCATTGCTGGGGGGGGGCATATGTACAAATCTGTGAGGGGGGTGTGGTACCCGGAAAGTCGAGAATGCCGGTCCAAGGGGAGATCATCCGTGGCCTGTCCTTCATGCTCCTCCTTGGCCAGCCTCCGGCGTTTCTCAGCTTCCCCTCGTTTGGTTCGGAAGAGTCATTGCCATTTGTTACGTGGTTAAGACATGGTTAAGAGGTAAGAGACTCCTCGAGGAGGCTGCCGCCGCTGGTGTCTATGTCAGCTTCTTGATCTCGTCGTACAGCACCAGCACGAAGGCTCCGCCCATCCCCCTGATCACATTGGACCAGGCGCCCTTAAAGAAAGCCTTGCCACCTTCATCTTTCATGATTTTCCTCCAGCAATCAATTGTGCCCTTGTACATAATGTCAGCTGCAGAAACAGAACAGGCACATTAGCCCCCGTATACACTTCATTGACGGCCTGGCAGCTCATTGGTGGATGAAACCAAGGGAACAATGGCCAGCTGTAGGATGGACTAATTAGAAGGAGCCCCAGGATCTCCTGCTTACCTCCTTTGCGGCCCGACTGCATCATCATACGACGTCTGACGGTGTCAAAGGGGTATGACACAAGCCCAGCGACTGCCGTCACGGTCTGGGCGATCATCCAGCTAACGACAATGTGCACATTTTTGGGGTCTGGCAGCATGCCTGAGGACAGAGGGGCACATCAGTCGCCAAGCAGCGTGATGTCATCGCCACGTCACGTTTCCCGGCAGCCAGATCACGGTGGGATACATGCGCTCGCCTTACCTTTAGCAGTGTCGTAGACCCCGAAGTAGGCAGCCCGGTAGATGATGATTCCCTGCACAGACACATTGAAGCCCAGGTAGAGGCCCTTGATGCCGTCCGACCTGAAGATCTTAGCAATGCAGTTGCCCAGGCCAGTGAACTCCCTCTCTGCCAGGCCCTTGCCGATGTCGGCTGCCAGCCTGGTCCTGGCGAAGTCGAGCGGGTAGACGAAGCACAGCGAGGTGGCGCCGGCAGCGCCCCCCGACGCCAGGTTCCCGGCGAAATAGCGCCAGAACTGCGTCTTCTGGTCCACTCCTCCCAGGAAGACCTTCTTGTACTTGTCCTTGAAGGCGAAGTTGAGAGCCTGGGTGGGGAAGTAGCGGATGACGTTGGCCAGGTTGCCGCGCCAGAAGGACAGGAAGCCCTGCTCCTTGGGGATTCGCACCACGCAGTCGATGATGCCTTTGTACTGCGTGGCTGCTGTGATCTGCTTGCTTGCATGTTGCACCTGCAGGGCACACACAGGAACAATAAGCACAATTAGGTGTAGCTCTGTGGTCAGATTCATTACTCAGATTTCAGTGATTTGTGGTGTGTATTTAAAATGGACGACAAACTCATATTACAAGAAAATAACGTAATGACTTCTTAAAAATCCATATAAAGAATGTCTCTAATCACCAAGACCCCCATGCTGTGTTAGTGAGTATATATGACTGCTGGATGAATTAATTAGCTTTATTCTGGCTTAAAAATACGAGTTTATTGCCCTGTTTAGACCTTTGATTCAGCGCCGTGTGTGGGCTGTTTTAATATACAGGCTATTAAGGTTGTTTGCTTCCATGCATACCTCTCGCCTACCCCTTTCACTCGGCTTTTCTTTTTGTCCTCAGCTTTATACGTTACATCGTCCGTCGGCGGTGGGGATCGCCTCATTCGGTCGAGTCAACGCGGATTTGGTTGCGCACATACCATCCAAAGCTAAATATAGGGGCGCGGGCATGAGGGGCTGCGCGCGCGGGCTGCAGACCCCAGCGGACCCCGTGCGCGCGCCGCAGACCCCGGCAGACCCCGTGCGCGCGCGGCACCCCGTCCCAGACGCGCTAACACTCATGTAGGTAAGTTATTCATATTCACATATGGAAAGGCGTGTTCAAGCCCCACTGTGTAGGCCTGCGTGTATGAACGAGGCTTTAAAATGCGTTCAGAATCGTTTTATGGTTTTTAAACAAATCTGAACTCCAGTGCATGAACAAAAATAGCACCATGGAGAGCGAACCCATGTTGCCGTCGGCGGTAATAAAAACTTGTCCATATTATCTCGTAGCACTCATATATATCAAATAAATAATAATATAAATTAATGAAAAACTTTTAATTACTTTCGGAGAATTACTTTACAGTTACATTATTTTGTTAATTTAAGAGAATGGTCGCAGCTGCCAGCGAGACCTGGCCTCAGATGTCTCAGATGCGTAGAGGGGCGGTTTTCCCAAGAAGATCCATTCACACTGAGTTGGTAAAGTGGTTTGCGATGTTTCATTCTTAGTATTCCTAAACAGAGTTCGGGCACACCCACCCACCCACTTCACCTTACCTGCAGCAACAGTTTGACTCTCTCAATGGGGGCTACGGCCGTTTTGGAGATGGCAGCGGCGATTCCGCCGGCCAGAAAGTCCTTGAGGAAGCTGACCACCGCGTCCGTCATTTTGCGTCTTCCTTCTGCCTACCGTGAGACCCCTGCAAATGGACGATGGCTCCCCTTCCTTCCTAATATATCCAGCGTGCTTAAGGCGTGACGCGAAGCTGACGGAAAGTCAAGGGCTCTAACAGATTGGAGAGGCTGAATAAATTTCCTAGGTCACAGTTCAATTTATACGCCATATTAATTCATAAAACGTTCCAAGACATGCTTTGGGGACATTTAAAGGACAAATTAGTTATTTTTTCCCTGGTCAGCAAGGACCTATTGGTATGAAATCATTTTTGGCCCCATTTTTGAACATTTCGTTTTGATTATGCGCTGTTCTCTAGCATTCTTCCGAACTGATATTTCCAAAATATAATTGCAAATAGGTATATAATATAGCCCATGTTTACTCTCATGTGAGTCACACAACATAACTGGTTTGTAGTTGTTTACGCACCTTAAGGCTTATATGAAAATATATAAATAAATTAAAAAAAATATATATATATTCTTTTTTTTATTAATAGTTTGTGAGTTGCTGGATAATTCTTCCTTTTAAATGCTGTTTCTTGTCTACAACACAGCTGACCTTAATTGAGCCTAAAGGAAGTCAGACTGTGGGGGCCATTACACTAGTGCTGAATGTGACGGCGAAGCCCGTTTGCTTTTCTTTGTGATCATTGTGTTTCTATGTGGAAGTACTGAGGCACCTTTCCTGTTTTGTTTCTGATTTTGTGAAATAGTGGTGCTTCTGTAAAGCACATTGACCGGGAGTCTCCCTGCCTAAATTTGTCCTGTTCTGTCCCTGCTGTACAGGAAGCACAGAGGGACATCTCCCCTGCCTCGTGACACGACCTTAATGTCATCTTCAGACGTCAGCTGCATGCCAAGTAAGTGTATCTGCCCCGTACTCAGCAAGCGGTGTTTTTATACACGCGGCCACAACCAAATGCTAAACCCTGGCCAGTAAAGCAGGGTGCAGGAGCGGATCCTTAAACCGAAGGCTGCGACCCGTTTGGTTTTATGTACGGCAGCTACATTGCAGGCACGTTTATCCGAAGCATGTCATGTGTGTCAGTGCTGGACGTTTGGTCAGAATCAGACTAGTTGTTAGGTGCAAGCAGATTTCCTTCACCCGCAGCCATCAAACGTTACCTGAACTCGCGCAGAGTATTGCCGTAACCAATGAGACCCCTGGTGGTACGCAGCCCCCCTCAAACGCCCCTTAATTTGCTCATCCTGACACACATGGGAACATCGCCTCCACACCACAGCTCACCCACCAGCATTCCTGTCCAATTCTTTATTTTCCCTTCACTCTGTCAGGCAGGCCGTACACTATAGATCCGCCCATATAAACCCAAAGTCGGTAATTATAGATCATGGCAGCAGTGCCAGTGTTGGGTCCGTCGCTCGGATACTGGGGTGAATGTTGTCATTATCCTGTCCTCATCTGACACCATACAGTCAGACAATGGATCACAAAAACGAGCCTCTGCAATGAATCCACAGATAAGTGCTTAAACTGCAGCCTGGCTTCGCTGTACCTTTGCAGGTCCGGGACAGCCTGGCCGTCTTGTCCGCCCTTCAGTGCGTGTAGCTGAGCTGTGAGTGTGCTGACCAGTACGGTACCAGTCCTGACGGCAGCACCACCTGTTCATACACTAACGCATGACGCTTGGGGATTGGGTAAGCCTGACCTGCTCCCTTCCCATCACTCCAGCCATGAGGTAACACTGAGGTGTGAAAGTTGCGGGTGGTTGCTCTGTCACTGGGCCAGTAGGAAGGTACAGGTATGAGCATCAATCTGCATTTTTAAAGACACTAATAAATGGACATTATTTCCATCATATCAGGCTACTATCTCAGATCCATACGGTCAATTGCATGAAACAACAAAAGATGGATTGATTTGAAAGACACGTGATCATGCACGATAGAAAGCGCGTGTTTATTCAAATATATGTAGTGGCATTTTATACATAGAGATATAGATATGGATATAGTGAATGCTTGTCCGATTGAAGGCTGAGGCCCCCTGTTTTCCTGGAAGTGCTGAGCTGCGACTGTTTGCGGGCCGCTGCGGCTTGTACGCTCCGGCAGGCTTTATCCATCGAGCCGCCATGCGGCGAGCCGAGCCGTAACTGGCTGCCCCTGAAACCATTTTAATGAACCCGGTTACCGTGTTAGATTACTTAGAGCCTCTGTAACAGTCGTCTTTTTAAAGCACAGTCACTTTCTGCAAAGATTCTGCCAAGAAGGAAAAAGCTAAATTAATATCACTGTCTTTGTAAATTAATATTAGCCTATACGTAAATTAATATTAGCTGTACGTTTGATGATGCAGACGAGGTAGAAAACTGATTTTGATAAACTATGTATTACATATTTGGTTTTGGTGGCAGTTTTCAGTTTCATATATGCTTTCAAGCTGTTCGTTGGAAGGATGATGAGATCGAAGTTGTGATTTACGTGCTTAGAAAAGCACAACGACTCTCCATATTATGTATAAAAAGTGCGGACATTAAAGGAATAAGCCGCATAAGGTGACTTATTGTTTCGCATGAAACTTATATAATGCATCACATGGCAGTTTGGCGAGGAGACGGGAGCGCATCGTGTCGCCAATGGCAACCTCTCAGTGTTTCTGCAAAAACAGAATAAGCTGGGATGACATTCAGGGCACGACGCGTGCAAAAGACTTTCGCACCAAATGTATGCATTTATGCGTACACTATAGCCTTCTGCATTTAACTATATATTTCACGATTATTCCTTTAACAACTACAGACAGACTATAATTCGAGGTCGCAGCTTCCTTCAACTTGGACGGCAATAATACATACCATACGAGCATTATTAGGAGGTAATATGACCGGTGCTCGAATGGCGAGCCACCGAATACCAGGCGCTCCACTGCGGCTTCCAGTTATTCAGCAGCCGCAGTCAAGGATGGCAGATCCGGAGACCATCTCCCTCACGGGCCACGCCGCGGACGGGGCGAAGGAGGCGGCTCCCTGCCGGATGGGACGCGGACGGCCGCTGTCCCATGAGGAGGGGTCTCCTCTGTTTGGGGGTCACGCATCTAAAAGTAAGAGGCTCCCCCGATTTCAAAAGGATGCATGGACGGAGCAGGATCGCCATCCCTGGTCTCCGCCACACATCCCCCAGGGGGTGAGGGTGACCCCGGCCACCGACCCTGACAAACCAAGGCTGCCCATTTTTGGTGAGTGTAAATTTCACAGGAAGAACCTTAAACACGCAGAACGCCAGGGAAATGACCCCAGAGTGCAGCATGACACAGTGCAAGGTCTTATTTATTTTTCAAAAGTATACGTCAAAGGCGTCACACTAAGTGGAACACATTGCAAGCGGAATTTAACCTCCCAAGATTGCAGTAGCACCGTATGATAGGATAATAATGAGGCAGTGCGTGTTTGCGCAAAGTCCAAGCTACTCTTTACATTTGAATGAATCTTCACTTTAAAAAGAAAGACGCAATGTTGTCGAACATGCTTAACACTACTATTGTTTAATTAAGTCGTCGTTAAATTGTGCAAATATATTTATGCAGGCCTATGTCCAGAATTATTATTTTTTTTACATGATAACATTGGAGTGCATAACTGTATTGTTTCATAAACTACTTAATTTAACACGCTGTTTTTCCTCTGCGGTTTATTGCAATTGTTGTGTTTGTAAAAGTCGATTCAGCTTAAATCGGAGACGCTTCGAAAATAAAAGTAAATACCGTGTAGTTTTTCGAAACTGGATGCTACACTTCTTATTACCACTGTGTGGCGCCATTTACATTGAATGCTGTATCAGACGCCTTTGCATCCCGATTAGTGGAAATATGGAAAAAGTTGAATTTTGCCCTGCATAACAGACGTAAGAATATGCATGCAAAATGTAATTAAACAATAAATATGAACAATATAATAATGATAAAGTCACCAAAATAAGGAGCAGTCTCCCCATTCACCTTTGCTGTCTGGCGTGGTGCGAGAACACAGAGGGGAGCCATTGCAGGCTTCCTCCTGCTCTGTGTGTCCTCCCATGGACTGGCATCCCAGGGTGCTCCCCTGCAATAGGATGCAGGTCCACTATGACCCTGAACCGGATAAGCTGTTGGATAAGCTTGTTAAATGTCCACTGGGAGAGTTAAGCTGTTAAGTGCACTCTGGGACCATGGCTGCTCACACTCTGCGGTTACGTCTGCCTGCACTCTGCAGTTTTGGCTGCCCGCATTCTGTGGTCATGTCTGCCTGCACTCTGCGGTCATGGCTGCCCGCACTCTGGGGTCATGTCTGCCTGCACTCTGGGGTCATGGCTGCCCGCAATCTGCGGTCATGTCTGCCTGCACTCTGGGGTCATGTCTGCCTGCACTCTGGGGTCATGGCTGCCCGCACTCTGGGGTCATGTCTGCCTGCACTCTGGGGTCATGGCTGCCTGTACTCTGCGGTCATGTCTGCCTGCACTCTGGGGTCATGGCTGTCCGCACTCTGCGGTCATGTCTGCCTGCACTCTGGGGTCATGGCTAACTGCTCACCCACAGGTCAGCGAGCCGCCACAGGGAGCCGAACCGAAAGTCCGTCGAGTTGGACCACCTGCAGAAACAGCTTCGCCATGTGTCCAGGAACTCGACTTCGAATTCAGGTGGACCAGGTAAGCAGGCTGAAGGGAAAGCCTGGTCCATCTGTGATCTTCCCAGAATAAGAGATGTACTAAGGACCTTAACCGGCTGTATGAGGTGGGACATTTGCACAGGCAATTGGACCATGGTGATTAATATAGTATCCAATCCGGAGAGACTCCCTGACTGTAGGTCCTTTTAAAACGTTAGCTGCCTACATCCATGCAGTAGAGGGCAGCATTCTCTGCACTCTGTGGCTGGACAGGCCCACGGTTTGTGCTTTTGCTTTCTGGCCAGCTGGAGCATGAGGTGCGGGAAAGGCTGCGAGACGGTGGCTCCGCCCACCTGCAACGCCTGTTCAGGGACAGCAACTGTGAGGGGCGGGGCCAGGTGGACAGGTGAGGGGCATGCACATGTACACATGCATGCACAGAAACATGCACACATACAGATAGACAGACACACGCACATACATTTTGCTTAGCGCCTCAGACAGACAGACATACAGCAGAATGACAGACACACACACACACAGACAGACACACACATACATACAAACACACACATGCACCTACACACATACAGACACAGACACATACAGATAGATACACACATACAGACACACACATGCACACACACACATACAGACACACACACATACAGACAGACACACACATACAAACACACACATACATACAGACAGACACACACGTGCACATACATACATACAGACACATGCACACACATACAGACACACACACACATGCACGCACACACATACAGACAGATACACACATACAGACACACACATGCACGCACACACATACAGACACACACAGATAGATACACACACACACACACATACATACACACATACAAACATACACACATACAGACACATACAGATAGATACACACACACACACACACATACACATACACACATACAAACATACACACATACAGACACATACAGATAGATACACACACACACACACATACATACACACATACAAACATACACACATACAGACACACACAGATAGATACACACACACACACACATACACATACACACATACAAACATACACACATACAGACACATACAGATAGATACACACACACACACACATACATACACACATACAAACATACACACATACAGACACACACAGATAGATACACACACACACACACATACACATACACACATACAAACATACACACATACAGACACACACAGATAGATACACACACACACACATACATACACACATACAAACATACACACATACAGACACACACACACACACACACACACACACACACACACACACACAGACACTCGCCCCAGCAGCCACTGTCTCCCTGACACCTCCTCTCCCTCGACAGAGACTTGCTGCTCCTGGTTCTCACTAAGTTCCTGGGCCGGTTCATCAGTGTCCGACAGTTCAGGCAGCTTCTTCTAAGGTAGCCGCCTGCGTTGGCATGGTAACCATGTCCCCAGTCAGGGTCACCTAGCCTTTTCCGAGGCGCTAAGCGAAATTTGATTTACCTAGCTGTCATTTGTCATGCTTCTCCCCATTTTGACAGGCTGATCAGTGGGGTGCCCCCTGGTGGCCACTGAGCCTTAAGCTGGTGCTTGGGCCTGTCCGGGACCCAATCACTAATGATTTAAAGTTGTAACTAGCAGGTTAAGGAGGGTCGTGACTAACAGGCTAAGCACTGACATTGTGGGGCTGACTTGAGTTCGCGCCCCAACGCCCCCTGGTGGACAGAGTGCTGCTGTCCTCCCTCCCTGTATCCCGGCTGGGTCTGTTTGACACGCTCCATCTCCTGCTCGACATACAGACTTCACCTGGCAGAGAAGCCAGCCATCACGTACAAGGAGCTGCGAGCGGTTCTGGGGGGACCCGGGTCCCGAGACGCCATCGAACCCATCCAGCAGCCCAACGGCGCCATCTTGTGGACCTCCTCCCAGGTCCATTCTTTCCTGCGGGGCCAGGAGCGAAACAGGTGAAAAAAGGTTGGGGTAGGCTTGGGGGGGTGGGGAGTCCGGAATGTACTCTTGGCCGTGTCCCGAAGCGAAGTGGGGCGGGCCGAGGAAGCAGCCACTTTAAAATATCGAGCGTATTCATGAAGTGCCCTCATCAAAGCAGCCGGCGGGCCCACAAAGCAGATTACGTAACTCATTCTCCTCCCGCGGCTGCCTTTGTTGCAGTGTTTGTAAAAAAAAATTATTTTAAAAGCGACTGGGAACAAAGGAAGATAAAGCTGACAGAGGCGTATTTTTGCTGGGGGGTGGGGGGTGCCCGGGCAGGCCGTGGCAGCGGAGAGCGGGTGGGGCTCAGGCATCGCTACCACAGACGCGGCTGGGCGCGCCTGGTGCTGAGAAATCCCCGTGACCAATCGGGAGAGACCTGGACGCAGCCACCAGCCCCCCCTCCCCCCCCCACCTCACAGCACAGACCGTCCTGAATCCGCGGTTAATCCTATTATCCCCCCGCCGACTGCGCCGGGTTACCGGCTTTGCAGGGTACGCTGTCCTGCCCTCTCCGTGGCCCCCAGCCGGCCGGACCCCCCCCCCCCCCCCCCCCCCCGCCGCCGTCTCCCCCCCGGCCCCCCCTCCCCCCCTCTCCCCCCCCGCCTCCCGCCCCCCCCC
>JAODKM010000048.1:10587078-10621294 GCA_026780845.1 Petrocephalus sullivani | reverse complement strand
TGGTTGAACAGCATCCAGTCCTGTTAGAATCTTATAGACCTGGATCATGTCCCCCCTCAGCCTCCTTTGCTTGAGGCCGAACAGATTTAGCTCAGCAAACCTCTCCTCATATGACATTCCTCTAAGACCAGGAATCATTCTTGTGAGCTTACAGCACCTGGTATTCCCAGGCGGTCTCCCATCCAAGTACTGACCAGGCCCAACCCTACTTAGCTTCCGAGATCGGGCGCACAGAGGGTGGTATGGCCCTAATCGTTATTGTTGACACACCAGAGCACACAGTCATGTGCACAGGCGTGAATAAAAACGCGCTAACATACTTTTGCCTAAATACACTGGACTTATTAAATGAGACAGAGAAGCACACGGGAGCATAGATACGGCTATATCTGCCCTTCTGGCCCGTGTTTCTGGGGCAGCCGGACGCACAGATCCCAGCCTCGACCCCATCTCTGCAGCCGTATTTGGGAGCCTGGTCCTGCCGGGGAGGAGTTCTACTAGAATGCCTGTACAAAGGTTACGGGATCCCACAATCTAGCGTGCTGTACCACCGACCAATGGGAGCCGCAGATACAAGGACTTCGTTTCGAACATATCTTATGACCTTCGTGATTGGACGAGACGCCGGTCTGCGGGCTGAAAACACGGCGAGGCGGCAGCTCCCTATTGACATCGACAGCCTGCTGGCCCGTCTCGAGGAGTCCCGTTCACGGTCTGTCGCAACCCCATATGTGTATATATAATGTAATTTAACGAAATAAGATGCGATGCGGCGCTCTTGTGTTATGCATGTGCAGGCTGGCCTCTGCACACCATCTCGTTGCGATCGGATGCGGTTTCCGCGCAGTCATATATATGCATGGGATAACCGAACGGAAGCGCCGTGCGGAGCCGGTGCGTAGCGAGTCGGCACTGAGCAGGGACTGTCCGATGCTGCGGGACTCATCCAGGGGCGGGCTGCCGCTGCGGCGCGGTCGGGGGCTGCAGGAACTGCCCCACATGCGCGGCCCCCACCACCCTCCCTCTTTACAGCTGTCGCCGTTGTCCTAGAGAACCATGCAGCCCATAATAACCGCTGATAAAAGAGGTCGTTTGCGTGTGCTGGGTTCGGATCACCTTCCGTGGGAATAGAGCTTGTATAAATGAAATCGTTTGATTCCCGGGTCTCTGGTCGAGGCTGGTGGGCTGTGCAGTGACCGACCCATTTTGGGAAAGCATGGTCCCGAGTTCCCCTGGGGAGAACAGTGAAACACGCAGCTATTTGTTTACTGTACTGATTGATTGCTCGTTTGGGTGCGTGAGAGCCGCACATGTTCACGTTAAATGCCATTAGGGTCAAAATTTTGGCCAGACACCGGTCCAGTTCAGAAACCTTGCGATAAGGCAGAGATGCTTCAGCCGCCACAGATGTTATCATCTGCAGTGTTTCTGCAGGTCATCATAGGCCTGTGGTCTGTAACCGTCACTCTATGTTCTGTCCCAGTTATTAATCCCAGTGCTCATTGTTACTTGCGGTGGATACGGCGTCTCTGCCACTCACTGCTGTTTTTGTACGGCACTGTTATGTTCGCGCTGAGCCCAGTGTTACTCTGCGGCTTTTACTTGCTGATGGTAGTGGCAGCATATTTGCATTTGTCTCATCTGGGTTTCTCTCTGCTCCCCCCGTGCTATTGTACTCTATTCCCAGACACTTCCATACGCCTTTCCCATACGCTTCCTGAACCTTCCGGCCGGAGGAGCCGGGGCGGTGCAATAACACTGCGGGGCATCCGCCACCCTCCCCGTGGCCGTCCCGGGCTCCACCCCAGGAAAGGAGCCCAGTGCTGCTTACATTAAAAAAGTGAGGGGAGGATTCGAGCCAGGGGAGCGTCTTCTGGATGTCGTCTGTCCGGCCAGGCAGCCTCGTCGCAGCTCTGCCCAGGCTGGTTATTCGGGAACCTGAAGGGCAGTGCCTGTGCGTGTGAAACGTCCGCGTGCAGGACGGCGGGATCTCAAAGGCACGGCAGCGAGGAAAACAGTGCAGCGTGCGGGCCACCCGGCGCCGTCCCGCAGACCACTGCCCACACAGCAGCCTGGAGTCAGCTGGGCTTTTGCTTCCTCCTGATTGGATGTCAGTCTGACTAGTTTTGGCGTTTCAGCAAGGCGCGCTGGAGTGCTGCCGTTTTGTCCCGTAACGGTCGGAATGTGAGGAATGTGGGCAGGAGGATGCGTTGCAGGGCACACGTGTGCCTGGATCCCGTCCTGAAGGTAAAGGGCGGTCCCGGCATCTATGAGCCGCGGCAGCGCCTGTCAGCAACAGAGCAGGGCGCTAAAGCACGTGCGTTTGTCAGCAAGGGGCTGTCGGAGACCAGGATCACCGTGGCAACGGCGCAGTAGGGGCACGTGGAGCCGTTCCCTCCACACTTCGCGGTACCCCACCTGCTTTTCGGGGAAGCGCGTGCATCTCCGCTAGCCGCGGGCGGCCCCAGCCTCTATTCCAGGTGAAAGGTGACCTGCTGCCATTGGCTGTGAGCTGGCTCCGCCCAGTCATCACCTGCTAGCGGCACTGCCGTCCCCTCCCCCCACAGCCCTGCCCCCGCCTGCAGATGTTATAGCTGTAGACCTTTCCCCTCATTCCGGTGGAGGGGCGGGCGGTGGGGTGACTTTGTTCCTCTGTCCTCCCCCAGTTCGTTGCCCTGACGCGGGGCAGCTTGGGGGTCCCAGGGGGATTTCCGGGTGATTCTACAGACACCAGCAGCTGGGGGCATGTGCTGCTTCATGGAGACGAAACCACAGCGAGCAAGAGAGGAACTGCCACAGCGAGCAGACAGACACACAGACAGGCACTTAGTGACATACACACACACGTACAGACACACACATGCACACATTTACTCACACTTGCTCGCACACACACGCACACTTATACACGCAGAAACACACACACAGACACACAGACGCACACTTATACACGCAGAAACACACACAGAGACACACAGACGCACTAGCCCCGCTGCTCTCGGCCAGGCCCGCTGCTGGCTAACCAGTTGCCGTGTGCAGTAGACTTAGGACAGAGAAGCAGGTGGACCGGACGGGTGACCTTGAGTTGTGGGCTCTCTTTGACAGGGGGGGGGGGCCCAGCTAGTTCAGGTTCCCGCTCGTGCCTGTGCCTGAGAGCCCCGCCCACATCGCCACAGTGGCCCCGCGCCGCTGACATGGTCATTAACACTACATGCCAGGGCTTGTATAGGGGGCTGTGCTGTGAGGCCTCGGAAATGGGCTCAGACGCTGCGGGGGTGAGTTCATGGTCAGAGGAATGAGGAAGGAAGCGGTGAGGGGGCGGCTTCGGGTTTAGATCCGACACCCACGTGGTGCGCATAGGAAGTGGGTAATGACGGGGGATGGAGACCACTGTCCCCAGAGGAAATGCCTTCGTATCAAAACCAGTTTGGCAGTTTAAGGGACAGGGAGGCATATTCTGATTGGGTGGGGGCCCAGGCTCCCACAGGCCGTGGGGCGGGGCCAGTGAGCGGGGCGGGGCCAGTGAGCAGCACTTGCCCCCGTCTGCACTGAGGCTCCTTTGTTTGTGGTGGAGTTACCCCCGGGCACTGACCTCAGCACCCCCTGTGGCTGGCTGCCCGGGGTTCACTTTTTAAGGGACAGCGTGCATACGTGTGGCCTTGGCCTTGGGGGGTGGGCCAGGCGGGACAGAGGGCGTCTGGACGCGCAGCACTTTCCACTGAAAGACCCCAGCGTTGCCTCTGCCTGTCAGCAGCCCCCGTGTCACGTCGGGGTGCAGCACGGCTCGGGACGACACCCCCCTGCCCGTCCTGCTGGCCAGCACAAACACACGCTCTTACCCTGAATGATAACTCTGTCTGTGCTGAACAGTCGTGCACTTGTGCGGCCGGATCGCGGGGAACGAGGAGAGTGAGCGAGGGGGATCGCGCCACTTCAGCTGGGGCGGGGGGCAGAGTGGCCTGATAAGCAGGTGACCTCTGTCCCACATTCCTGATGTGGCGTGGGGGGGGGCAGGCTGAGCCGCTTGTTTTGTTTCTTTATCTCCAGCGAGGTGGGTCACCAGTGTGTTCCTGCCTCCATGGTAGGGGTGGGGGGGGGCTTAATTTCGGAGCATCCATAGTGATCGGGTCCAGTTCCACCTCGTAACCCCCTTCGGAAGCTTGTTGGTCTGAGGTGGGGGGGTACCTTTATCAGCCTGCCCCTTATGTAATGATTACCACTCTGTAGGTGAAAAGTCATAAGGACGCTGTCCTGTGGCACTGTGGGGGGGGGTCCGGTGCGGACCGTCGGCAGCTCTGATCCCGGCCGCTTTGGTGAGGGGGGGCAGCTGGGCCCTGGCCCCTCTCTGACCCCACCCCTCCTTTTCTCAGTACTTTCCGATCATACGACACTGTTTTATATAGCCGCCCCCCCATATGGATTGCGCGTCCGCGTCACAGTGGGGTGACCACAGGGGCAGCAGCACCATTGGTCTGTCCCCCCTCCCTGGCCAAGTTTGGCCGTCCGGGGGGGGGGGGGGCAGTCAAGGCCTAATCAGGTTACCTTTGGCCTGGAAGCCTGTCAGATGTGTCCTGCTGGGGGGTGTGTTTACCATGTCACGTTTGCTGGTGGGGGATGGGGGGGGTGTTTGTCGTTGCCCAGAGCTTCACCGCGTCAGATCTATGCCCGTGACCAGCCTGCGCCCCCCCCAGTGGCCATTCTCCGGTCCCCGTTCCTCACCCAGATTCCAGCTTTTCCCCGACCTGCGGGAATGTGCCGGTGCTGCGGGGCTGCACGCGCCAACCGGGGGGGGTCAGACTGTTTGCCTGAGATTATGGCAGTTGTACATTAACCTGTCGCGGGGTGGGGGGCGCTTAGACGACGGCGGAATCTGCCCGCTGACCTTTGCAGAGACGTTGACATTGAGGGACATTGAGGCGTGTCGCCGGCGTGGCCACCCCCCGCGGGTTTAAAGGCGCCTCCCACAGCCCCCCGTGGCTGAGCGGAGCAGTGCCGGGTCAGAGAGAAGCCGCCCGCCTTGCTGCTGGGAGGTGTCGCCCTTCTATTCATAGCTGCCCCCCCCTCGCGGGTTATATTGCCGGGTAAATCGGCGACGCGCTCCAGGTCACTGTCTCCGCTGGGAAGTGTCAGAGCCCCCGGTGTCACCGTGCTGCCTGTCACGCTCCAGAGGCTCTATCTCGCCACCGTCCCTCTACCCGGCTGCGTCGGGAAGCCGGCGAGCGCCGCCCTATCTAGCTCACAGCGAGGGCCGCCGTACGCCTCCCCCGTAGGTGAGTACGTCCAGCCACCGGCTGGGGAAAGGGCAGCCGAAGCTCGGAGGCGACCCAGAGCCGCAGATAATGGGTATTGTGGGAGAGGCGAGTGACTGCAGAAGCTGGGGCTGTGAGAAGCGGCTGGTCCTGCAGCGAGGAGGAGGGCAAGCAGACGCTGCTAGTCGCATAGCGCGTGCGTGCGTGCATATGTGTGCACCCACAGCAGGGTTATGGGAACACAGAGAACACTGCTCCCGTCTGTCGGTTTCAGGTGTAGGATCGTTGGCCGGCCTGAATTCAGCTGTGTAGGTTAGGGGCAGTGATTCGAACCCGCAGATGCATCTGGACAGGGACTCTCCCACACCCAAGCCCGGTGCACGGCCTACAAGCTGGGTGCTGGTGCACAGACCGCATGTGGAGACAGTAACCCCATCCAGGGAGGGGGCTGACTGCCGCTCGCTCTCTGGTGGTTCCGTAACCTTGGCGATCGCCATGCCGACGGCGCTGGCTCTCTTCTCAGCGGGTTTTCTTCAGTCATGATGATGGGATTTGATTCTCCGATAGCAGTTCTGTTAATTTCAGCTCCTTTTGCCCTCCTGTTCAGAGTTCAGGGTCCTGTGCTTTTATTGGCTGATATGTTGACCTTTCACCCCTGGCTCCTGCCACTAGGATGCAGAGTCAGCTGTTTGTTAATGAGAGCAAGGGTCATGCAGGTAAGGTGACGGGCTGCCCTGCAGGGTATGCTGGCTGGCGCTGTAGCAAAAGTTGTGATCCGGTGGATGTTTTACCGTTTAATTCCCCAACCCTGGGCCCAGCGGGCAGGCCCCGTCTAGTCCCAGCTGGATGCTGACGGTTTGTGCACTCATCAGGGATGAACCACGGTGGCCTATAAGAAATGAAATGAAATCTTTCTGCGCGTGATGTGGGGGTGATGATGCCAAGAGGATCCAGTGACCGTGAGTCTCGGAGACATGTTTACACACGGCAGCTCAGAGCGCACTGTCTTACCGAGGAGTGAATGAACATTGCAGTGTGATGGCAAAACAGCCAGTACCCAGCTTTTATGGGTCACGTTGGAAAAAAAAAAAACAGCTGATGTCATACGTTTTCCTTGGGGCCTTGTTTCCATGGGAACCGTCTCCTGGGGAACCCTTTTGTAGCACCAGGTTTCCTGGGGCCCCTGTTCCAAGAGCACCTGGTGTACGAGTAGAACGTGCATCAGGGACATGGCTGGTCCAGGCTGTTGAGTAAACAGATTCTGTGCTGCTGCAATTTCAGACTGTGTCAGTGTCCCAGTTTCTGCCATAATGTGCCTTTTAGTGCCGGGGAATTTTGGGGATTAGAGAAATCCTGTTTCCTGTGGTTTGTAGTAATAGGAGGTGCAGTACTGTTTTTCTACACTAGATACCCCTTGTGTTACGCAAATCTCTTCCTTCTTCCAGTACAGCTGATGGGGGGTGTCGCGCCAAATGTCTTCCCTCCTTCCAGTGTAGCTGATGAGGGGGTGTCACACTGAATGCCTTCCCCCATTCCCCACAGAGACTGCGTGATAAGGCCCCGCCATGCAAGCCCAAGAGATCCTGCGGCACCTGCGCATCCCCGAGCTGGAGGACATGCGGCAGTATGTGCGCAACCTGCCTGTGAACACGCTGATGGGCATGGGCGCCTTTGCTGCCGTCACCACCTACTGGTACGCCACGCGGCCGCGCGCACTCAAGCCGCCCTGTGACCTGGCCATGCAGTCTGTGGAGGTCGAGGTAAGAGTGCTGGTCTGTGTATGTGTCAGTCTGTGTGTGCTTGTCTGTGCGTGTCTGTCTGTGTGTGCGGGTCTGTGCGTGTCTGTGTTTGTCTGTGTCTGTCTGTGTGTGCGGGTCTGTGCGTGTCTGTGTTTGTCTGCCTGTCTGTGTGTCTGTGTTTGTCTGTGTCTGTCTGTGTGTGCGGGTCTGTGCGTGTCTGTGTTTGTCTGTGTCTGTCTGTGTGTGCGGGTCTGTGCGTGTCTGTGTTTGTCTGCCTGTCTGTGTGTCTGTGTTTGTCTGTGTCTGTCTGTGTGTGGCACCTGTTATGCTAACAGAAACAGCTTAACATCCCAGACAAATCAGGCAGCGCCTCAGCCACCCTATTAGGACTCTGCCTATTGGTCATTAGTGACATGACACTTTTTAGCTGGTTTTTAGTG
This sequence comes from Petrocephalus sullivani, assembly GCA_026780845.1. NCBI lineage: Eukaryota > Metazoa > Chordata > Actinopteri > Osteoglossiformes > Mormyridae > Petrocephalus > Petrocephalus sullivani. Next base: position 10,613,866 of record JAODKM010000048.1, on the reverse strand, counting down.
ACTTTGCTGTGCAGTGTGACATCCTGACTGACGGGTCCAGCACCTGCAGGCGGCTGGTCATGCTGCAGGTACCCTTGACCCACTTTCACCCCCCCCCCCCCACCAGCTCTACCGTGCTGCACATTCAGCAGTTATACAAACAGTTATCAAGCAGATGAGCAGACAGTTATCCAAACAGGTACTTGGACAGGTCGCCCTCACTGCTGTGTTTGGTATCTCTGTGACTCCGTGTGATTGGCTGTTTCCTCTGTTTGTGGTCAGCTGATCAGTGGCTGCACCAATGGCCTTTGTGATGAACAGGTCGGGACAGGCAAGCTGAACCCTGCACTCTCACTTGGGCCCGCCTGTGTCCAGGTGCGGCCTCCCCCTCTCAGAAAGCGTGCTCTCCCCCCAGGGTGGCGAGTATGCCCGCCGGTCGGTGCTGTTGGACAGCGACAAGCTCATCACTAACATCTACAGCGACATGAAAACGCTGTATGACGTCTTCCTGCGGGGCAAACGCGTCTCCAGTAAGCCGATTGGCCGCTCAGTGCGGGCTCACGGGGGTGGGGCATTTGATTGAATGCTGATTGGTTGATGAATACTAGCTGTGCCATGTGACCACACCCCCTGACTTGTTTCCATCCCTCGCAGATAATGGGCCCTGTTTGGGCTCGCGGAAACCCAACCAGCCTTACCAGTGGCAGTCCTACCAAGAGGTGAGACGCATATGCCCGCTGAGCCCATGCCCTTCAGGGAGGTGCGTCCTCGTGATCTGATGCAGCTTTTTTGCCCTCAACTCTGCCCCCCTCTCTCCCCTCCCCCTGCCCCCCCAGGTGGCTGACAGAGCAGAATTCCTGGGATCTGCGCTGCTCCACAGGGGTCACTCCAAGGCCGGGGACAAGTTCATCGGCATCTTCTCCCAGAACAGACCGGAGGTGCGTGTGGTGTCCACGGCCGCCGCTCGGCAGGGTACCCTGCTCCCCTCTGTGAAGTCACACCATGTGGCCTCGCGTGCGTCACACTCAGGGCGGGCTGTCATTGCCTAATGACACACCCATAAAATATGACACACATGATGCACCCAGAATGCTCTGGGGCAAGCAGGCTGTGCAGTCATACCTGAAAATCTAGCCCCATCTCAGACTCTGTCCTGGTAGCAATTGAATAACTTAAGAAACTCTCTCATCTTCCCTTCCCCTCTTCCTTGCACTCTCTCTCCCTTCTTCACTCTCTCTTCCTTCTTCACTCTCTGTCCTTTCTTCTTTCTCTCCCTCCTTCACTCTCTGTCCTTTCTTCTCTTTTTCTCTCCCTCCTTCACTCTCTGTCCTTTCTTCTCTCTCTCTTCTCCCATCTTTCTCTCGCCCTCTCTTCACCCCCACCTTCCACTCTCCCTTCCCCCTCCTCTCTCTCGCCATCTCTTCTCCCCCGCCTTCCCCTCTCTCTGTCCCCCCTCTCGCTATCTCCAGTGGACGATAGCCGAGCTGGCGTGTAACACATACTCCCTGGTGACTGTCCCCTTGTACGACACACTGGGCACAGAGGCCATCGGCTACATCATTGACAAAGGTGCGTGGGCCAGCCCTGTGTGAGGGAACACAGTCACACTCCGGTCACTACTGCACCCTGGACCCTGGGGGGGATGAACCTGCGTTTGAAGCGGCCTGTGGTTTAGCTCAAAGCCACCCCCTCACTGCAGTTTGCCGGGTTGGACCCGCCTTGTGTCAAAGTGGAGACCCTTTTTAAGAAAAGCGCCAAGCATGTTTGATTCCTTACTTTCTGATTATTCGGTTATGTGTCAGATTGTGATAATGTGTGTGTGTGTGTGTGTGTGTGTGTGTGTGCGTTCCTGCAGCCACCATCTCCACGGTGCTGTGTGACGTCTCAGACAAGGTCCGGCTCATCCTGGACTGTGTCAGTGGCAAGGAACACACCGTCAAGACACTTATTGTCATAGAGGCCTTTGACGCCGACCTGGTGGCCAAAGGCAGGAAGTGCGGCATTGAGATCCTCAGTCTCAAGGAAGTGGAGGTCAGTCTGGGCAAGGTGACCTGTGCAGGACTTTGCAGGATGGTGGACCTAGTCACATGACATGGGGGTGTGGTCCAGGGGCGGGTAGAGATTGATTTAGAGCTATGTTGGCATGCGAATGGGAAAAAGGGCAGGCGAAGCAAACATGCAGCATCAGGGGGACTAAAGCCAAGGGGGGTAGTGTGCTGAGGCCAGTCACATGACAGGTCCCACACAGATGTTCACATACTTCATCATTTGGGGCAGCCATCTGGAGCCAGGCTCCATTTCTGTAAGCTTTTGGCTGCAGAATCGTGACCCCCCGATCCTTACCAGCATACATCGGGACAGCCACGTGGCCAGACTGCTGATTTGGAATTTCCTCTGGGAACAAAAACCCAGCTATGTTACAAGATGTGTTTAGAGAATGGTGTCATTTTATGGAGTAACTTCAAGCCTGAAAGGCTGCATAATAAGCAAAAGTAAAAAGTGTCTGTCTGTCTTTCTTCCAGAGCATCGGCATGGCCAATCACAAAGCACCGCAGGTGGGTATGACCTAACTGAGCCCGCCTTCACTGTCATGTGACCGTGACTGGCTTCTGACCTCTTACACCTGTATCTTCTCCCGCAGCCTCCCAAACCTGAAGACTTGGCCATCATCTGCTTTACCAGCGGAACCACTGGTAGAAACTACTACAATTTACACTCTCGCTCTCAGACGCCTGTGCATTATTTCAGTTCAATTCAGTTTATTTCAAATGAAATGCAATTTTTCGTGATGCAACTGTAAAAAGCACCTGCCCTGTCTGCTGTTGATTAAAGCTGGTTTTGAATGAGATTTAATTTTGAAGGGGGGGGGCTCTCATTTTGTTGTCCAGGAAACCCGAAGGGGGCAATGCTCACCCATTGCAACATCGTGTCCAACTGCTCCGCCTTCATTAGGACCACCGAGGTAACTAAAGACCTAAGTCATGGGCTGTGTTCTCGTGCACCTGCTGCACATAATCTGCCACTGCCACAGACCAGTTCCGATACTCGAGAACAGACGTACAGAGGACGGTAATAATCACCAATGTCAATGTCGTTCTTGCCCCACCCCAAATTTCAGGGATGTGTGGGTTGCATCCTGACTAACCAGACCGATCCCATGATTCATCGCATCCCAAGTTAGTTCTTGGGAGGCGAGTTAGCAAGACCGGTCTTGCCAAGACTACAAGTATGATCTTTGCGTTCTTCTTACTGAGAAACACCCTAGGTCTTATTTGTTTGTCCTCTGGCTCATCTGCTTTCCTTCTTCTCTCCCTTTCTTTCCCTCACTCCCTCGTTCCCTCTTTCCTTCCTTCTCCCCATCTTTTCTTTCCTCCCTCTTTCTGTGATTTCCCAGGAACAACTTCATCTGAACAAAGATGACGTCCTCATCTCCTTCCTGCCGCTGGCCCACATGTTTGAGCGTGTGGTGGAGGTGAGTGGGGGGGTCTCTCACTCACACACACACACACACACACACACACACACACAATTGTATTCATATCACAGTGAAGACCGTCCATTCATTTCTATGGGCATAACTCTAATCCTAACTATGACACCCTGAACCCCTACCCATCCCCCTAACCTTAGCCATAGGTAACCAAATACAATACAAGAATTTTGGCATTTTTTATAAATAATTTATGTAAATTTGAGTTGCGGTTGACTTGTAGGGACTAAAAACACGGTGCCCATGAGGTCAAAATAACAGGTTTTCATAATTTTATTACTTCTCGGTCCACAGTGTAGTCTATACAAACACGTGCAAAAACAAACACAGACACACACGCGGTTTCACCCAGTTCCCGGCAGTCACTGCTCCGGTCCCGATACGGTTAAGCTTGTCCACACTATGTCCATTTCAGGACTGAGTGACTGATTTTGGTGGAAACACTGTGTGAGACAGACTTTTAAAGGCAGTAAGTCATGGTGTTCACAGAGTTTATCGCCCTCTTTTTAGAGAAAACAGCCCTGCCTTTGAACTGTACAGTGCTATCTGTCCTTTAGCTTTCTTTAGGATGGCAGCCTTTGTTATAGCTCACTAACAGTGACCTCTGGTGGTGCGAGAAGTGTATGACAAGTCATCCAAAACAGGATTACTATTTCCCTCCCCCCGATCTGTGTCTCTTCTCTGGAGTTCCAGACATCCCAGTCCAGCCCACTCCTCCTGTCCCTCATTTGTCATCAGAAAGTTAACCACAGTGCACATTATTGGATGGGATTGGTCAGACACTGTCATGTGATCCTACCACCTGACTCCGCCCCCAGGGAGTCTGCCTGTCCTATGGTGCCAGGATCGGCTACTTCCAGGGTGACATCCGGCTCCTGATGGACGACCTAAAGACGCTGCAACCGACTGTGTTCCCCGTGGTGCCGCGGCTGCTCAACCGCATGTTTGACAGGGTAACGTGTGACTTCCACCCTTATCTGGGGCACTTGGCTTTGTTATTATTTGCTGGGGAATGTAACATGCTAATGCCACCTGGGGTTAAAGGAGTCCCCCAGGAAGCCTCCAGCATTTGGAGCCACTGCCTCGTAGTGTCATCTGGCCACGCCCGCCTTAGTCTGACAGAGGCCTCTCCCAACTCAGATCTTCGGGCAGGCGAACACGCCACTGAAGCGCTGGCTCCTGGACTTCGCCTCACGGAGAAAGGAGGCAGAGCTGAGGAGCGGCGTGGTTAGGAAGGACAGCATGTGGGACAGGCTCATCTTCAGCAAAGTGCAGGTAACCGTGGAGACCGTCGCCGTGACAACATGCCATGCCAGAGCTGGCGAGGCCTGACCTGCAGCCAATCAGCTGCTTTGGTCAAACCTGAAACCTCTACGACCAAATGTGCCGTTGCTGTCAGCCCCCCACCACAGGTGGTTGATGTACATATGTGACACGGTATGTGTTTCACACTCATCATTAGTTAGAAAGTTAGAAAGGGGTGGGAATTGGTGTGTGTGAGAATTTTCATCTGTATTCCTTAGAAAAATCTTTAGTGGTTAGTGTTGGTAGTTTCCTGTTTAATGAATTATGTTATATACTTTTACTGAAGGTAGGGCAGTGGTTTTGTGGTTGTGTTGTTAGGGCACCACGACCGAGAACGGGTGGTAATATCTACCTAGGCACAGTAGGGGGAGGTAGTTGCTAGAACTACTATCCTCTGAATAAGGGTGGATGACACAGGAGGTGGGACCAAGGCAGGCTTCAGATGAACGGTGGCTTGGGTATTTTCAACTACAATTTCCTTCATTTGCCGCACAAGAGGTCCTTACCCAGGGGCACTCACTCAGCGCCCCCCAAAGTGTGCGCAAAGAAAGACCTTGATGTTTAATGGGAGGCCTTGTTCTCTCTCTTGCCCCCCTACAGGCCAGTCTGGGAGGCCGTGTGCGTCTAATGATCACAGGAGCGGCACCTGTGTCTCCGGCTGTTCTGACGTTCCTTCGTGCGGCGTTGGGCTGCCAGGTCAGTGGAAGACTGGTGGAGGGTTATCTGGTGGATTGGGGAGGCGAGGGACATCACCTGTGCGTTATGAGTACGAGGTGACGTCTGTCTGCTCTCTTTTGCAGTTCTATGAAGGATATGGGCAGACTGAATGCACGGCTGGCTGTACGCTGTCTTTACCCGGGGACTGGACCGCAGGTAATCAGCATATACACACAACCCCCCACGATGGTGAAGGGGAACCACAGAGGCACAGGGGCCCAGCAGTTGACTTTTCTTGTGCCCCCCAGGTCATGTGGGGGCTCCCCTGCCCTGTAACCTGGTGAAGCTGGTGGATGTGCCAGACATGAACTACTTTGCAGCCAATGGAGAGGGAGAGGTGAGGCTGGTGGGTGAAGGTGGCAGAGCAAAGGTCCGGGTAGATAAAAGCAGGCATCAGCCATATTTGTTTACAGCCCCAGACAGTCCACATTTTTGCTCCCTCCCAGCTCCCAGTAGTACAGTGAATACCTGGAACAAGTGCATTGAGAGCTAGGAGGGAGGAAAATGTGCACTGTCCGGGGCTCCCTGCTTTAAAGGTGTAGTCACTCAAGGACCTCTGTGTCTTGGGTACAAAGTGCCATTTCTGTTTGGGCAGGTGTGCGTCAAAGGACCAAACGTCTTCCAAGGTTACCTGAAGGACCCAGAGAAGACAGCAGAGACCATTGATAAGGACGGCTGGGTCCACACTGGAGACATTGGCAAGTGGCTGCCGGTAAGACGAGACCCCCCCCCCCCCCTCCGGCGAGGCATCTGACTGCGGGCCCCCCAGTACTAAGCTTCTCTCCTCCCCAACCTCCCATTTAGAACGGCACCCTGAAGATCGTGGACCGAAAGAAGCACATCTTCAAGTTGGCGCAGGGCGAGTACATTGCGCCTGAGAAGATCGAGAACATTTACATCCGCAGCGACCCGGTGGCCCAGGCTTTTGTTCATGGGGACAGCTTGCAGGTCAGGGACAACATCCAGTAGCCTGGGTTCATTCTCGATATTTGGCATCTGGTCACTCTGCAGAGGTGGATAATCCAGGTCCAAAATCCAGACCAGTTGAGCACTCTGTGACTGAGACTCTCAATGCTTAACTGGTTGGTTGAAACAAAATTCTGGTCTGGATTTTTACTCTTTGGACCTGGATTACCCACTTCTGTCACTCTGGGCAACAGAATGTCGTGGTCCCAGCTGGGTCTTCAGAGGTTCAATGAAGGCTCCATTAACCAGCACTGCTCCCCCCCCACAGGCATGCCTGGTAGCCATCATTGTGCCCGACCCAGATTTCCTACCCGACTGGGCCAGAAAGAGGGGTATGGAGGGATCCTACGCCGAGTTGTGCAGGAACCGGGTAATGGTCCATGATCAGGCTGATAATCCAAGCTCATTCATAGCGATGCACGGTCACTCCCCACTGGTCACAATCCCATTCTGGGAGGCAGAGTGTGACTCAGTGGGTTAAGCGCCGTGCCTGTTATCAGAAGGTAGGCACATCTGTGGGTCCTTGAGCAAGGCCCTTAATCCCCAGCTCCCTGGGCGCTGCACAAGGTGGCTGCCCTTCACGGCCAAGCTTACTCTCACAGAGAGCAAGGTCCTGGGAGGTGAGAAGAGAATTTCCCCACGGGGATCTATAAAGTATCAATGAAAAAATTAAAAATAGATAAAAAAAATAAGGATATGTAACTGCTGTGATGTCCTTAGCCAGCCACTAGATGGCGCTCCAGGTTGTCATCATATGACCCTTAGTGGAATCGATGGGAGCTTTAGGCTCATGGTATGTCACTGTCACCCAGGGACCTTAGGGTGTCCCACGCAATGGGATGCCTGGTATGTGACCCTCCCATCCCTCCCGGCTCTGCTTCTGCAGGAGGTGAAGAATGCCATTCTGGAGGACATCCTGAGGCTGGGCAAGGAGGCCGGGCTCAAGTCCTTTGAGCAGGTGAGGTGCTCCACAGACGGGCGGCACACAGCCCGTGATCGCCTCGCCGTGCACGAGCACACCAGCCTGGGGCACAATCTCTCACTTAAACACGGGGCGTACCCCCCCAGAGGTGACTCTTCCATGACCCTGTGTCTCTGATGCAGGTGAAGGACATCATCTTGCACCCCGAGATGTTCTCCATCGAGAACGGCCTGCTCACCCCCACACTCAAGGCCAAGCGTGCAGATTTGCGCAGCCACTTCAAGGAGCAGATCGAGCAGCTTTACAGCAAGATCAAGATGTAGATGTCGCCCGGCTTGGGTCCAGTCTGGCTATGTGGGAGGTGGGGCGCATTTCCAGCCCTACCCTCGTGCCAAACTTCAGGGAATCAGGAGAACTCAACACAGGCCCCTTCCTCCATTAATCAGTGTGTTCATGGTTTTTAAAAAGCGGCATGTCGCTGGGCTGCGTCATGGGCAGGTCCGTCGCCATCGGTGTCTCAGCCAAGTCAATGGGTGCGTTCGACACGGGCTTACGGCTATCAGCAGCTGACGTGACATAGCACGAGATCTGCGCACGGCTGCAGGGGTGGAGAATAAACTGACTGGCATCAAGTCGGACAACTTTCGCTGCTCCTAGTGCGCGGGATCTGACTGCAGTGGTCCGGCTCGCTGCGCTGCCGTTCATACTGTCATATGTACAGGGTACAGAGTACAATGCAATTCTTACTTAAATGCCTTTTTGACAGACTAGACAATTAGACAAATAAAACAGTGCAACATTACAGTAACTAACAACAACTACCGTGCACTATTAAAGTTGGCATTTCTTTGATTTTATTATTTTTTTATTGTATTATTTATTTTATTTATTTCAACTTTATTTTACCAGGTAAATTAAATGAAAACCAGTTCTCACTGCTTCGTAATACTGTTCGGGAGAAATAGCAGAACTTCTTGGGATACAAACATCACACACGTCAAAAGTGTCACAAAAATCTTCAGCCAATAAATGCACAGTTGTGTCGTCACGGAGGCGGCTCCCAGTTTGTGGAGCCGGGCGAGAGGCGCTGCACGATCTGCCTTAAGTAATCTTGCTCTCGTGAGAGTTTTGTACCATGTGACATGGTGACGGGTGGTGACGTTTTGCAGCACCGGCTGAAGTCGGACAAGAAAAACTAACCATCATGCATTGCGTCAAGGCCAGCATGCATCGCTTTAAGCCAGCGCTGTAAACAGCTGCATGAAGTCGAACGCACCCATTGCCTTAGAATGGCCACGCCCCCCTACCCCCCCATTTCAGGGTGGGGAGGTGGGGCCTCAGAAAGCCCCAGTCTCCCTATCTCTCTTTGTCTCAGTGTAGCCTGACATTCCCCCCCCGTTGGCACGATGGCGCAGCACATTTCAGGAGGGGGGGGGGGGTTCTGCAGATAACGGCTGAAACTTGTCACACGCATGCCTTGTGCGGACTGGCTGTGTACATTGCTGCATATTTAATGTATTTTTTGTTTAATTATTTTCCAAAGTGAATCAGTGTTTGGTGTGACGGGGGTGACGCTAGTGACACGGCACCCGCCAAAGCGGCTGATCGGGGTGGGAGTGATGCTTGGCCTTGAGGGAGGGGGGGATCCTGAGCTAGCATGAGTGCGCCACCAACTGGTGACGCACAACTTCATCTGGAAGCAGGTCCGGCGTGAGTTGGGGCCCCGTATCACACTCACCAAAGTGACCGTCCTTCGGGGCCCACCAGCCTCTGGGGGAGCTTTTCCCCGGCGCGTGTTCAGGGTGGCGCATCGAATGACTGCAGCTGATTCCGGGCGGTCACTGGGTAAGAGCTTCCCGTGTGCTGGCTCGGCCTCTGGGACATCGCCTTCTGCCACAGGAATACCGGACGCCGTGGATGTGGACTGCACCCGTCCTCTACAGTATCTCCAGTCCTGCTCAGTGTCTCAGGCCAGGAGGAAGCTTTTGGATGAAGGCTCCTTTTAATAATTTATATATACATATATATTTTGGGTACGAACAGGATTGCATACAAACTGAAGATTGTAACATTGGATTTTGAAATGTGTGGCGGCAATAACCCTCCTCCTCGTACAGTACACGTTTCGGAGCAAATGCACCCAGTGCCCATGTGTGCCATGGCAATGCTTTGAAGTCCTGGCTTTGTACCTTGTTTTGTAAAAGATGTGTATATTTCCAACAGGCAGCAGCACCAAATAAACACTCTTCAGTGTTTCTCATTGGCTGAGACTCGGCCTCCTTTCCTGCCGACCCCTTGTATCTTTCCGTTTGTGGCAGTTATTCTTTTTCTTTAAATATCCCAAAATATACCTTAATGCACACTGTGGTTTTAAGTCCAGCAATGTTATATCAGAAGTTTTCTTTAGCTGTACTAACTATGCAGACTGCCCCCACTTAGTTTAGAGTTACTGGTGGATCTCCATATCTGCAGGGATTGGTTACATGGAAGCTGAAATCTCTTATATGAAAAGTAGTATTTGCATTTAACCTACGCACATCCTGCCAAATACTTTAAACCATCTCTAGATTACTCGTAATACCTATTACAATTCAATACAATTGCATAGTAAATGCAATGTAAATAGCCGGTATACTGTATTGTTCGGGGAACAATGACAAGAAACAAACGTGTACAGACGTGGCCATTGCAGGATTCAGCGCAGTGCTCGGCGTGTGGAGTTTTGCTTTCTGCCCTTTCTCTCGATTATTTAGCTATAGTTAATTGAAACTGCAGATGCAGAACCCGCATCCATGGGGGGCCAACTGCATAAAAGATTAATCAACACTGTATGTAATAAAAAACTCAAGCCAAAGAGGTCTGTAAAGGAATGAATGTTTCAGAAAAAAGACAGAATGAGGATGGGTCAGGCCAGGACCGAATGAGGGTGGGTCTTACCGTTGAGAGAACACCAGTGTGGGGTTGGTGCACCTGGGGTCAGTACTAGTCAGTCTGTGGCGTCCGTTGTGTGAGACAAAGTGAAGCTGGCCGGCTAAGCCGGTGCCATCTCAGAAGAAGGTGCCCTACGCAGGTGCCTGTCACCTAATGCATTGATTGGTAAGCAGCCTTATCGCAGGGTCGTGTGCTGTCGTGCAAGTGCAAGTAGGCTTCTTTCTTTTAACCATCTGTGAGTCCAATGCCCCCCCTCCCAACAGTGGCACCATTGAGCTTTAATACATTTATTAGCGCAAATGCAGTTTTTACAGCAGAACTCAGTTACTGATGTACGTTATGGGTAGTGTGGTCGTAGTGTGGACGCAGACATGGGGAAGAGCATGCACAGCAACCACTGGGGCCACCGAGGAGCGGTGAGAAGAGAGCAGGCCAATGAATGAACAGCAAGAGGGTCTAAACAGCCCGTTTAACAGTCAGCCAGCCTGCTGCTAGGAGTCACTGTGAACAAGGCACTGGGTGACGAACAGAGGTAAGCCACAACCCGGTGTGCTGGCTGATCGAGGTGTGATGGCTGGTCGAGGCATGCCAACTGGTCGCGTTGTGATGGCTGGTCGCAGTGTGATGGCTGATCACGGTGTGATGGCTGATCGCGGAATGCCAACTGATTGAGGTATGATGGCTGATCACAGTATGTTGGCTGATAATGGCATGCCTCGATCAGCCTCCGTAGTGCTTTCTCCATCCGTGCTTCTCCAAGGAAGGGCTTCCTTCAAATCCCTCGCCCCACCTCAGCCGACATGCTCCGAGGACTCGAACTGAGCCATGGACTCGAGCAGGAACTCATCGGGCACCTCCTCCGCGGACGTCCTCTCCATGTCCTCCAGGGCCTCCAGGAAGGCCTTGTCATCTGGCCAGGGCTCCCAGCCTGGGAGCTGCTCTGTGCTGGGGACCCTGCTCCCATCCCTCCTCTGGCTCGACTCGATATTACCCATGCCATCCATGAGATAGTCCAGACCCTCATCGTCCTGCCATGAGGGACACGTCAGAAAGTCATTCATTGATTTTAGCTCCACATTTAATAGTAATCCCCACTAATTTGTTCAACAAGCTCAAGGTCCTCAGCATCAGCACCTCCTCTGCAATTAGACACTTGACTTTCTGACTAACAAACTCAACAAAACCCAGCCTGTTAGATTAAACAGCCTCACCTCATCCACTCCGCCCGTGAACACTGGCGTCCCACAGGCACAGCCCATAGCTCTACACCCTTTTCACCTATGACTGTGTTCCTTTACATGGCTCAAATACCATCATCAAATTCACAGATGATACCCCAGTGGTAGGACTGGTAAGTGATAATGACGAATCTGCCTGCAGGGAGGAAGTCCAGCATCCTGGCAACATGGCGTATTGACAATAACCTCGCCCTCCATACCAACAAGACCAAAGAACTCACTGTGGATTACCAGAAGAAGAAAAGCTTCAGACACGTCTCAGGGTCTGTTTAGCATGGAGGTCACCAGACAGTGAGGGTCACAGACAGCAGAACAGTGTCACACACATATTAAAGCTTCAGAATCTGCTGAGTCATGGTCCTTATGCAGAAGTATTCAGCAAACTTGATGAAGACTGATTGCCTAAACGCCCGGGTGAGGTACCGTCCTGTAGGATACAAAAACCACCTGCCGCACCCTCCTCCCAAGTAATCGCACAGGACACTCAATGGTGCCCCCAAGGGACTGACCTCTTTCATCAAGTAGCTGAAGCAGATGTCCTGCGGTAGGGGGTAACCTGGGGGAGAGATCTGTCTGACACCAATCTGAAAGTCTCATTTGGGGTGTGTGGGGCTCAGCACGATTCAGACTGATGGAGACCTTACTCGAAGACCTGTAATTCTGGCTCCTGCAGACTGGGTCGTGACACTTCTGGTACCACACTTCCTCCATGAGGTCCACCAAGATCCTGACAAGACCAAGAGTGTGTAAAGTTTGCCAAAAAGGCAAAAAGGCACGTATGAGTGTGAGGTCATGGGTCATCAAAGGTTCCTCCAAAGGAACCAAGCTTCTCTGCAGAGGTCCCTCTGTCCTGGGTCAGAGGGAGCATGCCCTCACATTGGTATGTGGTGATAATGAGCCGAGCCAAGACCTTTCTCGCAGGATGGCCCCCACTCACAGGATGTTGTTGCTCCTGTGGAACCGGCCCACGTTCCCACACCAGCGATATCTCAGAATGTCGTAGACGAGCAGCTGCTCCGCCTCAAAGTAGCTCCAGCGCCGGATAGCTGCGTGGGAACGAAATGAGATGGTGAAACACCTAGAACCTTCCCTTTTCAGCCTCATAAGGAACGAGAGCTTGACAGAGAGAGAGAGTCTCCTACCTCCCTGAATACCATCCTTTCTGACAATGGACAGGATGAATTTGTCCACTTCTCTGTAGGGGGAGCTCCGGCTGCCGCCTAAAGGGTCTGATATTTAAGACCTCTCAGCCTTGGGATACATTAGCAGGGGCAATGAGCACAGTAAGCGTACTTGTTTAAACTGCAAATTGTGAGTCTTGCTTTGCTAATTGGCACAGTGGCTGTGTAGGTCGCTGAGCTCGAACCACTGAAATATTCATGATGGAAACCCTCAGCCAGCTTCCGCAACTTAATGTAAAATAAAAAAAAAACGGAAAACACAAAATGAAAAGACGAAAACGGTTAGTACCGGAGATGCTTTGGGGAGGAACAGCATGGGAGCGGGACAAGTCCTGCATGCCTTTCCCATCAGAGACCTCCAATGTCAGAATCTTCTGGCCTGTGAACCTGCACCAATGGTTCAACGGGATCAACCCACAGGTACCAGGTTTAAATACATGGTCCCCCACTGTCCTATGGTTCTCAAAATGAGAAGCAGCTCTATCATTAACCAAAACATATTTGCTTGGTGTCAAGACTGTTTCTGAGCTCAGAGCAAACTGACTTATAGCAACAGCTGTTTTCTTGCTATGGGAGGGTGCTCTCGTTAATTGTTGGATGGCGTGATCCTTATTTGTATATGCTATGAATCACATGCTAGCGCCGTTCAGAAACCTTTCATATGTTCCATCTGGAAGTCAAGTGTCCTTCAGCAGAGCAGCCCTAAACCCAAAGCACTTTAGTGGCAGATAAACAGCGCTGACTCCTGGCATCTCTCCCAGGGGCAGGAATCGGCCATTTCCTTTCAACAGGCCCCACTGGACAGTTGGGACATCTCTGTTTATCCATTAACAAACAAAGTCCCTACAGGCGCTGGGTTAAGAATGACCTCTGAGGATGTGGTTTTACATGGGTGGTCAGAGTGGCAACTGGATTGGCCGAGATTTGTACCCACCTGACGTTGGTCACCAGGGAGGCCAGAAACAGGCATTCCTCCACCGAGACCTGCCTGTCTGGCTGCGCGACAAAGCGGTTGTCCGTTGCCACGGTAAAAGCGGTGTTCTTGCCGGCTTTGGAGGACTTGTACAAGCGGAAATTTCGGTTCTTTGTGTAGACACCTGGCGGACAAGACATTAAAGTGAGGGAGATAGGATACTTCCGGGGCTTTCCGTGACGTTTGTTTCTGCTGCGTGATGACGCAGAGGAATCTGATCAAGCGTGTTCTGCTTAAACTTGTTTAATCCGTAATCGAAGGACTCATGTTTTGTGGGTCTCAAAATAGACAGCAGAGGGATTATGGGTAAACCGAGCACTGTCAGGTGTGTGTTTTTCTTTCAGGCCATTATCCCTTTTAGGGCAGTGTTTCTGTCCTCAATCCTTCCCATCTCTGCGGGCCCTACGCACCCAGATCCACAAGGAGCCCCCATCGCCACTCTTTGTCTTTCACCCACAGGAAGTGGAGCCCTCCCCCTTCTGGCTTCCGTTTCTTCAGCAGTGGGCTACCGTGCTCGTCTGAGCCAGCCGGCTCCCAGGCCACGTTCATCTCCTGTCCCTGCCCTGCCTGACCGGCTGCCTCTTTGGCAATGCCTTGTCCTTCCCGGAGAGACTCCAGCACGGGCTGAAGAATCTTGTGGACAAATCGACCTTTGAAGAATAACAACAGGTTCTCCAGTAAGAACTTATACTGAATGATTGACTATTACTGACACTTTTAGTGACAAATCAGCTGTGTGAATAGTGAGAGGAACTAAAACATGGTACTGAAAGTCGGGAGGACCTCTGGCCATTGGGCAGAAGCCTACCGACGTGCGCGTTGTCCTTGAATGCTGCATCCGGCAGCACAAACACAAGATGGCGGCTGAACTTGTCATCGGTGCTGGAGTCCAAGTTGAGTACGTCCTCTACGGAGCAGCTGACCCCAAAGAGCTCATTCAGCTTCCGGCAGACGTACTGTAAACATCAAGGCTACTAGCTCAGCCAGGAGACACACTTCCTGTTTGTGCAGTCAGGTGTTTCCTCTACTGTTTCAGACACCTGTGCCCCCCACAGTCTCACCCTGCGTCCTCGTGTTCAAGCACTGATTTTTAGCTGTTCTGCCAAAATAAAAAGTAAGAAAGGCATCAAGTCACCACCCGCCTGAGAAGCTGAGTCGCCATACCTGAATGAGCAGCTGTACCATCTGTGGACCGTTCAGACCCTCGTTGGAGGGCTTGTGGAACTCCAGGTCGAAGTAGAGCTTGCAGACGGCGCCTTCGGGGATGACCTCATAGCAGTGCATCAGCGAGCACCTGAACGTCCTGCGGGGAGGACGGAGCAACTGAAGACTCAACCTGCTTCTCATGTCATTGACTTTGTATCTGACAGAGGTGTGTGCCCCCCAAACCCACACAGGCGCACAGAGCCGACACCCACCTGTAGTAATGCCACAGCTCCGAGTAGCTGGTCACCAGGTAGATCCGCTGTCCTGCCTCTGCCCGTTCCCTCTCCAGGGCAAACACGTGAGCCTCCTGCAGGTGGGGAAGGGTTACTGCGGGGGAAAAGATATGCACGGGGAGGCGGCACCGATGCGACAGCACCCTCACCTCTCTACAGCTCTTGGCGAAAGCTAGCGCTGCACTTTGCCGTGGAAACAGCCTCCAGACGGACGACGGCTCCCAGGGTCGGCATAGCCGTGGCCTGTAGGGGGTGGCGAGGGGACGCTGCCGAAAAGATCTCGCCATTTCCTCCACCCTTTTGACCTTCTCTCCCCTCTGGGTCGTCATCCTCACACAGTCTCTTAACATGGGGCGCACTATACCATGAGAATTAAAACAGAAATGGTTTGCATAAGCGCTTAAACAGGACAGGAATACAGATGGATTCGAGCCCACCACCCTACAGGCACAACGCTACAGTGCTATCCACTGCGCCACCACTTCACGAAAACAATCCGCACTGCGTTTGGAAATCCCGGTTGGGCTATTGTATTAATCACGCTTGTGAAACGACTCCTTATTGCAGTACATGTTACCTAGGAGCAATAGTTTCTCTTCAGTAAACACTTAGTAAACACCGCTGCGTCACGAACTGACATATTACGAAAAGTAAAATTACGTTACCGAAACAACATAATAGAGATAATAGACATCTTTTTTTCAAATTGCTAAATCGCACAGGAGTGGCTCTACCTCACATTCCAACGATGGTCGAAATTTGCCGCGCGCTGAAGTGCCGCGTTGAACGCCAGATGGGTAATGTAGTTTAACAGCAGGACAGAAGAGCACGCTAGCCCGACGTGACACGATAGCCCGATGGGTAATGTAGTTTAACAGCAGGAGAGAAGAGCACGCTAGCCCGATGGGTAATGTAGTTTATTTTCCAAATCGTTTTCTTGAAGGCGTGTCGTATTTAACAAGGAATCCCTCCCCCTTACTAGACACATATAGTCTTAAGGTTGACTGTCACGGAAAGTCGCAGTCGTATACAGAGAAAAGTCATTTAATAAAGATTATTTAAGCGGCAGAGCAGTTTACAGTCCGTATCCGCCAGGCCCACACAAAACGTGAGTGCTCATTTTATTATGATTTTATGAAGTATTTGTACTGGAACTGTGTTGAATCTACCTGCCTAAGAGCATCGACGATTACGAGAGATGCTCGATAAACTACTGTTCATGTCTACTTTTAGGGGTCTATCTGACGTGTTTCCTGCTGCCTTGTTCAGACTACACAACGTATCATAATCGCTGTACTGTTCCCACTAAACGATTTGTCGTCATGTAATTGGGAGTCCTGAAGTCGTTATGGTAACACACTACATAACTAATCGGCGACAGGGGGCCACATATTATAAGATATTTTAACCAGGATAAATTGCCGACGAGTCCGTCTGGTCTCCAGACTGCGTTTAGTCACAAAAACACACGCGTGAATGACGTGAAGTCACAATTACAACGGTTACAAGGTCTTGCATTGTGTGACCCCCCTGTTGCCGATCATTCGCGATCTGACAACGACTTTAAAAGTCATGCACTCTAAACATGGCATAAGTAAACCGGGCGATAATTCTGATACTCTTTGGATTAACGATATCGGTGATAAGGATCAGTCTCGATGGTTGTGGTGTAATATGAACTGCCATATAGAAACCGATCTCTACCGCTGGGTTTTAAACCAAGTTTTCATTTTGAAATGTGTTTCTGCATGTGGGTTATTTATGAAGCACTAAAATAAAATAAACAACCCAGCCCGTGTCTCCTTTCTCCCAAAAGATTACTCAAAATCTACCATTGTTTAAAAGTGCGGACTTTTGACGCCACTTCCGGCAATTGGCCCCGCCCCCTGCGGATACCGGAAGTTATCCATGTAGGCTGCGTCTCTCCTGCTCGCCGCACAAACGGGCGAACAGTGGAGCAGTATCTCTCTGCAGTTCTGCTTTAGCGTTTTCTTCTGCCTGTCTTATTTCAGTTGGTCTTTTCAGACGGCCATGTCTGTCGTACCGGACAATGCAGCGGTGGGGGACGTTGTGGACGCTTGGGCGGACGGGTAAGATCAGCGGTAAAGCATGGTGACTTATAGCGCCCTGATATGCAGGACAGCCTTTGTGCATGTGGGGCTGACTTCTGGTTCAGGGGTGGTGGACGGTGCATCGGCCGCCTTTAGTGGGGGCTTGGGCCCCATCGGCTCATCCAATCGGGAGACTGGTACCGGGGTGAGGACGCGCTAGCGGTGCTCGGCTAACATTTGGCCTTTCACATTTAACTAGACAACCCGATTTCGCGTGTCTGTTTTGGGGGTCTACTGTTCTGTATCGCTATGTCGGTATGTGTGCCTCTCAGGGCCCCAAGCTCCTCTGCCTCTCGTGGGTCCTCACAAGTGGACGCCAAGGCCGAGGACCAGCTGTACAGGTACAAGCTGGACTACCCCAGCCTGGGGATGTGCATCATCATCAACAATAAGAACTTCGACAGAAAGACCGGTAACTATCGAACGGGAGCTCAGTGCCATTTCTCTTTTTTCATCTTACTCGTCTTTTAGCGCGACCGACCCTGAAACGCGAGGATGTAACTTATTCTGAGGGATGGTATATAGCGTGCGACTATAGAAAAATGTCTTTTTTCATATTCTGCTCTATCGTTTATTTTGCTGGGCGCCAAATCGCTTTCTTTACGGTAGTATTTACGTCAGTATATAAGTCATTTGGACGACGGGGGTGTCACTTCCTGACCCGTACCATCTGCCTCTTCTGTATGTGCATTTTCGAACATGCGCACACCGCATCACATTTTTCACATTTATCTTCATTTTATTGGACAAGTTTGGGACTCGGAAGGTTGCCGGTTCACATTCATGGGTCGACAAGGTTATCCCACGACTGGGCCCCCGAACCCGGCCCTTAGGCACTGGCGGACTCTGCGTTCTCCTTGATGCCAGCTTCATGAGCTGATCTCCTGGGATGCTTTTCCTGCTGTCCTGAAGGAGGTCCTACATATGCTGAGCTCTCATTGGCTACTTTTCTTACACTGTCTGGTCAAATCATTTGTTCTGTATTTAGGTCAGGTGGCCAGCTCGTGTAATGCAACACTACCACTGTATATCAGGATATGAGATTTTGGTCACATCACACAGCCTTATAGCCCTGTATGTTTCTGCGTCTCCCTTCCAGGGATGAACATCCGCAATGGCACAGATGTGGATGCTGGGAATGTGGTGAAGGCATTCAGCAGACTGGGTTACAAAGTGACAGCGAAGAACGACCTGACCGTGGCACAAATCAAGCAGGTTTTGTCAAAAGGTGACCCCTCCTCCTCGTTAGATTCAAGTGCTGTAGTTGTGAAACGTGGGAGCGGTGATCGAGGTACGGAGTCAAGCTGGATTTCAGCTGTCGTCTTAACATTTTATTATTCAGCTTCTTACTAAGCATTCTCAGTTGTGGGTTTCGTGGGCAACACCGGATCATTTGGAAGGTGGAGGGGGCATAGTCCAAGCGTTTATCTTTGTTTGTCAGAGTCCTCAGATCAGAGTTAAGTGCTTTTGCTAATTAATGTGTTACATTCTCTGCCATAAAGCTTCTTCTCTGAGATAACACCAGGGGGCTGGGTGTTGACCTTGGATGTCTGATTTTCCTTTTCTAGCGTAATCAGCCATTTTCCCTGTGGTCCTGGATGATTAGGTATCTTGGGAAGGGTTTGATAGTAAGCTGATAATTTCAGTCAATGGCGTTTCACAAATACCCACTTGAATTTGGCGCTCTGCATGAGTAACTGACAGTCTGGTTCCTTTCTTCTTTGTGGATAGGTCCTTGGTGATGCCTTTGTGCCTTTGGTCAGTTTTGCATGTGAGATGTATGTGTTGTTTTCCCCCTGCCTAACAGGGAAGTTGGACATGCACTATTTCCCTTCCTTTTCACGGTCATACTGATGTCATTGTGCGACTAGTCTGTTGACTACTCTTCTATGATGGAATCTTGCCCTGGGTATGACTTGTCACACTGGCTTTTGGTGCCGTGTTAATTTGATAGCTTGCAACATACTTTTCTTGAGTGTGTCTGCACCCAAGGTTTATGGGATTGAGACCGGTATCCAACAACGCATGCGGCGTGCATGTCGTACCCCCAGCTGCCCAGGAGGATCACAGCAAGGCGGCCTCCTTCGTGTGCGTCCTGTTGAGCCATGGTGACGACGGCGTGCTCTTCGGTACCGACGGGCCAGTCGAGCTCAAGGTCCTGACGGGCTACTTCCGTGGCGACCGCTGTCCAGCCCTGGTGGGAAAGCCCAAGCTCTTTTTCATCCAGGTACTGTCAGGTGTGACTGCAGGGGGGGTGAGGTCAGTGACATGCCAAGTGACGACTGGTCCGTAGAGTCTGCATTCTGATTCGGGCAGTCTTGTTACTGGTAGGCGTGTCGGGGGACTGATCTGGATGGGGGCATCGAGGCTGATGGGAACATTGAGACGGACGGGCCCGAGAGGTCACCAGACCGAATCCCCGTGGAAGCAGACTTCCTGTACGCGTACTCTACTGCCCCAGGTATTTTGCCGGCTCGCTTGGTCTCTGGGGTGGCTGGGGGTTGGTGATCTGTGGCTGTTTTCATGTGTCTTTGATTCATCCCCACTTCAGGTTACTACTCGTGGAGGAACACCATGTGTGGCTCGTGGTTCATCCAGTCTCTGTGCGACATGCTGACCAAGTATGGGAATCGGCTGGAGCTCATGCAAATCATGACCCGAGTCAACCACAAGGTGGCACTGGACTTTGAATCCTCGTCCGACCTCCCAGGATTCAACGCGAAGAAGCAGATTCCTTGTATAGTGTCTATGTTGACGAGGGAGATGTACTTTAAGTTATAATGGTCTGTTGCTGGGAAGCTGGGTTTTATTTTCTGTGTTTATTATTCTGGGTTATTTCTAAGCCTTTTTACCGAATCATTATTATTTTTTAGAGCACTTTGCTTACTTGGGTTCATATCAGCTGAAAATGTGCCTCTGGGATGCTGCACAGCTGTTCCAGAAACTTCTGTGCATGATAGGCCATGCAAGACCTTGCAGCACTCTGCTAATGGGAGCATGCGGTCATACTGGTAACCATGGTGACTGTGCCCCAAGCACACCTACACCCCTTTCTGTGGCGTGTGTAGTCATGTAGCCATGACACTCCTTCAGTTAGAATTCGCCCATCATGGAGCATTTTGGGCAGGCAGACCCATGAAAGACCGAGTGGTTGTGGGAAAGTGGGAGTCGCCGTTTGCAGGCCCTCCTCCTGACCGCCACTTCCCAGACTCCTGAAGCTGGCGCCAAGGGACCCCTCCTTGGTGAGCTTGGCCTTCCATCTTAGGGTTAGTGGATGTTTTTGCAGGCGGTGGTGAGTCTCAGGAATCAGCCTTAGCCTCCCCACAGCTACCATAGGCTTTGTACTCTCCCACAGTGTGATCTGTTTGTTGCCTGTGGACCCCACCACACACACACACACACACACACACACACACACACACACTTCCTCCCATTGTGTGTCCCGGCTGTTTCGGAGGAAGCCCTGAAGGTGCAGCATGGGTGTTAATGTTTAAATGTTAGCCAAGGCTAGAAAGAATAGATTTATAGGTGTGTTTTGAGTTTGTCATGTCTGGATGATGCATCTGCAGGGAATTTTCATATAAATCCATGATATAGTAAGGTAGCTGTGGAATTGACTTTTTTATAAGCCATTTTGTATTTTCACTTTTGTTGTTTCACTGATGTCATTGGTCACTTGATGATGATCGTAGCTTCCCACAGAAGTCAACCACCATGGTAATTGTGTGCGTGTGTCCTGAGTCTTATTAAAGGCTGTCTTGGAGAAAGTTGTTGTTTTTCCCGTGTGCTTGCTGTCTAAATTCTACAGGAAGCTCTGCAAATGCACATTGAATGGTCCGGGCCCTGTTCCCCAGCAGGGTCCAGTTTCGGTCCTTATCTACTAGGAACTTCTTGTAGTGCTGCATCTGGACCCTTACGGCCAGTGCCTTTAATAGAAGCTGAAGTTAAAAAGATGACTCGGGGGTTTCTGATGGTGGGATATCACTCTTAGCCATCTGTGGTTACACAGTGTGAACTCTGCACGGTTATCAACAAAGGCGGGTCTAGAACAATATTCATAGGGTGGCAATTGGAGGGCAGGAGATTTTGAGGGGTGGCACCTTATGGCAGAAGTATATGTGCTGAATGCTAAGTGGGATGGCTTGGTCTTTTTTTTAGTCTGGCAGTTGCCACCCCTGGCCACCCCGGTAGATCCACCCATGGTTACCAAGGGCGCATCAGGGTGACGCTGAGGTGCTTCTGCCGTATTATATGGCACTGGCGTTCGAGCCGAAGGTGTTCCTCATTCTATGGAGAGTGGACAGCTGCAGAGACGGTGGAGTGACAGGGAGCCTGGAAGGTAGTGCGGTTTCACAGTGGTGGACGGTGTGGAGAGCAATCTCAGAGCTGTGCTGTAGATTGAAGCATGACTGAGCAGATGCCCTGCCATCCTCACACCCTTACAGCGTTCTTTTCGTCATGACACTGAGTGGGAATGTCCTCACTGGCGTCCGTCACACTGTCCCACATCCCTGAGGAAGACCTCCAGTGCATGACGGGTAATGAATGACATTCAGCATTCGGCCTGCAAATCCCTCCCATCTCTGCATCGCAGAGGGTGAGGGATAATGGTCTGGGGCTTCCAGTGAATGTCCAGGTCCAAGGCTAAGCAGTATATGAGTAAGAGCTATGACTATTCACAAAAACCTAATAAGACTCATTAGTGGGATATTACTGATCAGCTAGTGCTTAATGAGGGAAGAACCAAAGCATGTTCTGGGATTTGATTGTTATTCAGTGGGGCTTTATGTACCCGACCCAAAACACTCCCCACTGCTGTGTTTTTAGGACAGCAGGCTATGAGGGTCTCAGCCATCAGTCTGTAGACAGAAAACCAATAAGGCAAGAGGTCTGCAGAAAGCCTGGGCAATTTTTGTGAAGAGTCTACTCAGGCTAACCTTAAATCAGGCATACTGTCGTTCAAGGTCTAGAAAGCGCCGTTGGGTTGTGCAACCCTGACATTTGGGGTGGTGTACCTTTGATCATAAAAGTAATGAAAGGGACGAATAAGCTTGGTGAATTCCGAAGTTTTCGGTAACAGACATGTGGCCCATTCCCTTTAAATCTGTCCTTTTTTAATTTTTAAATGGGGTGCTTGAAAAAAATCTATCACTCGGAACCCGATCACACTGGGTGTAAGGAAGCGGTGATATTCTGAAAAGCATCATTAGTCTGACAGGACAGGTTCGCCGGCATACGGCGGTATAGTGTAGGAGTGCCCGTATTACTGCACTGTAATTGCGTTCTCGTCTGTGCAAGGGGTAATCTGATAAGGAAGCGGTGTAGTACATATTAAAATATCTGACGTAAGCAGCCCAGGCCGCCCTTATCTGATCGCCCCCACCCCGTACAGTATAAAGGTTGTAAAAGCCGCGCACTTAAAAGCATATAGTAAATGCATAGGTAAGAGCTGTGTAGATCGCTAAAACACGGGAGAGAGCAAAAGAGGATGGGCTTGCTATATGCGGACGAGCCGACGCGGAGAGAAGTGAAAATGGAAACCGAGTTTCCGAGAAGCGGCGAGCGGAGTGGGAGGGCGGACCGAGGCGCAGGCGGCCGCCCACTGGCTGCCCCCCCTCTCTCGCCCCCGGCTCCACGCCCTCCCGCTTGGGGAGATCGCGAAGAAAACACGTCGGGGGGGGATTTCCACTCCGGCTCGCCGTTTCCTTCGCTTCTTTTGCTTTCGATCTGCTCGCCAACGCGGAGGAGGAGGGGGGGACCGACTTTAAGTTTTGCTTTTTGTTCCGCGACCCGGCGCGTCTCCCCCCCCCCCACCACCCCCTTACCCTGTCCCCCAGCCAACAGCCGAGCGAAGTGAAAAGTTTTTGGTATTTTTCGCGGCAGCCGGCGGAGCATCGGTGCCTGCATCCGGGTCGGGAAGCCGGAGGGGGCGGCTGGATCGCAGGTGAGGACGCGCCGCTTTCCTGCAGCAGCCCTCGGCGTGGTGCTGTAGGAGCAGGAAGTGGCGCCGCGATAGTGTACAGCCTCCACTTTAATTTCGCTTTTGCGATCTCGACGCTGAGGGTCTGTCGGCGCCAGTTTATCTGATGGCAGTGTTTGCCGACGCGTCCCACACGGAGGCTGCTCACGAAGAGCGGCTCGGCGCGCGTCTATAATAAAGCGAAAGGTGGAGGGATCGGCCTTGACAGGGGGGCCAGTGAGGCAGCATATCCGGCACCTTTTCATCGGACCACGGTTAAAATTAAAGTGGCGTTTCTAAGAATAGGCCAATTGTCGGGTATTCCGGGTATGGAGGTTGTACGCGCAGGGAGAGGCGCGCCGAGCTGCAGATGCTGGGACTGGGCCCCGCATGCGGAGGATCGATTGTTTATTTGAAACTGGCGTGAACCGTTTCAGTGTGACACGGCTCGGCACGCTCGTGTCGGCGTGTGCATGCCTTTGAACAAGGCCGATGTGTAGGAGGCCCGGTGTGTGTGTGTGTGTGTGTGTGTTTGTCACCTGGTGAAAGGGAGACTTTGCTCTTTGCTTTACCGACTAGCGAGTGCGAAAAACACACGGGCGCCGCACAAGCGTGCTGTCGCTGTCGCGTCAGCTGGCGGCGCCGCGATTGGCTGGACGCGCGGCGAAGGCTACCAATTGAAAGTCAGGGGAGCGTGCAACCGAACGCGGTGCCGGGGCGGGCGGCGTGCGCAGGCGCAGTGCGCGCGCTGGCAGTGGCCGAATTCTGCAACAGAGCGGCTGGAAAGTAAATAGCCATGTAAGAGTAAATATGTCGATTGTGCCAGTTCGCCGTGTCATGCATTTGTGACATTTCAGGGTCTGTGGTAGCTGAAGTGATAGCTGAAGTGACCTGTGTTGTTGAGATGCGATGAATATTAAACGTCGATAGGACCAATAAAGGAAGTCATGAAACATCTTTGAGGGTCTCAGTTAATTCTTCTGTAATGTTATTGTGATGTGATTTTGGGGTAGAATAAAAGATATTGATCAAACATGTAGTAGGACGGGGGGGGTCACTGAAACCTTGCTGTTATGTTGTGTGATTTGAACCAGTGTGCAGAAGGGGGTCTTGTGTCAGTCATTGTTCAGGAACTGCATGTGGTGACAATCTTATATCTGTACAAGCACAGGAAATGTAGAACCAGTTTTTCCACTTTTTTTGGTGTAGTGTGGGGAGGGGTGGCTCCACCCACAGGTGACCTCGCTGAGGCTTCCGGGTAGTGTTTGTCTTGGCTCCTTTTGAATGTCCTCCTCCCCTTTAGACGCGAGGATGGGGAGCTGAAGTTTTGCATGCCCGTGGAGCTGTAGTACGGGTGTTTATCCTGACACTGGGAGGGGAGTGCCAGTAGGCTGTCTTGAGAGGTAGCCGGACATTGCACTCTGTAGCAGTGAATCACCATTCTGGAAATGCAAGCTGGTCACTAGGCCATGTGTCGTGCTCCCAGAGCCCACGCATGGTCGGGGTCGAATGAGGGCATGTTTGTGAGAGTGAGCGTTATATGAGCTTCTTCTGGGGATAGAGAGGAGGTGCAGAGTCAGATGAAGTCGGAGGGTCTGCACCTCTGTCTTGAAATGCAGTCTGGCAATGTGACAATGGTAAGTAGTTCCTCGTCGTAGTGCATGGAACAGTACTGATGGTGCGTTCTAGGTGTACTCGTAACACCGTAAATTACAAGTTCACGACCGGAAGTTGCAGCTGGAACACCCCCCGAAGTGGGAATTTCAAGTCGTGAACTGGGAGGAATGACACAACTCCGACTTCAGAATTCAAGATGGCTGTGCCCTTTAATCAACAGGAGTTGTTGTAGTTTTATTAGCGCTCGCGTCTTTGTGGCTCAAAACTGGTCGACACGCCATATTATGTTGCTAGGGTGTTTTTACGTACAAAATACTGTGATATTGGGATTTCCCGCTTAGCCGGATAACCTGTCAGATTTAAGGTACTTGTAGTCCCCGGCATCGCTAAATGGTATTCCGACTTGTTGTACTGGAACGCGGTGAACTCGTGCGTGACGTCATTCCCGGTTACGAGTTACGACCTCCAGGGTAACTAGAACGCACCATGAGGCCACACTCACTCCATCCTCCAGTGTAGTTGATTGAGTGGAGGCAATGATAGTTGAAGTTGATCTACAGAGTTGGTGTTCCCACGCCCGGCCAGTCGAGGGCAGGGTAAGCTGACGACCCTTGTCTCCTCCTCCGTGGATCAGGCCCGCTGCCATGCCGGTGGAGCGGATGCGCATGAGACCCTGGCTGGAGGAGCAGATCAACCAGGGCTTGATACAGGGGCTTAAATGGGTGAACAGGGTAAGTGGGGGGGGGGGGCTGCCGGGGGGGTGTGTGGGTGGGGGGGGGGGGGGCGGGTGGGGGGCCGGGGGGTGGGGGGGGGGGTGGGGGGGGGGGGGGGGTTGCACTGCTCCCTGGGACCAAGTGTAATCTGCACCGTGGCTTCCCTAACTCAGAATCACTATTCAGGAGAGATTCCACGAATATGGGAGGGGGACGGAAAGAGAAAGCAATGATGGGCTCCACTGTGCCCTGTCACAGGTAATCAGCCCAACAATTAATCTGAGCGTCCCATCCAAACACAGAAGGGGGAGGGGGACCGACTGAGGCAGGAGGGAGAGAGAGAGAGGGTGAGAGAGAGGAAGGGCGTGTGCCTCTCTGTGCATCTTACTGAAAAGGCTGATAAATCCAGGAAGAAAAAGACAGCAAGTAATTGAACTCTAGCCTGGAGGAATGGTTGTTGATGTCTGATAAAACAAAGCTGAGAGACATCTGTGACAAGCTGCTTGCTGTGCAACGAATAAAATAATCCCTACCTGCTAATTGCTGTACCTAATGCCATCCTTATGTCCGCCATTACATAACTATTTGCATTTTCCATCTGCTTATTTAAATTATGCAGACAGTAATTGATATGCATACTAATTCATGTAGGTAAACACTTCTCATCACACCAGTGAGAATTCCACACTGTTAACACATAAAGCTAGAATGCCACATTATTTATGTGATTCTAATAAGTGAGGCTGATGCAAGAACAGGCAGAGATTTGGGTGGCATGTGGGAGTGGCCCAGGCCGGAAGAGCGATGGGAGTGAGGAGATGAGTGAATGCGGGGGAAAGGACAACAGTTGCTCTTCTCGGCAGGGTCCTTCCTCGAGCATGGGAACAGCAGCGCACAAGGCAGCATGTCACCGGTAACAGGGATGGCGATCAATGCTGGCCAGCATGCCACGGAGGGGCCGTGTGCGTGGGTCTGTGTGCGTGTGTGTGTGCGTGTGCATTGGTGTGTGTGTGTGTGTGCGCGCCTGTGCGTTGGTGTGCGTGTAAGACGTGATCCCCATTATTAAATTACCAAGAGACATTAATTGCCTTGTCAAAGGGCAGAGGCCAGCAGGGTGACCTTTGAACTCTAGGGGTCAGCGGGCGGAAGGTGACAGACGCCGCTCCAGAGGCCAGCTGAACCCTCACTCCAGAGAGGTTCCCTCTCCTGTGCCCCCACACCCCCCAGCTCCCCCAATACCCCTGCCC
>JAODKM010000048.1:10572835-10586978 GCA_026780845.1 Petrocephalus sullivani | reverse complement strand
GGTTAGAGTGTGGCTCAGTGGGTTAAGCTTCTGTGTCTGAGGTTGGAAGGTCACCGATTCAAGCCCAGCCTTGGCATGTCTGTGGGCCCTTGAGCCTTGACCCCCAGCTCCCTGGGCCCTGCATGAGGTGGCTGCCCTTCAAGGCCAAGCTTACTCTCATGGAGAATATCGATAAAGTATCAATTAAATTATTAATTACTGATATGTACTAGAGCTGGGAGGTATGACCAAAACATTTTATCACGGTATTTTTAAAAATTATACCAGTTTCACGGTATACGACAGCATTTATGTTTTGACTGGGCGTTTACCACATTTTACAGATTGAGATGAATTACTGCAGTACACTGGAATGCCTATTCTACTGTCATTAGGAGTGTAAATTGAAGAAAAACAATTTAATACAGGTTTGCATGGCCCCAGAAAATAATAAGTTTACATAATTTTTCAAGAATAGAATCTTTTTATTGTGCAAATCTGGCAATCAACAACTTGAACACAATATTATTTTTAAAACATATTCAATTACTAAAGTATCCACTGAGGTTATTTCTCAAAAGTAGTATTGCACTGAAGAAGAATTAAAAAGTAAATAGTAAACAAGTTTTGTAAACCAAGTACATACTCTGTTAATGTAAACCAGGGGTGCCCAAGACGTCCATTGCGATCGACCAGTAGATCGCAAAAGCTGTGGATCTAGATCACCCGACATTCACAAAATTGTTTTGATGTTAGCCAATCATCTATATCATTGTTATATTAGGTTACTGAAACAAAACACAAATGTATTGCGAGCTAATGCAAAACTCCAGTGAGCAAAGTAACCCAGCCAGCCTTCCAATTTATATCTACTAAAAAAGGGATATAAAAATGAGTAGGGGAGCTGTACCAAGTAAGGATCCATAAATGTATTGCATTGTATTGCGCAGTAAGGGTTCATGTAGCGTTTATCGCATTTAATCAGTCCCATACTCTACCACGATAAGTGAATTTCCGCGAAGTAGGATTCTTAATTTTTAAATCGAATATTTTCGTAGTTAGAGCATAGAAAACCTGTTTACGACTGTCACGCTTACGGCGGGAGGAACGACCCATGGTTGCAGGCTGCGGGGTATAACCCTTCAAAAGGGCGTTTATTGGCATACATACAAGGGAAATACGGGAGAAAGCGCGAGAGCAAACGAACATGGCATTGACAATACCAGACAAGGGGCACAGGACACAGACTCACTAAAATAGGGCAGCACATTAAGGGTCAAACAAGAGGCAGCTGATCAGGGGAAACAAGCGGAACAATCACACGAGGCAAAACACAACGAGGGTCAGGTGCGGCGAATCAAGTCCCGCCTGAGGGCAAAACAGGGAAAGAAGCACGAAGTGCGGGGCTGAACGTGACATAGCCCCCCCCCAAAGGCGCGCCCGGAGCCCAGGGACACGGGGCCAGGACATGGGACCAGGACACGGGACCTAGAAGACAAGTGACCAAACATTAAGCACGGGGCCCCGGAAACAAGACAGAAACACAAAAAAGGCAGACCGGGAGCAGGACAGACAGCAACTGACACACAACAGGAAGGGCGAGCAGGCACAAGGGCAACAAAACAGGAGACACAGGAGAAACAGAGGGAACAGGAGGCACAAAAGGACAAGGAGGGAACCAGGGAGAGACAGGCGGACGAAACGCCGGGGGAACAAAACCAGGACGAACAAAACCAGGGGCTGGGGGAGAACGGGGAGCCCGAGGGAGCCCCTCCCGGCGAGGGGCAGCAGCCGCAGGGACAGCAGGCGACCAGGGGGCAGGAGCAGGAGGGGACCCCAAAGGGGCCGATGAAGGAGAAGGAGGGACGGGCGAAGGGGACGAGGAGAGAGACGAAGGAGGCACCCCAGAGGGCAAGGAGGGAGGGAAAGCCGCCGCAGGCGATGGTGCAGCCCCAGCCGGCGAAGGCGTCGCCGACCGAGGAGGTTGGGGGGGCGCGCCGCAGGTGACCGCCGAGCCCGAGCCGGAGGGACAGCAGGCGCCCCACGAGCCCCCGACAGGGCAACCGAGGGCGAGCCAGGGGGCAGGACATTCCCCAACGCAAGTGACCTCGCCCTTTCCGGGACCTGGAGAGGCGGGGCCACCGCCGAGTTCTGCCCCTCTGCGGGAGTGGTGGAGGAGTCCGTTCCCTACCCGAGTCCATGGGGCCCATCAGGGCAAGCCCAGAGGGGTCCAGGTCCACCTCTTCCTCCTCAGAGGATGGAGCGGAGTCAGGAGGATCGGGAGGCGCAGGGACGGGAACAGGCGACACAGGAACGGGAGGCACCGGAGCGGGGACTGGAACAGGCATCACACCCTTTAAACACCCTTTAGTCACCATTACACTCGTATTACTCAATATATTAGACAAAATAAGACATATTTGTCATGCCCAACCTGTCCTATACTCCTGTGTGCCACGCCTCCTCGTGAACCTTGTGAGGAATCCCTCCGTTTACCAGCTGTTTCTTATTTGCTATAAGTCCTGTGTACTTCAGTCTGCGTTTGAGTATGTTTCCCCAGTTCAATCATTGACGTCATAACATTGTTCTGTGCTGTTCCATGCTTGTTCCGAATAAATCCCTCACCATTTGGACTCCCGATCCTGCTTCCCTGCTCCGCATCCGACACAGATCATCACAATATTAGACGTTACAAATATCATATTATTATTGTATCCTTCTCCTGGATAAGAATCTTCCTCCGGTGCTTAGTTTCATCATCAGAAGGCTTAGAAGGAGCAGCACGTTTAGGAGCCATCGTGGGGCTTAGATAAAAGTTCTCAGAAAACGGAAATGAACTTGCGTGAGGCTGAGCCAATCAGTGGCCAGTATAGGAAGAGGATATAATTGACTCAGACAACCTAGCGTGCACTTTATCATTTTTACAATTATACAATTCCTTGGTAAGACCACACCTAGAATATTATGTGCAGGTTTGGTCTCCATATCTTAAAAAGGACTTTGCTTCCTTAGAAAAGGTGCAACATAGGGCTACAAGAATGATTCCTGGTCTTAGAGGAATGTCATATGAAGAGAGGTTAGCTGAGTTAAATCTGTTCAGCTTCGAGGAAAGGAGACTGTGGGGGGACATGGTCTATAAGATTCTAACAGGACTGGATGCTGTTCAACCAAATAGTTACTTCAGCATTAGTTCAAATACAAAAACTTGTGGCCATAGGTGTAAATCTGGATTTGAGGAAACACTTCTTTACAAAGCAAGTTGTTAGAGTATGGAATAGTCTTCCTGTTAGTGTAGTGCAAGCTAAAACCTTGGGTTCCTTTAAATCAGAGCTAGATAAGATTTTAATAACTCTGAGCTATTAGTTAAGTTCTCCCCAAATGAGCTTGATGGGCCGAATGGCCTCCTCTCGTTTGTATATTTTTTATGTTTTTTACGGAGTCTTCTTGCTGGGATGGGCGGATGGGGCAATTCCTCATAGCATGCTTAGAATCCCCACAATACAGGCAAAGCTGCTGGGCAAACCGGCGATGCATCTCCGCAGGTGTCAGGGGGGGCTCATCGCAACTGCTTAGGTTCTGGTTTCTTGAGTAGGGAGGTGGCACCGGGGGGTGAGTGTCTCTCCCTTGTTCCGGATGGACATCCTGACATACTCCTCGAAGGAGAGGGCATCCCTACGGCATGCAAGTTTTTCCTTAAGTTCTGGTATGAGTGCGCCGGTAGAGAACTTTAAGATAGTTGTCTGGCCACTTGAGACCGGCGGTGATCATCCGGAACTCAAGCAAGAAATCGAGGGCAGATTGGGTTCCCTGGCGAAGGTCACAAAGTCAATCTCCCAGGCTGCGTCCCACGGTGGGATGATTGAAAACCTTGTGAAAGACTTTCTGTAAATCCCGCGCTGAATCCCGGAGGGGACTGTCTTCCATCCATATGCACGTAGCCTATTCGCACACTCTTCTGGCCAGAAGTGAAATAGCAGAACGTGAGTCAGTGCATAAGCAATCCAGTTGTTCATCTATATACAGTCCATAATGCATAAGAAAAGAGCGACAATTGTTCAGGTTTCCATTGTATTTGTCTGGGAGAGCTACTGGTATGGGAGGAGCGGTGTGTGGAGGAGAACTGGGCGGCTTGGCTGGCATGCCCCTCTAGTAACCAGTGCACCAAGGCAGTGAGTTAAGAGACTTGGTCCTGAAGCTGTTGCTGAGTCTCCGCAGGGTCAGTTACAGCCGGTGAGGTATTCTGTTGCACACTACCAGGCAGAGAAAGAGCTGGAGACCCATGTGCAGGAGATAGGGGTTTATTTGGGGAATCAGACAGACACAGTTTGACTCGGCAGACAAGGCTCAGGGTCAGGATTATGGATCCAGATGGGTCGATAGCCGGGGTAGTCAGTCCTACTGGGAGGTGATGGATGGACGACAGGAACAGGAGGCAGGGCAAACTGGGCAGGAGCAAGACCAAGGAAACAAAGGACAAGGGTAATCAAACACTCAGTAGTGCACATCGGAATGGCAATTACACCTCGCAACGGTGGTGCATCGGAGCTTTGTTTTCATGTCTAGTGTGGGTGGGACTGCAAATTGGTCTGACCCACCCTCTGGGGCATGGCAGAAGGAAGTGGGAGAAGGTATAATAAGTGAATAGTAAAGGTTTTATTAAATGAAATGGAATGAAACTCAAAATAAACAGGATTATGGGGAATACAAATGGTGAAAGTGGAGAGAGACAGAACATGGACAACACAGTGATACAACATTAATGACTGATCTGGGGAACACAAGACTGGGAATTAAATACAAAACCAACAAGGGAGCAAACAAAAGGCAGCTAGAAGCGATTAACATGGGGGCAGGAACGAGAGGTAAGACAAACAATCACCAGGCGTGGCTTGATAGGCAGGTCTGACGGGCAGGATATTACAGTACTCTCTGAAAGACAGATAACAGAGGGGACTAATAGAATTGAATGAATGTACTGGAGACAGACTTCCATAGCACCAGACAGGGCTACATAGAGGATACATAGAGCTATCACTACAACAGGGGCAAAAGCCCCTGGACGGGACTAAGCGGGATGGGACAGGAAAAGGCAGGACAGGATGAAACACCAGATGGACACTAATACAGGACGCGTAACCAGATACAGGACACCACTAAAGGCACAGAACAGACAAGAGCAAGAACAGGGACTGCAAGGGGGATGAAAATGATATACACCAGAACACAATGGACAGGTGGAGAAGCACAAGAAAAAAAAGCCACAGGGGCACAAGCCATGGTAAAAGAAAGGCAGAATTGGACAATGGGACAGGACAAACAGTAAGACAGGGGAGTCGAACAGCTAGGGACCAGATCAGGTCCCATAAATTCCAGAAATCAGAGGGGAACTGGGAACAGAAGAGACAAAGAGTGATACAGGGATGGACAAAGTAGGGCACACTAAGATAGGACAGACAAGTGAGTGACAAGTGAGGACTACTGAGATAGGAGGGGGAACAGAGGAAGGAACCACAGAAGACACAGACTGGAAAACAACAAAGACTAACCAGGGCACTGGGATTGGAGACTGAGTGTAACAGGAGGAAACGACCCATTCTCCAGCGAGATAGAATTCCAGGGAAAGCAGAGTATAAGGACCTTGGATGGCTGGTGGGGCCAGAAGATATTGAGGGGCTGGTGGGGCCGGAGGGCACCAAGGTGTAGGCAGGGCTAGAAGCTAGAAAATATTGAGGGGACTGCAGAACAGGTCAGCAACAAGGGGACAGCTGGACAGGAACAGGAAGGAGACGAGGGGATCACAGGACAGGAGGACGACTAGGGGACTGCAAAACTGGAGCAGCACTGAGGGGCCTATAGAAATTGAGCAGAGGAAGGAATATGAGAAAGAGGGCACCATGGTTAACTTCCACTGGACAGCAATACTGGGAAGACCTGGGTCCAGGTGGTAGGCCCAGATAACGAGTCCCTGTCTCTCTCTCTCTGTCTCTCAGCACCTTTTCTGCACCGCTAATATGCACCACCAATTGCACTGAGGCTTATGGTTGGACTGGCACAACCATTGGGCAGAAGTGGGGACCAATAGTGTGGGACCAAAAGCAAGGCCCAGAGGGTGCCAAACTAAGTCCTCCACAGTGGCCTCGTCCGGACCCATCTCCTCTGTGCTGGCGTCGGACAGAGAATTAGGCGTCTAGCTGGAGGAAACTGGGGAGTCAGATGCTGGCCCAGTAGTTTCCAGTATTAGATGAGGAGGCTGCATGGGTGAAAACAGTTTGTTTATATTTGGCACACTGCATGAATGGTATTCCTACATATACCACTAGATGTCGGAAAAAAGTTTCAATGTTTACCAATGTACTTTTTTCCTCTCCTTTTTGTAGTTGTTTTTTTTTTATTAAATACATATTGCAGCCCAATACCTGCAGCAGAGTGTTACTTCCAGAGTTGAGGGTGTGTTCTGTATGTGTGTTTCTGTGGGTTTTCTTTGCGTGTGCTTCCCTTATCTATGTCCTACAGGCATACAATTAAGATAATTAGCATCTCTAAATGGCCTTAGTGTGTGTTGACTAATCTCTTAAGTGCCCTGTGATGGAGTGGCATCCCAACACAGATTGTAAATCAGCCTTGTAGTCTGTATTGCCTGAGGCCCTCCTGTGCCCCAGACCAGATTAAGTGGTTATCGAAAATTTAATATAAGTGGCATGTTACTTAGTCACAAGGATAAGGTCTGAATATCAATACTTCTTCCCCCAACCAAAACTGAAGTAGTGAAGTAGCACATGTTTATACATTATTCTGAGACAATTATATTGACATCAGAGGGAATTATGCAAAATGTGTGCAAAATGCAAGTTTTTTTTTACTTTAGATTCTAGAAATGTATTGTTCAAAGTTGTGAAAGTGATAAAATTGTCCTAGTGACATTTTTCCAGGCTTTCTAAATGTATAGAAATTAAACAAAACAAATAAGGCAGTGCATTGTCACAGTGGTTAGCACTCTAAGCCACCAGCATGGCTCTGTGTAACTGTATAATTTTCATATTTCCTCTTTGTCTACACAATTTTTTTTCTGAATACTCTGAAATGGTTTGTAAAATGTATGTATGTATGGATGAATAAAACACATTTTTCACAACATACATTCAACATGTACTTTTTTCAAAAATTCATACTCAGATGTGTTTTAAAACAGTTTTTATTTCTGTATAACATAATCCATATTACACTTTTGCTTATGTTTGTGACATATTGGAATTGATCTATTCTGGTAGGTGTAAAAATTGGTATGTCATCATTTAAAGAATAGTTAAAAGCTATGATTCTTTATAACATTAATTTTGACAAATAATAAATTACATTTATTTTAAAGTCTCTTTCTAAAATCCTCTTTTAGAGAAATCACTAGCCTAAAATTAAAAATAAAAATGTAAGCCAACACAGTCACTAAAGATATATTCATTTATTAATAGGGTCAGTCTGTCAGATGTTGACTAATTGTCCATTGTAGTTACTCTTCTGTTGTATTTTTTTCTTCTGAACATTCTTTTTATAAAGTCCTTAATCTCAGCAGTGTTCAGAGAATACACAATGGGGTTTAACATGGCAGGAATTGCATATGAAAGCGATATATTAATTATCCGTGCATTACGGTGGATAGAGCCAGCCATTGCACCTATGTAAATGCCCAATATTGGAAAATAATATGCTGAGACTAATATTAGGTGGGAGAAACAGGTCTTTAGTGCCTTTAGACGTCCTTCCCATGATGCAATTTTAAACAGTGCTAACAAAATACATACATAGGATAAACCAATCAGAAACAATGGCAGAAAAAAATGTAGCACTGTGAATAACATTACCATTATATAGTTTGGCCTATTATCATTGCAGGCCAGTCTGTATAGGGGCCCGTGGTCACAGAAGTAGCTATCAATCTCATTCGATTTACAGAAAGACAGCCTAGTAACCAATAGCACTGCACTCAGTACAAAGACAATATTAAATGTGCATCCCGCAGCGAGAATAATGCCCATTGAGGTGTTTGTGATGATGCTGTGGTATCTCAGTGGGAAGCAAATAGCTACAAACCTGTCATATGCTAGAACAGTAAGCATGAGAGACTGCACGGAACTAAAAAAATATATAAAAATCATGTTAGATATACAGGCCTCAAATGTTACTTCATGTATGTTTAGTAGACAGACATTAACCACATTAGGAAAAACAGCAGTACTCTCACCCAGGTCAGCTACAGCTAAAGTAAAAATAGGCATATATTTTGGGGTGTGAAGAGAACGGTCTACGTAAATAATGAGCGTGACAAAAGAGTTCCCCAAGACAGTGACCACATAAACCAAACATAAGAATATGAAGTAGTACTGGGCATGAGGTATGTTAGAAAAACCAGTGATGAAAAAATACTGAGGACGCACGAAAGAGTTTGGAGTGGCATTTTGGTACAACGTGTCGGCCATGTTTTCTAGCAGTTGTTTTGTCTTGTCTGACCTGGAAAAGTAAAACATGTTTACCTTTGTTAACTTGCTGGTTGCTTTACAGATAATCCATCCATCTGTCTTCCAGCTGCTTAACGAGTACAGGGTCACTAGGGACTTGGAGCCTCTTACAGGCTGCACTGGGCACATGGTAAGGGAGTACTTGGGAAAGACCTCAGTCCATTGCCAGTCACACAAATACACAGAACAAACATCACCATATACTCTGGGAAATTTACAGATATCAAATATGCTTCTGGAGCACGGTAGTAGACAGGAGTAGGCAGAAGAAAATCATGCAACAGGAGAAGGGAATGGAAATAGCCCCACCTTGGAAGTGTGAGGGAAGTGTGCCAGCGTACCACCCTAGGGAAAACTCCTGCATTTTGAAATATAAAAACAATATTATCATGATAATTATCATAGTAATTATCTCAATTTGTCAATCTGACAACCTGCTTGTCAATACTAATGTGCCTTTAATTACTAGAATAATACATATTTAAAGTGTTATGCAGTTAAATATCCAATACCTGTACTACAGCAGACACATACTTCAAGTGCCCACAGCCAGAAATGCTTTCCTGGAAAAAACAAACATTATTGTCATATTTCATCCGTATCAAATACCACATATAATCATGTTTAAAATTCAGTGGATTTCTGTAATGCAAAAGGGATACAATTTATGTAGGAAGGTCTGTAAGATACTTGCTGACAAATCTCTTTAAGGCGATCTTTTAAAGATAAGAACTTACCTTTCTGTGCGAATCTTACCTGTAGGGTCTTTACAAAAGAAAATGTGACTGTCGTAATGCCATCTGTATATCCGTCTAAATAGACTGAGGATCTAGGTAATCGTTCTGATCTTTATAGGTCCTCTGACTTATACAGTAAGTCACCTGACTTTCACCTCTGGCCCTTAGAAACCATCAGTTGCCGGTAACAGATGTTCAGCTTATCTTTAAACATGTATTTGTTACCCATGGTTTTGGGATCCATGGTCTTTGTTCTTGTAGGAGGGTTACACAAATATTACATAAGGAAATACAAGCAATTTTTCAAAGTTTACTAAGGTTTAATGTCCATGTGAGTGAGTCACGCAGTGATAGCAAAAAAGTAGGGCAGTTTCAGACATTTTATACCATTAGCATGATAATTCAAACCTTTGCAGACATGTTGTAAGGGTGAAGCTCTGGACCTGATCAAATTTTGAGATAAACTGCACCAGAATTGAAGCAGTGCCACATATTGACGCATCATTGTGAACAGAATCACTGCATTTGTTATTATTGCTGTATTTACTCTATTTGATCTTTGATGGATCTTATTACCACTTCATAAAATTGGAGGAAAATCTACACCTGAAGATCTACACTTGCCCAGGCCCAAAGCCACCTCAAAATTGCAAAACTGGAATTGCAACGGCAGAGGGCAGCCGAGGGTGAAATTGGAGTCGCGTGAACTTGGACCCAAAGCTTGGGTCTTAGCTGTGTGTGTGTGCAGGTTCTGCTATACTTATGAGGACTATAGCAAGTATAGCAAATTCTCAAAAGACATAAACAAAACTAATGAAGTAATTTTTTAAGACCTCACTAATCCATTTTATAAAAATCAGTGAATTAAATAAAAAAATTAAAAATGCCAAAAGTTTAACATTTTGTTTGTTTGCGGTTAAGGTTAGGGCTGGGTAGGGATTAAGGGTGTCGTGATTGGGATTATCGTTTTTCCCATAGAAATGAATGGACAGTCCTCAAGAAGATAGGAAAACAAATGTGTATGTGTATGTGTGTAAGAGAGCGAGAGAGATAAAGTGTGTATGTCTGAAAAAGGAAGTGATTAACCATGCTTAAACAAAGAACCAGGTGGTGCTTGGTCACCCTGAAGACAAACCTCACAACCCTGACCTCCAATAAATATGACATAATTGATTAGTGTCTAGGAGTTTTGAGTGTTTTTTCAATGAGACAATTACTGAACTATCTGGGGAGAAGAGATCCAAGGTCATTCCTCTCATCCGCTTGTCCCAATCTCTGTATGACAATACCCTGCTGTTGTGTTAGAACGTCTTGAAATTGCTTACTGAGAAGTTATAAAACTGCAAGGTTCTGTAACCAATCTAACGCTCAAGTTGCAGTGAAACTCCTTACAGTATAGTGTTGTCATGCCGGCGGCGGGAGGAACGACCCATGGGTGCAGCTTGTGGGGTTTAGCCCTTCCAAGGGCGTTTATTCGGGGAAAACAGGGTGGATACAGGGCACATACGAGAGCGAGCGTGACGCTAACGTCAACAGACATCGACAAGAACCCACCGGGGAGACAGGACTAGGGCGGACTAAATACACGGAACGCTGATTGCTGACACAAAACAGCTGGGAACAGGAGGATTTGCACGAAGGAAATGAGGGGGCGTGGCACACAAGAGTATCCAACGGGCAGGACATGACAAGTGTACTTTCATTATTAGATTACAGGAGGCCCACCAGAGCCAGCAGGAACCTCAGCAGTTACTGCCATGTACACCAGTACTACATTCACATTTGAATTATAATGAAACATAACCCTTAAGCACCTTAGGTTAAGAGATTTTGAGATTTTATTTTTTCATTTTGCACTGTCCACAGAATATGGGAAAAAAACTATTTTTTGTGGAAATGTACTTGCCTGAAAAGTAAATAAATAAGAACACATTAGAGATGTATTTCAGCGCTTCGGAAAAATTGTAATCATGCATGAATTCTGACTCACTATGCTCACTATGCTGAAGTGCTATTTATTTTGACCATCAGGTGTCACTCATGTTCACCTTTTAAGCAAGCTTCAAGTAAGGAATCATTTTTTGAAGGCCTGCCTACCCAGCTTCCCTCATACTCAGTGCATGATTGAGAAAATGGTCAATAAATGTGGCCCTAATCTCATCTGAGACAACTGTCCTCATCCACCTCTCACTCCTTGACATTTAGTTCTTGTTTTATCATTTAATTCTATTTTAATTCTAATTCTATTTTCCTCCAGAACAGGATAACTCATCCATGGACTTTTTAAATAGCCCAAAAACTCTGATTTCTAAGTGAAAAATGAAGCGACTAGCATTTATACCTGTGAGGAGTGGGTGTTGCCAATTGTAAGATACAAAAGCTTTACAAAAGCAACACAAGATTATAATTTTGAATGTTATGACCAATGTACAGAATTGTGTTTAGTGTTTTACAAAAAGTGTGATTTAGAATTGAAGACTGAGTACAAATCATAAATTGTGCTTGTGATTTTGCACTTGGTTTAAGGATTTAGTACATGAGTTACTTGATTCAGTGATTGTGCTTCAAGGTCCAGTTTTAGTGTGTAAACTATTGTGAAAAACTGTAAAATGTGCTTTAGTTTAGCATGGTCATGAAATACAGAATCAAGCACACAAATTCCCTAAAAATGTGCATATGATTTGCTTTTATTGTGCTTTCAATTTGCTATGTCAAGCTCTCTAATTAATGTTTAAGTAAATTTAACTGTTTGTTTACTTGTTAAATTAAACAGGACATACTTTGGGTTATGTCTGATAGTAAATTTATTTGCTAAAATCTTGGTAATAATAGATTATACAGTACCAGTCAAAAGGACACACCTCCTCATAAAAAGGTTTATTTGTAATATTGTATACATTTTGAATTCAAGAATGTAACCCTGGTCACTCCAAGCAGCTGTGCAAAATATATAAAATATTTGTATATAAAATATACAAAATATAAATATACAAATTATAGGGAAAAAGATAAGGAAAACTAATATAAAACGTAATGTAAAAAGTAAGATAAAAACATATGAGATGTTCAGCTGTACATAATCTATACTTAAGTGATGCTGTGCAATATCAGTGCAATGTGCAAGGCCTGAGGTATAAGGTATGTGCCAACAATTTGGACAGTGTGAGAGCAGTACCTAGGGGCATTGAGTATTGTCCTGGTTTAGAAGCGTTATGATCTTGGGGAAAAAGCTCCTCCTTGACCTTTCCATTCTGGTCATAAGGCTGCAGAAGCTGGATCCTTGGAGATATATATATATATATATATATATAAACACACACACACACAGCTCTGTAGGTTGCCGGTGAGAATCTCATGGTCAGCAGAGGGATCCCACCATTGGGCCCTTGAGAAAGTCTCTTAACCCCATTTGTTTCATGGACTGGCTGACCTTACTTTCACCTTTCACCTCTATGCCAGTTTCATCAGGTGGCCTCCTGGGTTGCTTTGCCTGCTGTCCTGAAGGAGGTCCCACATATGTTGAGCACTCATTGGCTGCTTTTCCTTCAGTCTCTGGTCAAATTACTTACCATTTTTACTGTCTCTGGAAGCCATACGATGGCTTAAAGCAATGCATCCTGGTCTTGACGCAATGCATGATGGTTAGTTTTTCTTGTCTGTCTTCAGCCAGCACTGCAAAACGTCACCATGCGTCATCAAGGACAGGTCGTGCAGCACCTCTCGCCCAGCTGCACAAACTGGGAACCGCCTCCGTGACGACCCAACTGTATGTATATACAGTGTATATATATATATATATTTATTTATTTATTTTTTTATTAAAGAATTATCAACAAAGAACAAGACAGAACAGAACACACACCACCATCCCCCCCCCAACACATCCTGCGATATCTCCTCAAAAGAAAAAGAGCAAAGGACCAGCACACCCAGGCACACCCAGCCCTGGAGAGCACAGCTAAAAACTGAAGGAAAAGGAAATAACGTGCTTATATCAATGAAAAAAATTACAAAATTAAAAAAGTAAAAGTCAAAACAAAAAACAAGGAATATGGCTTCTGGACATGACCTGCAGCCAGCCCCTGAACAACTGCACGTCATGGAGCTAGCCCTGGATCGTAGAACCAGATGAGTTGTTAATCCGGGCTGCAGAGAGTTCCAGCAAAAGCAGATCAAGAAAGTTGGACTTCCAGACTGAGGGAATGGCACGGGCAGGAGATTTCCAGCGAGAGGCTAACAGCAGCTTCAAATTCGATAGGAAGCCAGGCAGGGGGATGCTGGGGAGGACTGTTCCAGTTCCAAACTGGCCTTAGGGTAAAAGAAAGGTGGTACACTTCAAAATCTGGGAGAGAGACACCCCCATCTATCCGGTAACGGATTAGAGTGGAGTGTCTGACGGAGGGTCTCTTACCATCCCATAGTAATGCAGAAATAACAGTCTTAACAGAAGCCCAGTACCCAGAAGGAGGAGAAAGAGGAAGCATGGAACTAATAAAATTAACTCTAGGGAGCACGTTCATTTTCAGCCTTGCCCGAAATGATAGGGAAAGAGATGGCCACGAGGTGATCGAGGCTTTAATGTCCTCAAGAACACGACGGAAGCCAGCAGCTGTGAACTCTGGGACCGAGGGGTAGATGTCCAACCCCAGGTATCTGAAGGACCCCACCTGAGGAACAGAAGAAGGAAAGGAAGAAGAGAGGCATGCAGGGTTCAGTGGCAGAAGAATGGACTTTGTCCAGTTAATCTTATAGCCAGACAGGGATTCATATGTTCGAAACGTGGACATGGGGAAGATCCACAGGAGCGTTGCTCCTCCACTGAACCGTTCAATCCGGCCCACGACTGGATTCCAAAATTGTGAGGATCCAAAAAGAAAATAGTGGTCCACACTATTAAAGCAACTAAAAATAACAACA
>JAODKM010000048.1:10557206-10567460 GCA_026780845.1 Petrocephalus sullivani | reverse complement strand
CGCATGCAGAAAAATGCAGTATGAATTTGCCTTGACAGCATCATCACACCGACAGGCACACTTCTCTCACTCTGTCCACACAGGGTTTCAGCACATGGGTCTCTGGGTGTCGTGAGTCCAAGCCCCTTTTCGGCAGTGGTGGTGCCCTCAGGATCCCAGGTCACACCCTACCCAGCATGTCCACCTTCGTCACGTCGGGCAAGACCAATTTCCGTGTCATCAGCAGCCGCGAACAAGCGCCACTCATCCCCTATGACACGGGGTCCTGGGACCCACAGCGCCGCTCCATCCAGCCACCACAGCTGCCTGCAGGAGCCAGCCCCAGCCCTGAGACCAGAGCCAGTGTCATCATGAAGACCCCCGACGCCTCCACTGTCAAGACCTGCTGATGCAGGCTGTGCTTCCTCGGCTGTGCTCTCTGTGGATAGACAGCCCGACAAACTGACATGGCCGTTGTTCTCAATTCTCCCTCTGAAGATGTCGGTGCCTCACATCTACTGCCGCCAGCACCCTTCACCGCCTATGCCTCTTGCCATGTCCTGTGTGGCCTAGCGGCCTACTAACACGGGACTCCTTTTTCCACCTTCCTTCAGTTCCTACCCCTGCCCCTTCAAAAGGCCAACCTTCCCACGTTCTAGGAAAGGCAGGCTGCACGTTAGAGACGGGAGAGCCAAGCCGCCGGAGGGAACATAGGAACAGGTCAGGTCGTGGCTGCGATGCAGAAGGGATGAGACTTGGGGTGAGACAGGACAGTGACAGGGAGAAGGTTGGGCCAGGTCAGGTAGGCCAGGGCCAGTCCGGACCTCAGTATTGATGAGAGGGAGGCACTGAAGGGTTGGGGTAGCATTAGGTGTGGTAGTGGTGAGGCGCAGTGGCAAGGGCGTGTGAGAGGCAGGGCATGGAGCATGATGGGGCAGGAAGGCCCAACAGGGACTGACACCTTGGTGTCGTACGGCGTGAGCCAGATCGGGACAAAGCACAGTGCCCCCACAGCACGCCAGACTGGCTGCACTCACCTCTCTCTCTGCATCATCTCCCACACCCTGGCCTCGTCGATCTCTGACCCCACACGCACGCTTGAGACAATTTGCCAAAAAAATGAAGAAAAAAAAAAAGAGCAAAGACTTTTCCTTGAGCTTTTTATATTTCTTTTTAAATAAAGGGAATATTTTATCAAAGGTGGACTACAGGTAAATATTTTATCTTTTTTACCAGAAGTAATTTTATTCATTTGATTCTCCATTTTCATGTCTTTCGGCACTAATGCTCTCTGTCTGTACATGCACACTTTCCTGCTTCCGCCTGTGTGTTTGTGTATCTGTGCACATGAACTACTATTAATCCTGTGGATCTACAAAAATATGCAAACCTCAAACATGTCAAAGATGACTTGCTGTCTTGAGTTGTATTATTTGTGCAGAATAAAATCAAAGCCCTTGGCACTCTGCCGTCTTGGTGTGCTTTTTGCCTAACTGGTGCCCGCAGTTGTAGACCCTCACATCCTCTATGGC
Source organism: Petrocephalus sullivani (assembly GCA_026780845.1). Classification (NCBI taxonomy): domain Eukaryota; kingdom Metazoa; phylum Chordata; class Actinopteri; order Osteoglossiformes; family Mormyridae; genus Petrocephalus; species Petrocephalus sullivani. The sequence continues at coordinate 10,565,949 of JAODKM010000048.1, read as the reverse complement.
ACCGTACTGCCAAACAGATTGGCAGGTATGTTTCTTTCTTGAGAAGTTGAATGTTTTTGATTGCAGTGACAGGTTTTAAGAAAATTGAGGATTTCATTAATGGGGACACTCTGTCCTCACGTGCCACTGAGGTAGTTCCACCTGATGGCAGCATGTGATGTAGTTGATGTGTTAGAGAGCTGTCCTCTGTCACACACAGTCCATGTATGCATATCTATGTGGACTGTTCATTCCTATGGTGAAGATGTCCAGATGCATTTTCCTGTCCAGTACTGGTGTTTTGTTTTCCCTCCTCTTACATTCCAGTTACCTTTCTGCAAGTTTGTGTCACATTGATTTCAAGTCCTTCAAGCCTGTCAGCCCATGTAGCACCTGCAGTTTCCCATAAGCCTTACCAGCAGTGATGGGAATAACAGCAGTACTGAAAAAGATTTTTTCAGTAACGGGTAATTAACGAATTACTGTTTCCATCGTTACAATGCCGTTACCGTTACTGACAATAACATGCGGCGCATTACTGTAAGCTGTTTTCATCCGACCAGGCTCTCAATTTTTTCTTTTCTTTGGTGAGGGGCGAGACAACCGCATAAATGATGATGATTGGCTAAGGTAGAGTAAAATTTCATGGTAAGCCAATTAGAGGCAGAGGTGGGCGGGTGTTTACACAAACACACACACTCAGGAGAGACACAGTAATGGCGAGTTCAAAAGTAGTGTTTTTACAATGGAAATACAGAAAATTACTTTTCCTTTGTTGAAATGTACATTATGCCCTGGAACTAAGTCTTTAGCCATGTCGTTAACGAGCAATTCAAATCTGATGAAGCAGATTTTGTCTCACGCTTCATCAAAACTAGTGGCCAAGAACGTGGATGTTGATAGCAGCCCAAACCCAGGTGCGGCTAACGAAGGACACAAAGCCAAGCCATCAAAGCAGCCTAAGCTTGATTTTTTTATGCCCCATAAAAACCTGCTGTGACACAGACTGAACTAAACAGGCTGATAGCCAGGTATGTTGTTGAGAACATGCTGCCATTATTAAAATAGTGATTTGTGTACAATGTTTTCTGTTCATTTATTTATATTTAGCCTTTTAAATGTATTTCATTCATTAAACATATTTAAGTCAGTGTTATTACAAATAATTGAACATAAAGCTGAATTACCATCAAAGGGGGGAGGGGGATCCACATTTTTGAATATTTTAAAAAAAATGTAATGCATGTTACTTTCCCTGGTAACTAGTTACTTTTCAGATAAAGTAACAATAATTACTTTACTTTAAAAAAAAAAATGTGCCCAACACTGCTTACCAGTACTTGGATAGGAGGCCAAAAAGGAAAGCCCGGTTGCTGCTGAAAGCTGTTGGTGTGGTCCTAACACAGTAGGGGTAGTGCCCTGTGCTCCTGGCTAAAATTGTCCACTATGGCTTTATCAAAATTGACCTCCTAATCATCCCCCATGTCTAACTGATGTCTGCACCTTAGCTATTATGTGGAGAATGTACTGGTGTAGTATGACTGCTATTGCATCATCCAGGTGGATGCTGTACCATACCGGGTTGATGTGATTCCCCATGAGCTGTGCAAAGTGCTTCGGTTGTCCTGTAAAGCACTATATGAATGTAACATTCATTTAAGATGAATGAATGACAGGAAGGGCAGATTTTGTGGGCAATCCCACCAGCTCAATACCATCATAAAATTTTCAGCACACTGTCAAACTTTGAAACAGTGGCACACCTTTGGTGTACAGCAAGTCTAAGTCACCCTTACTTTTATCTGCAACATACATAGACTAACACCACCCAGATTGTCACACACTTGTGACACTTCTCTATAGCCTGAGAAGACAGTGTGGTGTGTCAGAAGCTGCACCAAGCTCAGAAGCCTTCCGTTCCCTCCCTCTCTGAGAGCTCTCAGTTGTTCCACTGAGATCCACCTGTGGAAAATTCCACACGGCTGCAGTGGGTGGACGCCACAGGGAATAGTCACCGTCACTATGCCCGATCTATAGCACAATATTCTTGCTAAAAATATCTACTGCATTGGCCATATACTCCATCCTGAAGGCAAGTTTATTTATAAAGCACAATTCAGACACAAGGCAATTCAAAGTCAAAACAAAAAAAAGCCATAACAAATAGTTAACTGAATGTTTCATTGTAGTAACAGAGTATGACTAAATTTATTGAAAAGCTGCAGCAAATACATATTTTAAGCCCTGATTTAAACGACTTGACAGTAGAAACAGACCTCAGATCTTCAGGAATTTTGGGTCCAGAGACGGGGAGCATAGAAACTGAACGCTGCTTCACCTTGCTTCGTCTTGATTCTGGGAACACTGAGTAAGCCTTTCCCAGATGACCTCAGGTTCTAGTAGATCAGAAATGTATTTAGGCCCAAGACCATTTAGTGCTTTGTACACAAGTAATAACATCAATCAATAAAATCAATCCTGACATGAACGGGAAGCCAGTTCAGCGAACTTAGGATGAGTGTGATATGCTCTATTTTCTTGGTGTTAGTGAGGACTCTGGCAGCAGCATTCTGCATAACCTGCAGCCTTCTGATTTTCTACAAAGACTAGTAAAGTCACCGTTACAAAAGTCTAACATGCGAAAGATAAATGCATGAACGTTAAGAGGCAGTTCCGACGTTTCTCCGCTAGATGGCTCGCCTGGCGCCATCAGACACAGAAGTGGCGTGTTTGAACCCGCCTGGGATGCTGAAATCCTATAGGGGTTTGCTGACTTTGTGCCCCTGAACTGCTATTCAAAAGTAAACATCTTTTCACAGGAAAAATTCAGCGAGACACATACAGTTTCCCTACAAGTGCTCACCTGTGAGGGCTTGGTGCTGCCGATGACGAGTCCTCCGAGGTGGTGCGTCAACGACCGGGGATGGGAGGAAAAATGACCACGGCCACGTAACCAAACATGTCATTTTATTGTCTTAAAAAGTAAATGACAGCATCCCCAGTGGGCTTGTCACATACACTACGAGAACAGGGACCAGCACTACTACACAAATAGGGACCTTCAAATATTATAGACATTACAAAAGAAATCCCCCTTTCCCTCGGCAGTTATTATACTAAGCATGACCCAGCGACAGCATTTACAATATGGTACACATTCACAATTAAAAACAATGTTATTGGACGCCGTTAGAAATTGATTATGTTGAGGGAAGACATTTCATGGACCGTCATCATTTCATATGAAATATTTTACATATTCACAGGCCGTCCTTCGTTAAGGACGAGAGGGTCACCGCCTACCGGGCTTTTCAGTGCAAACGTGTTTCGTCGAGGCAGTCCTGTCTGCGATTCTCCCATTATATTTCCAAAGGAAAAACAGCAAAAAAAAAAAAGGATCAGAATTCCAAATAAGTACGTGGACAAAAATAAAGGAGGAACCTGTGATGCTGTGGCGTAGGCGTCCCCGGGCCTTCGGTTCTTTGCATTTTTCACGTCGTCAAAAGGACAGGTTATTGATGAGTCCCGACAAAGTGGAGGTGGACAAAACAAAGATGTGACCCACACGGGCTCCCCTCTGCGGCTCGCTCACAGGCCCGTCACACACGCCATTTTTACCCTGTCGTTTAAAGTGTATCACGCAAGCGACCAAAGCCATACTCTATGAAACTCTTCCGACTTGCCATCCTCCAACTACGTCTCACAAACTGGTTGAATCATCACACTGTGTTCTTGTGCTTTCCTTGCATTTTATTGGCACTCTTAAACAAGTTAAAAAAATGAAGTATTCCAAAGCTTCACTAGAACCAAAATACACAGATAGTCATGTTCGGCCCAGAGAAAGCACGTACGTTGTCACTTGGGCCTAGCCAGACATGACCGGGAGAGACGGAAATCTCAGAAGGGCACGTGCTCCCCCTGACACTTTCGACTCATTCTGGGACAGATCCCCGAGGCGGTCCTGGCTGCGCATGTGTGATGAACAGTCGCTAAAGGTCTGGGAACCCTCCAAGGTGATCTAGGGTGACTTGGTGAATGACATGCATTTTTACCACGGAGACGGAACATCTGTCCCATGGCAGCCAAACGTGTGTGACGCAGACTATGATGGCCATATGCTCGTTATATGCAGGGGAGGATTGGGATTAAAAATCAGCCATTGACTTTGGGGTCCCCTATGATAAATCTAATGACCCACAAAATGGGAAAATGCCCGTTACGCCAGATAGCCAGTCCGACCCTGCTCTTACGTCACTTTGGATGAAAGAACGTCACCCGAATAAAATTATTGTAAATGTGTCAGCTATGATGGCTCAAGCTCTCGGGGGGGTTGGCACCAATTCTGGCTTCCCAAACTTCTTTCTGATGCAGTTAACATGCAAGTAATCCAGAGCGGTATCAATCGCACGTTCCCAGCTGCATGCGACACAGGTGGGGCCAGATGCCACGACCCCCGCTAACAGGCTGTTCCTGCCGCAGCACCCTGAAACCACAGGGTGCCCCCCATCCAGAGAGGTAAACGGCCTCGGAAGGATACCTGGCACGCTACGTTCCTCACTACGTTTGACTCCTGTTGACTTGTCAGATGTGAGGATAAAAAATAGCCAGACTCGATGCTGCCACTTCGGGATGATGGCGGATGATTCCATCGGGGTCACATCAAGTGAGACGTCTGCACGAAAACTCCTTCTCGCTATAGACTATAGAAACCACATTGTTGCCATTTCCTCGTACTTCCCTTCCCTACGTACTTGTACTTCCCACAAAAAAAAGAAAAAAAAAATTCCAAACGTAAAGCACATCAGCTGCGATACCTCACACAGAGCATATTCCATATTTTAGGGAGAATGTTTCCTTACCGGACTAAGAGTCGCAAACAAAAACTAGAGAAACCGATTGCTGAAATTCTAACGCTTGATGTAACTGACAGTTCGTGTGATGGACATCCCTCCTATTACCATGGTCCAAAATTTATGGGGGAAAACATTCTGACTGAAACTAATCCATTTCACTGGTTTTACTCGAGTCTTATGGCCGGGGCAGTGACGGAACCGGTTTCCGGGGTCGGGACTGGGTATCGGCTATAGGTGTGGCCTTGGGCGTTGCTCGGCGTCCGATGGCCATGGCCTCCACTGCCTGTCACACGCTCGTGATGGAGGCCAGACAGTTGGGCGACTTCTGTAGTTTTTCTGGCTGCGTGCTGGGCGGCTCCGGGATGGCACGGAAGCTGAAGGGAGGCAGACCAGCAGCTACAGTACCCATGTGACCAGGGCTCAGCGCCGGGTTCTGCCGCCGGTTACTCTCCACGATGCTGGAGGTGTTGGATGCCAGGCTCTCTCGGGTGCTGCCGCATGGACGGCATGGAGCCAGGGTGAGGGGCGGGTCGAGATGGGGTTAAGGGAGGGAGGTAAGGGAAGTGAAAATTAAGGTGGTGGGGGTGGGGTTAGTGGGGTCAAAGGGGAATGGGGCAGAGTGAGTGTGACAGAAAAGAGAACAGAGAAAAGTAGGAAAGCATATTAAAGTGGGCTTTACTGACATCGCTCTACTGATAACAGAACTCACCTATGCCTGCCACTATGCCCCGCGATCCCCCCGGCTTCTGCACAGCTTCCGGATGACGCAATCAGAAGTATTTACACCCAGGAGATATTTCCTCGGCCGGCTAAAGTGACTGCCCGCGATTCTGATGACCAGATGGTGGAGAGCAGAAGACTAATGGCGGTGCCTCTGTCCCTCAACTGCAACACGGTGTTCCCACAAATGGGTTCATGTGGGCTCACGTGCCGCGCTTTACATACGGACTCTGGCTGGGGTCACGTATTCCCTCCCCTTATTCCAGGCTGCCCGTCTAGACGGAAGCGGTCGACCGCTTACGTTCTCTCATTGTGGCATCCGTTAGACTGGAACCCGGATTCAAATTGGAAAAAGCTGATGGGACGCTTCTGTCATTGATGGTGGAAGCCAGCGAATCTAGTGGGGCGATCGCGTCACTTTCCGCTAACATAAATCTTCATCCTCGTCGGACCATTTCCAGATACCGGGAAGATTGGGGGGGTTGGTTTGGCGGGGACTGACATCATCGCGGACAATGACTCACCCAGGAAACGGTGAATGAAGTGAACCGTGGGCATGAAATTAGCCGCGATCTGCCGGTGAGCCCGTTCGGGCCATCAATTTATATGTATGGGCCAGCGATCAGCCGGGTGTCACCTGCTGGAGCAGCCATCCATATCTTGCTATCGCGAAGATAAAGACCAGTTTAAAAAGATTAGTAAACAACCAGAGCATTGCTCACACCACCAGAGCCACCATCTGCTGTCAGAAAGCTGTGCATTTATACAATCTATTTAAACCATATTCCCTTCCATGAGCTCAGAGCCGGCACTCGCCCACACGTGAATGCACCCCCAAAGCTCCCGGGCCAGTGGATGCAGCTGCATCTTTGAGTTGGGGGGGGGGGGGGTGGGGGTGGCACCTACAAGTCAAGAACGACGGTAATTTGACTGGATCGGCCGCATCATGTCAGATTGTAAGCATGCCGCCAACAGGCTCACGGACACACAGGTAAGAAACACTGCATCTCTTTAATAGGTGATATTTTAAAGATCCACGAACAGGCATTTCACACAAAGTCACATGACCACAGGGCACCAATGGACCTTGGCCAAATAGCTTAAGATTCGTTCCTTTTTAACACACTGTCCGTGACACAAGGAGAAGTCTGTTTTTCCGAGCACCATGAAGGGTGCCCTGTCAAAAACAGCCCCCCCCCCGATCCCCGGGACCTAGATCCAAATCCACGCCACATTCACTATCACAAACAAAGGATGGAGGATGGCAAATAACACTGGCACTAGACAAGAGCATACAGTACAAACAATGGATTAAAAGAAAATACACAAACAAAAATGACATAAAAAACAGGCAAACTTGCACAGATGGCCTCCAAGGAAGCGAGCATGTCCTATAAACTCCTCTCCCTGGAAGGCCTTACCGTGGAGAGTTAAAGCCGCTGTCCACGGTGACGCTGCTACTGTCCATGCTGTCGAGTCGCGCTGAGTGGGCTGACTTCTGGCTGCCGCCCATCTCTGTTTCCCGGGGGCTCAGGAGGGTCAGGTTGCTCTCGAACTTGCGCTGCAGGTCTCGCTCCTTCTCACGCTCCAGCAGCCACTGCATGGTGCCACCACCCTCGCGTGCCTTTCCGTCCTCCGCCGATGCCTTGCGTGCCGCCTCCTCCGAGTCGTCGTCGTCTGACACGTTATAGTAGTCGAACGTTGCCTCGGCACCGGGGGGCTGCTCCTGGCCCGCCGGTGCTCCCGAGGAAGCCACCGGTGGATCCGAGCAGTCGAGGACCTCCGACGACTTGGCGTGCGGAGACTTGCGTAGCGTGCCTGGCCTCGAGTGGCCGCCCTCCACGTAGGCCGCTGTTGGTGTGCCATGCGGGGGCTTGAACAGGGTGTCCTTGCTGAATATCTCCTTTCTCTTGTCCGCATTGGCCTCTGGTGTCTGGCTCGGCGCCGGTGCCCCTCCGCCGTTCTGCACTTTAGCGGTGGCATCCTCCTTGTACTCCAGGGAGTGTGGTGTCTGCCTCTCGCAAGGCGAGCTTTTGCGTGCACCGTCTGAGGACGTCGGCGTTTCACGCTCAGGCTTGCCCAGCGGGGATGGTGCCGTGAGCACAGTCTCGTTGGATGTATTGCACTGGAAATAATCGTCGGCAGCGATGGCCGCGACAACTAGGGCTTTCGGCGAGCAGGCCTTTGGATCGCCATATGCTGACGCGCCATCCCTGCTCTTGCTCTTCTCCGATGGACCGCATGGCCTCGGATCCTCGGGGCCGCACTTGCCTAGGTCGGGCACGCACATCTCAGAGGCAAACTTGGTGGTGAGCACCTTCCGGGAGTAATGCGGCGTCGTCTGCGAGGCCCGCAGGGTACCGTCGTCCGTATAGTAGCGGCTCCGGTCGTCGGCAGTGCGGTCAAAGTCGTCGACTGCACCTGCCGAGGCGGTGCCCAGGGGGCCCTTGGAATTGTCCATGGAGCGCGACCGCTCCTTGGCCTTATCGGAGCGCTCGTTACGCGACTTTCTATCCTGCGTGTGGCTGTGGCTCCGGTGCACCTTCGAGTGCGACGTGCCCCTTGACGGCTCAGGGAAGGGCATCTCTGTCCTCCGCTTAGCCAGCTCCCCAGAAACGTCCCATTCGGGCGTGATGGGGAAATGCGACTCCACGATGTTGGGGTTGCTATGCACCAGGCAGTTGCCACGGCCACGCTCAGCCAAGAACGTGCTATCCCGTGGCGAGCGTACCAGCGACGAGCTGTACAGCCGATAGTCCCGCTCACCCGCCAGGTCCAGGTTGGAGCCCTCGGACGGGTCACCCCGAGAAGCGCGCGTCTTGCTGTGTGAGCGGGACTTGCCGTGTGCCTTACGGTGAGCCCGGCTCCGCCGACTGCGCGCACTCTGCTGGGCTGATGAGCTTGCCTTGCTCCTCTGGGCACGCTCCTCCTCCAGTCGTTTCATCACCGCCGTGTGCCGCATCACGTTGCCCACCGTGAGGTCTGGGTTGATACGCCGGATGATCTCCATTTCCACGTCGCGCGGGATAGCCGTGGGCGTGTCTTCGTCACGGAGCGGCCACTCCTCCGGAGGAAACTGGGCCGAAAACGTGGCCAGGTGTTTCGTCTTGTCCTTCTTGAAACTTAATCTAAAGAGCTTCAGGCCAAACTTCTTTGACTGCTTCTCGCCACCGCCCCCGCCGCCCCCCCCC
>JAODKM010000048.1:10543598-10557106 GCA_026780845.1 Petrocephalus sullivani | reverse complement strand
ATGAGGTGTGTACACAGTAATACTGTGTATAGTAAGGACAGTAAGCAGGGGGTGTGGACACAGTAATGCTGTGGTTTGTGAGGTCAGGGAACAGGTGGGGAGTACAGAGTAGGAGTGGGTAGAGTGGGGACGGGGGAGAGGAGGTGCAGGTGGGGGGGGCGTTGAGTACGACTCCTTGGGCTCCTTGGGGGACTTCCTCTGGATGGTGGAGGCGTGCAGGCTGTGCAGGTCGTCGCGGTATGAGTTGAACGAGTCGCAGTGGTTCTTGGAGTGCGGCCGCTCCCTGATGCAGCCCGACGTAGACGGTGTGATGGTTCCTGACTGTGGCGAGGTGCACTGCTGCTGTGGCCGCTCGGGGATCCGCTCGTCTAGGTGGTACCACTTGCTGTTAGTCCTGATGAGGGAGGGCGTTATGAAATACGTCTGTGGCGTCACAATAAAGTACCCCTCCGGGGTGGGGTAGATCTTCCTCTCCCGCACCAGCATATTCAGTGTGTGCCGGAGGATCTCTGGGCTTGGAGTCGGGACACCTGTGAGGCAGGGAAAGATGAAAATGTATAAATACACCTCAGTTTGGCGCTCTTGGGTCACCTGAAAAGTTTCTCATGCTCGAGGGTGACCCGGCAGTGAGGAGTGGGACGCTATCATGCTATTGAAAGACTCCCACCTCTCCCAGCAGATAATTCTGCCATTCTCTCTGGCCATACGCACAAGACGGGTCCCAGTCTAATAGATAAAACATCCCAAAAAATATCAAGTTTCTGATTATAAAATATAACTTTTTACGCTAGAATGCAGAGAGACGTGAAGTTCTCTTTTTGACCAGGGGTTTTCTGAAGAAACGCAAGCTATGCGTCTCATTTTCAACCGCTTCCTTTAGGCCAGTGACGGCTGTGTGGCTGTGTTGAAATTGGTTGATCTAGTGTAGGACCGATGTCAAGGAAGGCGGTCCCCGTGTCACGATGCCCAGTGGCGGTGCCCATACCTCAGCGAGCTGCTAAGCTAAATTTGGTCTGGACATTTCATTTTCATGGTGGCGGTGGGTACGTGCTGGGAGGGGGGGCATACAGCGTCTCTGAAAGTGATGCCTCCAGCCTGCCACCCATGTTCATCTTCCCCCGCCTAATACCTGCCATGTCGAGACATCGCCATGGTCACCACAACATTCCCATGACACCTGGCTCCATGCTGGTTGGGAAACACCAGGGTTTTGCACAGAGTCTGACCTCACCCTGGCTGTGGAATTCAGGGGTGGGGGGGGGGCGCATGGTATCCCCAGGTCTCCGTAGGGTTAACGTGTCAAACCGGCATGCGGCCGTTTAATACAGTAGATTACCCTTAACTAGACAGGTTTAAATGTTGCCTGCCATTACATCATACGGAGTTAGTTGCCATACCAACATGACGCAACTTTTTTTTTTTAAATCCCTCCTCCTTTTCAGAGAGCAACAGCGTCACTCCATGAATGGAGTCCATCTCTCTCCTGTGGCAAGATGCGGGTACGTCTCTGGCACCCATGTGACAATGGACGCGTTTTGGATTCATGAACACCTGCTGGCATCTTCAACTTCTGCGCAGAACCACTTCTGACATGGACCAGGTCCCTCAGGAGCAACCATCAGTGTCCACGCTGAGATGCACAGGATGTCTGGGCCTAGTCTCTTTACCTCATCTAGCCCACCCAGACTACACACAGAACCTGCCTTCCCCACACAGGGCTTCCCTTGCAGGCCAAATGCCAGCCTCCACTTCTACCCCCTCACACCACTGTGGAGCACTGTCGTCTGTGACGTCACACAGCAGGAAAGGAGATGGGAAACCCAAGCGGCAGAGAGCCGGAGAAGTCAGCATTTCTGCATGGAGTGGCACTGAGCAGAAGGTCACATGACCCATCAACCCATCGACCACAAACATCAGAGACAACCTTCCATGATCAAGAGAGATTAAAAATGCTCAGTGATGACATCCATCCGTCACCAGCACCCAGATACCCTGCTCCTCACACCGGTTCCAGGGCTGCTGCTGCAGCAGCATTGGGGAATTGTCAGGCTGCTCCTTTGACTTTGACAAAAACATCAACAATCCAGTCAAGAGACAACATTATGACTTTTCACACAAGGGCTCCACGATATTATGTCACGATATAATTGCAATTATATGGCGTATGCACAATATCACCAGGGCTTTGAATGACAGGTATAAACATTTGTCTAGATGCTGGCTTTTCGGAACTATACAGACATTTACGTCCATAATTTGGTAAGCAGATTAGTAGTACGCCTAGAATCGTATTGTGATGCCCAAAAATTACTAATCTGTATAAATTTGGCATATCCTTATGTTTATTAAATTTGGTTAGTGGAGCATGCCACATAATACCAGTTGAGCAAAAAATGGAAGTGATAAGAACCGAAGTCGCAAAGAAAGGGCCAGCTCAACAGTCACATCATCTTTTGAAAGAGGAGATATTGTAGATAAGGTTAAAAAAATAATTTAAAAAATGTTGGCTTTTTGCAATTTGAAGTCCGACATATGTATTAAAGATAAGGATACGCCAAATTTATGCAGATTTATGCTAACTTTAGGATGCCACAATACGCCTCTCATTCAGATTTCAGGTGTACTTATAATCTGCTTATCAAATTGTGGCTGTAAGTAAACTTCGGTATAGTAGTGAAAAGCATCTGGACAAATGTTAATGCCTGTCGTCTAAAGCCCTGGTGAATATTGCACATGTGCCATATAATTGTGACGTAACATTGTGCAGCCCTACCTTGCAGTGTCTGTCGTGTTTTATTATGGTCTCACTGTCTTTACTGTGCCCCTTGTCCGGTGGAGCACAGCACTATCAATTGGTCAGTCTGTTAGCCTCTCAAAACATTACGCAACAGCCTGTCAGCTAACAACAAGACAAGAATCAACCACTACTTTCACTGGTTGACCATCAAAAGTAGTGAGAAAACAACACTGGAACAATAATAGTCTGTTTCGAGAATAGAGCAGTATACTAACAGCTCTGGCACACTGACAGGCCGATACGAGGACAGCGCATCATGATAACAGCACTGGAGCAGTGACAGGCCACTTCCAGAACAGCGCAGTGCACTAATAGCACTGGCGCACTGACAGGCTGTATCGAAGACAGTGCGGCACGATAACAGCACTGGCACAGCGACTGGCTCCTTTGAGGCCTGCGCAGTGCAATAACCACTGGATAAATGACAGGCTGCTTCAAAGACAGCGGGTACGATAACAGCACTGAAGTAGTGACAGGCTGCTTAAAAGAGCACAGTATAATATCAGCACTGGCGCAGTGATACTAATGAGCTAACAGCATGGTGTGGTTATGGTATTGCCACAGATAAGTGCATCTTTACCGAGGGCACATGATAAAACAGTAACAGCCCTGGCATAGTGATGCCTGTCTTAGCTTAGCAGAATAAGAGCACCGGCCCCTGTGACGTCCCCATTAGCCAAAGGGACAGTACAGTAAAAACACTGGCTCACTAGCTCAGCAGACTGCTGAGCAGACAGCAAGGCGCGGAAACTGCACTGGTGCATTGATGTCCTTTCTAACTGAGGGTACAGTACAACAGCAGCACTGGTGCAGTGATGTCCCTCCAAGCTGAGGGCACAGTACAATAACTGCACTGGCGCAGTGACAGACTACTGAGCGGTGACCTCATCCTGCAGCTAAAATCAAGCCACACGACCGATTCTAAACTGTGTTAAGCCGCTGTGAATCGGGGCAGACTTACATACATGTATTAGGCCATGTTGCTCATTTAAACGTTTCTGCTGGCTTGGGATGTGGCCAATGTCATGTCCGCCGTAAGGGGTTTCTAATTATAAACCAATGAAAACTGCAGAGCTCAAGACTGCAGCTAAGTTTGCGGGCATGTTTCCGTTACCTTAGGGTGGAATCTTTGGGAAAATGTGAAAATGTTCTCTGTTATAAACATACACAGTTCATATGTAGACTAGCCAGCGTGAGGAGTCTAGCGTTTCATTCACGCCGTGTAGGTGTTGCCAAAGGAGCGTACATGCCGACGCGTGCCCACCTGGGAAGCAGGTGGCCAGGTGCTCCATGAGGGCATCCTGCGTGACCGGCTTGCGTGTTGCATTCATGGCTGAGATGGCCAGGCACAGGATCTCGCCCAGCGGGATGAACTGCGACTGACTGATGGGGGACATGCTGATCGGAGACACATCACCTGAGGGGACAGGAGAACGCTGGGGTCACACACAAGCAGAACAGGAGGCGAGGGAAACCTCAATACCCGCAGCGTTATGCTTGATCCTGGACACAGCATGGTTTGGGAAATTACCAAACACCTGGTCCGTCACCCACCTTAAATTGATGTTCACCAAATAAACACCTTAAAGAAAATGCAGAAATGACAAAATGCAGTATTTCATCTTAGTGCCAGCAGTACGCAAAGTTAATGACAAGCAAGCGGACATAGGGCCTCCCCAGGCTTAGCGAATGAACCCTGTGACCCTGCAGCATTCAGACTCCAGTCACCTAATTTCACAAGGAAAAGCCCCTCGTCCTCTTCAGCCCCTCCCACAGTGGTCTGGTGAGGTGAAGTGCTCGGAAGGGGTGTACAAAGGGACATTCCCCGTGGGAGAGGGATGGACTGGTGACAACTTCCTGGAGCCCCGTGCACAGACAGTCACACAACCACTGCCAGCAGTCAGCAGGGTAACCAGAAGCCTTGGAGAACAGATTGACACATACAAAGAAAAAATTGACTGTTTTAATGGGGGGGGACAGACCGGAACTGGGAACTGCCAGGAAATAAAGGGCCTTTTCAGGGTTGCAGCATGTGGCTCTGAGGATGCCGAGGGAAGTGGATGGAACAGACAGGAGCAAGAGCAAGAAGAGAAGGAAGAGAGGGCAGGCAGGCCAGCGACAGACAACACACGCAGCAAACGGCCCAGTGAAACGGCTAGAGCGAGCATTACACACAGACGTGCACAGATATACACTCACTCTCCGGGACCGAGAAGAGGCCACATTCTGACCCGCAGAGCAAGGTACACTGAAACAGAAGACAGCCATCATGGGGGTATGGGGAGGCAGTGTCCCTAAAGATGATCAGCGTCAGAACGCGTGAGTTGTGGCCCATGGCCGCCTCCAGGGACACAAGTCACTCTGTTCCATCCTGGCTAATACACGCCTGAGAGCCGCAAGAACAAGAGAGACCTGTAACAGATTTACCCTTCAGGGTGGAATCATGTGACAGACTAACTGCAATTATAGAACAACTTCAACACAATCCAGTGTGCAGCAGAAATCTTTGCAAATGACACTCCCACAATGCAATATTCCAGTGCCTAGCAGAACTACCAGTCCTTTGAGGCTAGGGTTGCATGGTAAACTGGTATTGAAAAAAAACACGGTACTAGAGTGTTGAAAATGATACAATACCTACATTTTGAAAAAAATCGATTACCTTTTATTATGCAAATGGTTATTTGATCTGCCTAAAAGGAATCTCTCCCATTAAGCTTAGCGCTGACAGCAGTGATGCTACACCAGTGGTGTGCGTGTCATTACAGGAAACGACCAAGAACAACGGCAGAGAGCGATGTCCTTTTTTCACTTTGTTCAAAGGTTACACTTGAAGAAATGAAGAAATTGTTTTAGCGACACCTGAACTCACTGACAAAGAGGTGAAATATGGAGATATTTTGGCTATAAAGTTGGCGAAAAAGCAAGCCCCTAAACACAGCAGCACCACTGTGCAAGCATTGTTTTAAAGTGTGCCTCACAAAGAGAGGCAACATGTCAAACCTGGCCAGGCATCTGTTGGACAAACATCTCGACCGTTTCAAGGAATTCAAAGACCGACAGGTGATAGCTGACTAGTTCACTCCTCTGTTATGTCCATGAAAGAAATCAGAGTGATGGAAAAGCCAATCCGCAGCAGTAATATACATTTTCATACAGAGTCTACGGTGCTGCGCCGCTCACAAGCTCGAAGCCTGAGGTCGAAACGGCCTCCATATCAGCACTTGCCAAGCAGGTTTTTTCACTTTGGGACGTCTCTCCATCTGGGTTTTGTCAGGCTGTGGCTTAAAGTGCCAGGACTTTCTTTGAGGGTGTCTCCACAACAGAGACAAAGGCGCAGACCTGCCTTTTGCCATAACGGAACACAACAAAGAATAGGGGATTAAACCCCACACCCAGATAACACCATAGTGTAGCTCACGCTGTCGCCAGGCCAAATGGTTTTTGTGTCGCCAGATGAACAATGTGAAATAAATAATAATGGACAATGTGGTAACACTGGCCTGGCAACAGAGCAGGTAGGAGCCTTGGCGATGGCATACAAGTAACAAGCGAACCGACTGTTGGACCCTTAAAGGTCTTAATGCACACCTGGTCCCGCATTCAGAGGCTGCCAGCATTGCCAGTGCTGATCACACCACGGCATGGTCGTGTTCAACGCCTGCGACCACTTGGGTCCATACTGCAATGCCTTGCTGCACCGTAATGACCTTAAACGCCATACGGATGGCACTCTATAGACAACCAAAGCAACCCAGTTACAGGCTACAGAAACCCAGGTGTGGGCTCGGACCCAAGTATCAAGACACCGGGTTCCTTAATGTGAAGCTGACAAGCAGATGTCTAGAAAGGACAGTGCAGCCATGTGGTCTATTGGGGCAACACACAATGCAGATCTGCCACTCAGGGTCCCCAATGCCTGCGGGCATCAGGCGGCACAAAGCGCTGCATGAAAACATGCACACAGCTGGGGACCAAAGAAGCCCAACAAAACATGGGGGGCAGAAGCCCATACTAACTAATTCTCAATCCACAAACAACGGGTCACTCACAAAAACTTTGATCATATTCATTGTGATTTAGGAACAGACCCTCCCATCTCTAAAAGAGGAAATGTGCACGTTTTTGGGGTACATGCTTGGACAAGTTCCTGCAGATTATGGGACACACACACACACACACACACACACACACACACACACAACAACAGGAGCAACTGCACTGTAGGCACACCGTGATCTGACATTTAATTATATCTGTAACTAGCGAAGGCCGAGCGGTTTGTGTTACCAAAAGGCAGGACACTATACCACAGAACAACACATTATCGCAGACCTAAGGGAATGTCGGCCAGCCCAAACACACAAGCCACAGCCCCCCCACCCCCCTCCACACACATATTTTCTTATATACTGCTTTGGTACGAGGCACAGAATGAAGGCAATGACACACAGAGGGGGAGACCAGGCAGACCACCTGCCCTCCCGGTGAGCCCTCGGAGCTCAGAACGCACGTTCACCTCCATATGCACAGATTTAAAGGATGCCATAAGATGCAGATGGGGTGGAGGTGACGTCATGGCCACCCAAGCCCTGGCAGAGAGAGAGAGAGAGAGAGAGAGAGAGATGAAGGGAAGGAGGTGTGTCATTTAACACTTGCACCAAGGAGGGAAGCTTATGCACCTCTTCAGACAGTCTGAGTGCTGAGGCCAGAACTGCCACCAACAGCTCCTCCCCCACAGCCACCCACAATGGGGGGCAGAGAGAGAATCTGGCTGGGGGGGAGGGGGGGTTGAGTTCGTTGGGAACTCAGCCCCCAAGAGGAACCTAAAAGAGGCTGAGGAGGTAAAAAAGAAAAACTACAAAGCCCGCCCTGGGAGAAGCCCCCACCCGTGTGAGAATGAAGACAGCTTGGGCGGACGGCACCCAGAGCTGACATAAAGCGTGGTGTAGGAATGGGGGGGGGGGACTAGGGACAGGGACGCTTGCAAACACAGGCAGACGACCTGACATTCCTGCTGCATTCTTTTTAGTTTCAGCCCTACAGCCATGAGCCCTACAGCCGTGGTTAACAGTATCGAAGCACAAAAAAAAAAAAACGCTCTGCTAGTAAACAAGTCCTCACTGGCAGCAGTCTTTGTCCACGCACCTTCAGTACAACCCCACCCCCATCCTGTTTCATAACTCAGCCGGAGCCTGTGCTCCAAATCGCTGCTAATTAATGCAAACAAAATGAGGAGGGTGCAAAAGCAGAGCGGGGGATAGCCAGAGTGGGGGGGGGGGTCTGAGCGAGCAGGCAGGCAGGCGAGCGAGAGCGAGAGCGAGCGATAAGATATTCAGTACCTTGGCCTGCATTGGGCTCCTCTGCCAAATCCCAGCAGACTCTTCAGATTCAGCAGCCCTCAGACAAATGAGCATTCACTCTGGGGTCTTACCCAGCATGCTCCGGCCCACACAAAGACGAGAGAGGTGTGACCAATCCCGTGCAGGATAGGCTGCGACTGCTCCTGTGAGCTCCCTCCCCCAGTAATGCCCACTGACACACACGCGCACGCACTTACGCACGCACGCGCTCCCTCACAGAAGCTACGGCGGGCGGCCCGCTAAAACAGTAGTCATAGCAACGCTTCCCGGTCACCACTCCCCCCCCCACCACTTGTTTCCTCGGCTGCCGCTTTCCTCTGTAATGAAAGATGGAGGACCGCACAGCGCACGCTGGACTCGACGTCACACACATACACGTCACCCCGGCAGGTGACCGCTCGGGGTGACTGCTGCCTCTGCGTATTTGGGGGGAGGGGGAACCAGATCCTCCTTTGTTATCTAATTAGCTAAGGACAAGAGCCCACTGGCCCCCCTCCTCCGGCTCCCCAGGGACAAAATGAGAGCAGTTTTAATGACGACGGGGCAGTGGAGGAACAGAAGCCTGGTGCCACGCTACTAAATACGGATGGCAAAAGGTTTTTTTTTTTTTAAAGTTTGTTTCACGTGGCTGTCTCTTGCTCTTCTGGGGGTGACATCATCCCAGCTGCGGAGCAGCTGCTGATGTAGTCAGCATATCACAGTGGGGAGGGGGGTCGTGTTTACCTCATCATGGGGAGCCTACTGGCTGCACCCAGCGTGGAGAAAATTCTCTGACACAGCAACCATCCTGGCCACTCAAAAAAAAAAAAAAAAGGTGCCATGACAGCACACATGCAACAGCCCTGCCTTTATAAGTGCCCTGCGAAATCCCTGTGACCATCAGCATAAATAGTAGGGGATCTCATGCGGGACACACCCGGACTGGAAGCACGCCTCCGGTCACTCAGAGTCCCTCAAGAGACCATGAAGTTGATAAAGAAAGGTTTCAGGTGGTTCAAGCCAGCTTGGAGAACAGGAACAACAAGCCAGGAAGCCAGATACACTATGGGGGCTGTTCACACCCGTCACGAGGGGGCGGACAGACACACAGAGACACACCAGCCAGCTGGCATGATAGTCTCAGCATATGCCACCTAGGGGTGGTCTGCCCCTTAACCACCTTCAAATCTTTGGCAGAAATTCAGTGCCTTAACCACCACACCACCTACAAAACACGGTAGGTGCATGTCACAGCGAATCAGAGCCCTTTTAGCATGGGTCAGACAAACAGCTGGAAGTGAGAGAGTAGAACAAAGAAGGTCTGAAGAAGCACCACCACCCCCACACAGTGGAAGATAAATGCTCCGGAGCTGACGTGTACATATATATTTAGCTGCTATATGTGAACGTGCAAATGATGTCATCCTAATTAAATCCCTCTCCCCTCTGCTATTCCACGTGAAATACCACTAGGTGGTGGTAGGAGCCCAACAGGCACTCAAAGAGCAGTACTCTTTGGGGAGGAGGGGCGCAAAGGCACAGTTCACAGGGAGGTGAAAGCTGGCAGCGCCATCCTGACACCCTCTCTGAGCGCTTTCCTTCGTCGGCCTGGAACAATCTGGGGAAGAGCATCAACCACATCACCGGGGAAACAGGTGCGTTCATCCCACCGCAAACAATCTGAGGGAAGGGCTTACATGTGCATGTGCATGACACAGCACCCTGCCAACTGCTGATTCTTATCCAACAGGAGAAGCCGGACTGAGGTGCCAAGGGTTAAGGATATAGATCATGTGGGTCTAAAGAGGACAATACAATGTTTTCCACAAACCCACAGTCATCATTACATGCTGCAACACACAAACGCACAACTCTTGGGGATACAAACCCACAGCAACAGGATGGATCAGAACACAGGGAAGTGGTCATGGCCCGTACGGGGGAAGCTGAGACTCAAAACCTTCTGTTCTCATGAGCGATGTCCACTCCCATCCAGATTTATCTCTACATCCACGACGATGCCCGTCTACCACTGGTCAGGACACCGTGTACCATATACTATCCTGTGGGCTCCACTGTGTTGCTGGCACCTCGATGACGATCCCATCTCGAGACTCAAACCAGCATCCTTTATTCTCTACCTTAAAACATCTCTGACATCAGTTTTACATTGATACCAGGTCACACGGCTTACGAACATTGCCGGATTATAAAGACGGTCTATTTTGAGAAGTGCTCAATCCCGGGGGAAATCCAGCAAAATCAAGAACAAAAGAGAGCAGGCTCTTGACATGGAGGGCTCAGAGTAGCTCAGGGAACAAGTGTCCCAATCCTCATCTGCCAAGTGTGTGACGGCCCGGCTGCACTCTAGACGGCCCCCTTCCTGGAGGTGGTTATCCAGAACTCTGTGTGTGACATCCAGAGCTGGATCAAAGGAATCATTGTGATAAGGGATTTTCATTTCCAAAACCTCTTCCAGTGAATGGTGTACTTATCTGGCAGAAGGCATGACACAGTTAGTCTGAGAGTAGTCCGAAGAGCTTGTACCCCCCTGGAAACTTCTAAGAAAAGACACTTGTCACGAAAGTGATCCTCCAAGGTCTCTGCAGTCGAGGAATGGAAATGGGACACAGTTAATGGCGGCCGTACATAACCAGTGTTTTAAAAGGGACAGACATCTTCGGGCTGATAAAGGGCCTTCGCTTTAACTTTACGATATGAAGATCCACAGCGACATGAAGAGTAAATGGTGATTCTTTATCCCGGGGCCCTGTCTGGTACTTGTTCACAAACATGTTAAACATGCCCTATTCCCGGGGAGAGCTAGCCGGCTTTGCAGGGGGAACCCATGCACGTAAATTACGTTCTGGTCAGGCAGGACTCGAAAAAAAGACGACAAAGTGCAGAGAAGCAAAGAAAAATATGGGCTGAGCAGTTATTAATCTGCCAATACGGCATTAAAAATGTCGTTTTACAGGAAACAGGTCGACTTCTCTGTGTCTACGTGCTCCGGAAGATAGGAGAGGAATTAATGGGTATCACAGGTCTGGAGATAGACAGCCACAGTATCCCGGGGGTGAGACCACGGGCCGGGGCACGTGGACACTAAGGAGAGGTTAAATCGAGCAGATCATTGGGGGAAGCCAGGAACCCGATGGTTACAGCCATGCAGGTGATAGCGCAGTGCAGCTGAAAACAAGCCAAGGAACGTGGCGCTGCAGGTAAGGGTGTCATACAGGGGCCAAGGAGGGTGGGGCAGCGTGCAGAAACATCCTGCCAGGTAAATCACCAGGCTGGGGAGAGCATAGAAGTGGCATCTCTCTCTGGCATCGCTTACCAATAGAAACACCAGCCAGCAACGTTCACACCACCAACCCCCATCTTCACAGGATGCTCAGGTCTGCTACGAGCACACAAACAAATCCGCTCTCCACACAGAAAGGCTGCCAGTGTTTGTGACGGCCGGCTATGAACTGGAGTTACTAAAAGCATCAAACACATCCAGATTTTTCTATAACAATATGGAAAACGAGCTTTGAGTTTCTGCAAAGTTGACGGGGAGGCACAGGTGTGGCTAGAAAGGGGCCATCGGGCCAGGAGAGCAGGCACACAGACGCTGGGATGGCAGTGTCGATTTCCCTGCTGGAGCGTCTGCTCCAGGCACCCAGCGCGCATTGCGCTGACACCAGTCTAAGGCCCTCCCCCCCTCGCCACCACATTATTTGAAATTCTGCAGCTTCCAAAGTGGTGAGGGGGGTTACAAAACCCCTTGCCCAACCTCCCACAACGCCCTGCACTCCCGCTGTGGTCGGTGGGCCCGGCCAGGAAACCCTCCCATCAGAATTGTGCCGGCGCTGCGAGGCCCACCACAGGCGTCCAAGAGCAGCGCCAGTGTTCCAAAGAAAACAGGGGCGAAAATCTGGGATTAATCACTGAGATCCACACGACCCGGTAATGCCAACTTGGAAAGTCGAGCAGTAGGAAGACCCGGGAATACTGGAGGAGCACAAATCCAGCAGACTGCCGATGTCTCTCCGAACGTGAAATTTACGGGAACTCTGGAACGTGTGGAAGGAGGGAGAGGGGAGGGGTGAAAAAACCGGCAACAAATGACAGCACCACATCCCCCCTAAAATCTAGCTGGGGGTCTCACTCGGTGCCGTCCTTAAGTGAAAGCACCTGTAGAAACAGAGGCTGCGTCCTTCACAATCGCCCGATGGTGAGGTGACCTCCCCGCCCCCGTGCCCTGAGCTCCCACTCCTTCTGGCAGAGACACATGTGGTCGTTCCCCATGTGAATTTCCTGCCATCATGGCTTCCATCCTCACGCTAAGATGGGCCTCTTAATCTCTCTACTCTCTAGACCCAAATAATCTATTTTTACTAGGATCCCAAAAAGGCAAACACGGCCCCTGTGTCGCCCCGCTTTGTCCATAGAGGGGGTGGGTGGGGCAAAGAATAACTACACGTCGCTTTGGGGGGGCGTAAGGTCACACGCACAGCAAACACATAGACCGTTGTTGTGGGCGATGGGAATAACCATGCCACTGAGAGCTTTGGGAATGCTGTTTAATGCTGATTAGCCATTTACACTCATAAACTGGACACAGACAGCATGCGCCCCAACTGGCTGGGAACTTAACCTCCGAAACTTTTCAGGGACTCCAGAATACACAAAAGCATTTAAAAGTATTGATGACCCCCCCCACAAGCCCTAAACATAAGCTCAGAAGTCCTCTAATTTTTCACTCCAAAATCATTTCTAACAGGCAAAACAATCTGTCTCGAGGGTAAAAAAAAACAGTATGCCCTTTTTCCAATAGATGCACTCTGCTAGAATAAAACACTCACGTTTCTCAAAAACAAACATGAGATGTCCATTATGAAAAAGCCTGAGGAGTCACTGACACTCTGTGCACTCTCCATCATCCCACAGTAGACGAGGGCCTTCTCGGGGTGGAAACAGACTGCATATTTGTATGGCTTGACAGTGTACTAAAGGGTATCCGGCATGCACAGTCCAACACTGGGGTCACATGCTGTATCACTTCCCAGAAATAGGTGGACACGGCAGTTTGGCAAAGCTGGAGGGACCCAGCATTACACCCTCCTGTTCATCCAGTAAGTTAAACTGAAATAAAATCGTCAACACCAAAGCAAATTATTCTTTCCTCCCTAAAGATGTCTCCATATAGCATGCAGCTCAGTGATACTGACTATATGTAGCATTTAGTTTAGCGATGCCATCAAAATGTAAAATGTTATTTAGCGATGCCGTCAAACGCAGTATTTAACTTATGGCGCTTTTCCACTGCATAGTACGGTACGGTACGGTTCAGTTCGGCTCACTTTGGGGGGGTTTTCCACTGG
>JAODKM010000048.1:10522162-10537364 GCA_026780845.1 Petrocephalus sullivani | reverse complement strand
GGGGGGGGGGGGGGGGGGGGGGGGGGGGGGGGGGGGGGGGGGGGGGGGGGGGGGGGGGGGGGGGGGGGGGAGCTCGCCGCTATCCCTCTGCAATCAGAGACCCGCCGCCGTCGTCTATACACCAGAAGGGTGAAAAAGGAGGAGATGGAGGGAACAAAAAGGAGGGAAAACAACCCCCCCACCTCAAAAAGAAAAAAAAAAAACAGGAAGAAATCCTCGTCTCGACACGTTTTAATCCAAGCCAGGTGCAGCCAGCGGAAAACGGCACGTTCCCCACACGGTGATCTCCAGCGACCCGGTCCTCCTCCTCACCGCTCCGCGCAGAAGGGTGTGTGCGTGAGCGTGGACGGGGCCGCGCACAACTGCGTGCTTGAGAAAGACGGAGAGAAAGGCACGGAGCGTCGCCAGGAGACACAGAGCAGGAAGGAGGCGAAGAACACAAACAAAACCAGGCAGCGCGACAACAAAAGAGCGCCGTTATGGAAATCCTGGAGGACGCTCCTTCCTGCGGAGTCCAGCGCTGCTGAAGACGGGAGCGCTGCCTCTGAGGCTCATGTTGCTTCTCTCTCGCTCGCTCGCTCCCGCTCTCGCTCTCTCTCTTACTCCCCCCTCCCTTCCCGGAGGAGGAGGAGCAGCAGAGGCGGCAAGTGACGGCCCCGTGTCTGTCAGGCAGCCAGGCCGCCTCCCCCGTTCCTGGCTAGCAGAGCAGTGTTAGCCGCGCGAACACGCCGGGCTCGCGTTCTAACACAAAACAGCCCCAGGGCCAGGCTCCACCCATGGGCCGCCTGCCCGGCCAATAAGAAGCCACCGATACATTTAAATACAAAACCACACTTTTAAAAAGTGGTTGTCCTTCCTGCCGACCCCCCTACACCTACTTAAAGGGTTCTTATTTCCCTTTAAGTTCTGCTGCACAGCCCTCTGCTTCTCTGACCCTCCCCCTCTCCAGCCCCCCCTGCCCAGGGTCAGTGTGCGAAACAGCTGTAAGGGGATAACCCCCACCCTGATCTCCACAGCAACGGGAACACCGGCGGAGGGGGCAGAGCGGGCCTCTCTAGGATCAGATCTCAAGCCTGCCTCACTCCCCTGAACACCCCCCCCCCCACACACACACACACACATTCCCG
The DNA here is from genome assembly GCA_026780845.1 of Petrocephalus sullivani. Lineage (NCBI taxonomy): Eukaryota > Metazoa > Chordata > Actinopteri > Osteoglossiformes > Mormyridae > Petrocephalus > Petrocephalus sullivani. The sequence goes on along the minus strand of JAODKM010000048.1, from coordinate 10,536,237 downwards.
TGGGAACATAAGGAGCAGTTATACTCAATGAGGTTCAGAGCCCGACTCAGCCAGATTCAACCAACATGCTAAAAGAAAATGGACCAGCAGACCAGAGCCACTCAGGACAGATGGGGCAGGATCCCACGATGTGCAATGTGAAAGAGGGTGTGGAGAGGGGGCCCCAAACAGCCTGACAGCCACTGCAGATGCTGGTGATTAACTTCAGGACTAACCAGCTCACAGCCCCCCCCCCAACCCCAAACCCTCCCACACAAACACACAGCCCAAAGCTCAGAGTCTACCCCTGGAAACAATAAATTCTTCCAGGGTGAAATTCAATATTTACCTCTTAAATAAAAACCCTGCGTCCTCCTGGGCACCTGATGTTCAGCAGCCAATACAAAATGTATTCTAAATTATGGTGGAATCATAATGCATGTGTGCACTCAGCTCCACCCCTCAGTCCCACCCCTCTTGGGGCTCCCAAATGAGCTCACACTCTGCATGTGAGGCTGGTGGCCCTGCCCACAAACCACAGGCTCAGCAGCCAGCAGGATTTCCTTTTGGCTCCTGCCAGGGTTATACAGAGGCACCACCTGTAATAACACTGACCCCCCACCACCACCCCACCCCCAGGGCTGCTGCCTGGAGAGCTCCAGGGGTAATCATATTACACATTTCTTTGCTCTAGCCATTAATTTTTACATATCGGATTATCAGAGTCTGATATCTTTAGCTATGTATTGAGGTAAGGCACCCCCCCCATCACGAGTACCACAGCAGTGCCCATGCCTCCATAAACCCCCATCACTCCAATCAGCAGAAAAAAGGGCAAATGACAAAGCTTTCCTACCGCAAGGAATTTCGGCGAGCTGAGTGTAATTACGCTCCTCAGAAAGCGGAAGCATAGCAGATGGCCAGGACGGCACAGAGGCCGCTTCCACCCCAGAACTCACAAACTGCACATAGCGTATATTGAATCCGCAGCATCCAATAGCAGACATTCAGATCACGGCGCCGTATCCCGAGTCAGGGGACCGCTCTCCTCATTACGAGGGATGACCTGACTCGCAGAAATGGGCAAACCGCATCTTTCGGTGTCCGGGCCCATATTGCACTCCATACATATACGTGATGTGTGCGTGTCACATCTGAATATGCACCCGTTCTCTGCAGAGTGTCTGTCCTGGTATGCAGGGCCTGCTGATCGATTGCCGCTCCCCAGAAGCTGGCCTGCCTGCACGTGGGTCAGGTGACAGTCTTGTTTTGGCTGCCTGGGACTCAGAATGCCAAAGATCCACAGGTGGGATGGCAATAGGATTTCACATCTGTCTCCTTTGACACCGGGTTCAGCCAACTACACTGGGGCTAGCGGAAGGGGGGTCACTGGCACCCCTTTCCTGGGACAGGGCACCTGAAGAAAGGATCGCTAATGCGGACCAGGTATCTGATGCCTGCACCCACAGCGCAGAGTCAAAAGGACAGTGCTGTCAGCAAGCAGCTGATCCAGCAGTTTACATAATCTGGGGGGAACTTGTAGGAACTTGGAGAAGTAGGTCTGATTAGAGCTGTGGGGTGTGAGAGTTTAGTCCAAGAGTTCTCATTAAGCCTTGATAAGACTCTTAAAATGGCCGCTGTCATCAAAGGAAAACCCTTTACTCATCCTAAATGCATTTGGCCTGTAGATGGCATGGCAACAAAAAAGTTACAATTTTAAGAAGGAAATCCTGCTTTTGTGCCTTGGATTAAATTGCTCGACTCAAACCACCCCAATATCGATTTATAGAAAATTTAGAGGATGAGTGATGGCACACAGGGGAGAAACACCACCTCTTTGGAGACAAGCACATAAAAGAAGCATGTAATTCTTTTCTTCTACCTACCTGTCAGTCGGTCACACGCACAGTAAGAGACCCTCACATGCCACAAGTTGTAGGAAAAGCACTGTAACGTTCAGAAAGTTTGACCACGCCAAAACTCTTGGGTAAAGACTTGCACAAAGCTAGGAAATCTGGTTAAATTCTTCCCCCGGTTAATAACTTAAAAGTACCAGAGTTGAAAACAATCCACAAATATCACATTTTTAAACACTTGGTCTAAGCTGAGTGGTACAGGTGGCAGCGCCTCACTGTGAAAGGCAAGAGAAAAATCGATCCAGAGGGACCTGCTGCCCATCATATAGCCGAGCAGCCCAGTGGCACAGGACTGCCACCTACAGGCCAACAAATAAAAATGACAAATACACAAAATGGTACCAAGGAACAACACAAAAATCTTCATTACAAGTTGAACACATTAATTTCTTACTCAAAGACCTGTCAAAAATGCTTTTACATTTATTTTCTGAAAAATCACAATACCTGCAAAAAATTTATCAGACAGTTGGAAAGGTGTGTAGGGTTAAACAAAGGGCGTAAAAAGTTACACTTTGGAAACTGTGTGGGTAACCCGAGTTTACACACTCAGTCTTCGACAGGGGCCACGTGCGGGCACCCAAATGATAAATTAGATTCTCACACTCATGCTAAAGAGGTCTGACTCTGATGACAGTAATGAGTCACATGCCCTTAGCCACGGGAAATGGTCAGAATCCCAAAACTTTAATCACCCCAAAAGTTGCTCTTAAGCATCAGACACACCAAGACCCCTCTGTCATCATCCAGTGCCATCGTCACAGGATCAGAGGACCAATGACCTGCCATTTCAGACATCCAGGCTAAAACAAGGCTTCCTGCACAGTATTAAAGCTCTAACCACCACCCCAGTCATACAGATTGAGCTCCATTTATTCCAATCACTAATGACCCGAGTGAGCAGTTTTCATATCATAGAGAAGGTGTGATGCATATATAAACACACTGCCATGAGAGTAACCATTTCATCAAGTGAGTCTTCAAACTACCCAGAATCCTCAAAAATCCAAATTTATCTAGTTATGTAAATACCCAGGACTCTCCCAAGTCTGACCTCTAGTGGCAGCAGGTGGATCTGGAGGGAAAGGAACTGAATGCACGCCTTCGGTTATGACGTCATCGGCTATTTTTACCTGACACCAAACAGACGTCGGTGCCGAGTGTGGCTCACAAAGGGAACCCTTTGACGCCTGTCACCCGTTATGAGTCACTGCTATCGCTCATGGCACCCCCAAAAAAACCACACCCCCCACACCCCAAGTCGAAGAGGCCGGTAAGAGGGCATCGGCAACAAAGGGATTCATAACCCACCCATCATAACCCCCCCAACAACTCCACCCCTAGAGTGGAGAGTCGCCTGGAGCCACAGCAGAGCATCAGTGCTGTACTGCACGACCACAGACTTGGGGGGGAGGAGCCAGAGCTCCTCGTGTTCATTCACACAACTCGACAGCCATTTTATCCCTGCACCACTCGTGCACGCGCATGCACACACCCGCACACAGAGCCCAGCCTGTTGCCATGACGACAGGCGAGGAGCACACCAGACAGGGGTCTTGCAGATACCACATCGCACTGGAAGAATCAAAATAAAGGCTGTTTTGAATGGACCCAATTGGTTGCAGGATGGTTGTCACAACTACAGTTGCTACATTCGCTCAGGTCACCCATCCCCAGCTCCCAACATTGGGAAAATGGCTTGGAAGGCAGGAGAAGCATCTTCACAGCAGTACTAAAGAGCATGACCTCTTTTCATGGGAGTGTGCTTGTAACCCATGCCGCCATAGGTCTCCTAAACTGGGCCAGGCTAAGGGGATGCAGAAGGCTGGTGGACTCTCCTTAGCTCCAGCACGTACTCAACCACAGACAGACTTACAGCACATTTTCAGAAAAAACATCACTTCGGGCCATCCACATTGTCTGCGATGTCACACTCAGCTCCACTAGCCTCTCCCCGGCTATGTAAAGGGGGGCATTCCCACAATGCACAGCAGAGCAGTCCCGCCATACCGTCATGACTGATAACCAAACCCCTAGGAGGCCCAAGTGCTCTTTACACATGGCACCCCATGCCGTGTGTTTGTGAGCTGAGCAAGCAAGGGTCTGGCCCCTTTAAATGAAGGAAAAGCAGCCCAAGCTGAAGTGAATCCCAGTGTTCCTCAGGCCCCACACAGTTCAGCCTTCCACAGCTAGAGGGCAGCAATGGAGCAGCTGCTTCTGCTCAGCTGAAGACCTATGCCTCCACAGAGCAAACCAATCAGATATATTTCTGGGAGAACAGGACCTGGATACTTATTATAAAAAATTATAAAAATGACAAACCTGGAAAGAAGAAACTAATGTCCAAAACAATACCCATCTCATCACAATGAGTTTACCTATTTAAGGGAAGTTTAGTACCAAAATTGACCAGCAGGGGCAATAGACCACAAAGAGCATGGAAACAGTGAATAGTTTGAACCGACAGACTCATTTCCAAGCATAATTCTGACAGAACCTGCTGGGAGGCTTGATCCTTTGCGTGTGCTTACTTCACAGCTGTTTGACTTAACTGGGGACATAGCCCATCACAACCCTTTGCAGACCAAAGCCCCATATGGTGAACAGGATCTGGTGGACATTCTTAACCAAAGCAAAAAACAGTCATTCATGGCACCACGCTTTAAAAAAGAGAATCTGCTTATTAACTGGCAGGCCGATGCTGTGGGGATTTCTTAAAACTGTTGAGTTGGACCCTCAACGAGCAAAACAAGTAGACAATGGGAGCACAGTGGACTTCAGTCTCAGCGGTGGAGTTTGAGTGGCTGTGCCAGCAGTTTGTCAGTACCCCTGCCCCTTGTTTACATGGCAATACAGGAAATCTTTAATGTACTCGAGAAAAACCAGCCAATAAACATGATACAGACAGGAAGGCAACTGTGTCAAGATTAATTCAGTCTTTCCTTTCAATCCTCAAGCAGTAAAATTTCCCAAAATAATTTTTCAGCTGAGCCAAATACAAACAAAATTTGACTAGGACATCTTGCAGGACTGATCAGCTGAGGGAGGTGCAGCAAGACCCCCAGAATGAATGCTGACACTCTCACCGCCCGCGGTGTGAACGCACGGTTACTTTCAGGGATCACAGTCAGGACTTACGAAGGTCCCTATTCATCTCACAGTATGGCCGATCCAGGCGATCCGCATTCCTGCCTCGTAAAACAAGATAAAACAGAGCAGGCCTTGAAAAGTGCACCCAGCTAACAGTGACTTCAGTCTCGCCGGCTTGCCAAGGATGCAGTGAGAACAAGCAAAGGAGCAATGGGAAAATTCCTTGAGTCAGGACCAGGCCTTGGTGTTTTTCGGGTAACACCAAGCAGCCAGGCACACAGGCCAACAAATAAAAATGACAAATACACAAAATGGTACCAAGGAACAACACAAAAATCTTCATTACAAGTTGAACACATTAATTTCTTACTCAAAGACCTGTAAAAAATGCTTTTACATTTATTTTCTGAAAAATCACAATACCTGCAAAAAAATTAATCAGACAGTTGGAAAGGTGTGTAGGGTTAAACAAAGGGCGTAAAAAGTTACACTTTGGAAACTGTGTGGGTAACCAGAGTTTACACACTCAATCGTCGACAGGGGCCACATGCGGGCACCCAAATGATAAATTAGATTCTCACACTCATGCTAAAGAGGTCTGACTCTGACGACAGTAATGAGTCACATGCCCTTAGCCACGGGAAATGGTCAGAATCCCAAAACTTTAATCACCCCAAAAGTTGCTCTTAAGCATCAGACACACCAAGACCCCTCTGTCATCATCCAGTGCCATCGTCACAGGATTTGTAATAAATTTTATGATGTATGATATTGAAGTTCTAATACTTCCTTCCTAACTCACTCTGAGTTATAAAACACAACCAGGCTATGCATGGATTCCAAATACCCAGTAAAACACTGTAAAACCGTACACCATCTCTACATGGCCATAAACCACATGTCACATTTGAAATGGTGATGACCATTATCCACCAATCCAGGCAGCCAGGCTAAAGAGCTGGCGATATATGGGAAGGGCAGAGATGCCAGACCAGCGGACATGTGGCACGTATGTTGCTCGACAACCTGCACCTTTCAACACAGTTTTGACTGCTCTGTTGGACAGGCGGACACAGGTACTGGGTGCCGTCAGTGATTTTTTACGCCCTTATTCCAACAGTGCTGGAGGGGGAGGCTCTCATAGTGGAATTGGAACAGGCATGGCAGTCTTTCCTGGTCCCTGACCCTAAGACAATCCCGTTAGACAGGACCTTGCCCCATGACACCAATGTCACATGAGAAACATAAACCACTGTAAAATACAGGGGTCTGACGAGTTCAAAAATGAGTCACGCCGACTTTTGGGTAGGTGGGGCTTAGCAATGAAGGTGTTTTGGGTTCACATGTGCGTTATAGTGTTCACCTCCGAAGAGGATGCTTCCCTCTGCTCACCCAAGACCAACAACCTCAAGAGGAGGACTTACAGAAGCATCCCGCAGACTTATTAACCAGAGCTTCAGTGCTCCTCTTACCAAGACTATTAAATACAGAGAATGCTGTCTAATTACATCAGATCAGGCTACATGAACACTGCCCACACTTCCAGCCCCTGGGATACAGGTACCAAGAAACCCTCTGGTGAAACACAAAAAAGGCTCTCTTACAAAACAATCAAAGCTTTCCCTCCACTCTGGGCCTTCCTCCACCCGTTTCCTGCCATTGATAGAAAGTAGCGGGTGGGGTCTACTTCCTGACAGGCTGTGCTTCCCCTCTCCTTGCTTCCAGCCTTCCTCTGGGCCTTTGTTTAGGTGCCGGTATGGGGGCCACGGTCACGTCACACCACGGCACTAAGACAGTGGCTGAGGCATTACGGCACGGCCTGGACAGGAATGACTCCTCATCTGGGGTCGCCGTTCACCAATACGCAGCCTTTCCAGATCTGGTCCAGATGATTCCGGCACATCATCACATCTCTACCTAACTGTGCCAGCTCACGGAAAGCAATGACAGAAGCTCAGTGCAGAAGTATGAACAGACTGGCATGGAAATATATACATTCTGGAGAAGCGTGAGAGGAGATGCCTCCTAGGTCATGACCACTACCCTTTCTGCTAAGGGACAGTTTGGTTAAGCACGAAGTAAAATCACAGCTGCGTGACATTTGCTAAAGTCACCCATCTCAGGTTTATCTGGGGGGCTGTGTTAAGCTCTTTGAGATCCCTAACCATTGCTGTGGTTAAAACCCACCATTTGTTCACACCAGGACCTCTGCACACACGGCCAAAGGTGAAAGAGCAGCGCATCCTCTTAAGCCGGATTACCCTGGCAACAAAGAGGCCAAACACATCTAAGTTAGAGGCTGGGGTCTGCTTATTACTGAGAAAGACATAGGGGGATTATAAGAAAGGATGTAAATAGTTTCAGGCTTCTGCTAGATAGTTAGTTAAAGGTACAGCTTCTGTGGCTTCCAATAACAGGCCCAATAACTATGACCTTAAGAATTTAAACTATCCACAGCATTTCAAAGGGGGTACATGTGGCCTTGATCTGAATGCCAAAAGCCCCACAACTCCCCCACAACACTGAGTCGCACTTTTCCAACAGATCTTTCATTCATTCATCAGTCAAGCATCTGCCAGCCAACTACACCTCAAAACACTGGTGCACGCTTCAGGTACAATGAATGGCACAGGACTAATAATACAACCACTAAAAGGGCTTGGCTCAAAGTCTGGGTTTGGATCGGGTTATAAAAACAATAATGAAATCAAAACATACAAATCCCAAAAAACCACAGAGGCAGTTAAACTCATACACACACAGTGTTGTACACCTACAGGTGGACTGGGATATCAAACTAACTTGTTTTTCTCCACAGATGATCGTAGTAAAGCATGGGGGACCCTCTGAGATCTCTTACATCGTTATATTAAAGACATAAAAAATGCCTGCGGTTTAATTCCTCCCCTAATGTCAGCAGAATGTATATATGCAAAATTAAATTGAAAAACAAAAGTAATCTAACAGCCATGGTTGAACAGTGAAGACACTTTAATAAAGGAGTGCAGCACCGAGCACACAGTCTGAGTCATGTGATCAACCCTTGAATGCAGCACGCAGAGTTTGTAGACTGTAGTAACTCGTTAACCCACTCGTTTGTCTAGTGCATGGGCAGGGTGCGTTCAAGCATTTCTGACATCCAGGTTCACATGACAGAATCCCTGTGAGTATGTACACGCACTTACCGTCCGCCAGTTAAACATTATAGGTTTTATCAGTCCACCACACAGACTGGACATCAGTGTAGGCAGACACCCTCTCTATACAATGGACAGAACTTTGTGATAAGATGGCTTGAGAAGTTCTGTGTTTTTAGCAGAGAACAGACTGCTTGAAACTACAGTGCTTGAGCTCTGACTACTCTGTGTTTACTCATCCCTGAGTGAGCAGACGGCTGACGGATCGCCAGAAAAGGCCCCTGGGGTGTTTTTACCCCCTCCCCACTGCCCCCTCTAATCCCATAGAGCTCACCTCCGATCAAACACTGCCATCCAGCCTTCCTGGCTGCAATTCTGAGGAATTCCAATTCCTGCTTCACTTGTTCAGAACAAGAGGCACAGAGAGAATCGCCACAGAACCCCGGGGGGGGGGGGGGCAGCATGGGGGGAGGTATGGGGCATCCAAACACTGTTCACGGACACTCCGGAAGCAGAAAGACAGGAAGGCGTTCAAGAGTGAGCTGTGCTTATCAGATGTGAAGCAGTATGGGATATTGAAGCAGGGATGGCTATAACTGACCAAAAACACGAAAGCATTCCAAACAGAGTAACAGGAACTTCAGGGTTGTGCAGCCCTTGAACGAGAAGGTAAACATGCACACAGACACACTTGCACAGGCACACTGGCCTGGGCCTGCTCAGCAGAACTGCGGGAGAGCAGGCAAGCGTAACCAAGGAGAATGTGCCCCTAGCATGCCATCAAACACCTCACTGGTGTGTCAAAGCTATATGGGACCGTGCCCGGAAGGAAGGGGGCAAAGCAGGGCTGAGGGATCTTATGGCTGGGCAAACTGCACGTCGCTGGGTCAAATTGGGTTACTTAAACCAATGTCTTCAACTAACACAGCTGCCGTCAGTAAACAAAGAAAAACTTCTTTTGGATAAAAGTGATCTAAGCAATTATTTTAGAGACTCTGACATGTGTAGGGACAAATCACAAAAGGATATCCCTAAGACAGCAGAGAAAGAAAAGTCAGCCCTGCAAGGATGTATGCAAAATATAACCCAATATCGCAGGGATTAAGGCAAATGAAAGGGACGGGGGAAAATGTCGGCAAAACACTCACTGCATTAGGGTCTGATCTAACTGAAAATGTATACACTTCCTTTTGGATGATTTTGCCCTGAGCAGGACATGCTTGCTACAATACACGCTTTCTCCCATGATTTCAGGAGTTAGTAGGTCCTCTTAGTGCAGAAATTATTGTTACAATAGTATATTGATTTACACTAACCTTTCCGCAGGCTTCTTCATCCAAAGCAATGTGCTAGCAGGTATTTAACCATCAAGCATACAGCCGTCAAGGCAGCAACTTCGGTAAAGATATCCCTACATCCCTGTTATGTTTGCCTTATGCCAATCAACGGTAACACCAAGCAGACTAACCAGCAGAGGAGCAGGCCAGGCAGAACCTGAAATGCTTACGACACTACCAGGTAAACTTCAAGGCATTTACCTGAAGATTACAATCAACTCACAAGGAGAAGCTCACGAGAGAGGATAAAACACTCGCTGACAGTGTAAAAGCACCTCTCACAGGAAGCTGGGCCACCACATCAAATACAGGAGAGCGGGCAGATCAGGCATTTGGCCTTGTGCCACCGATATGCTCACACACTGGCAGCCAGAATAAGTTAAAATAAACAATAGGATGACCCCAGGGAAGTGTCAATCCTGTGGAGATCCCAGCACAACTCTAATGCAAGGGCAAAGCCAAGGTACAACAAGGAGATGTTCTGCAACCGAGATCCCGCACAGATCTCATCTAGGCTGGCTTACACCCCCCCAGCGGGAACGGCGTGTTCACTCACCCAGGCACTTGATCTCGAAACCCCGAGGCGGCTTGAGGGATCTCCGCATCCAGCCCTCCCTCAGCACCTCCAGGTGGTCCTCCTTGCCCTGGATGAGCAGCACATGTTCGTCGATCCAGCCCAGAAAGAAGGTCTCTGAAATAGCGTCCGTCACTTTCTTATTCCAGAAGTGCTGCATGTTCTCCGCTTTGAAGTCCGCGAAGATCTCGTAGCCCGTGTGGTGGTGCTGCAGCTGTTCGGTGACAGTGGGGGAGCCCTCATCGTCGCCGACCCGAAACAGCACTATAGCCAGGGAGTGGGGGGCAATCTGCAGAAACTCATCCATCTCTTAGTGCCTCAGTCAGCGCGTCCGCCGCGACCCGTCTCACATTCCCGACTCGATCGCATGGTCCCGACGGCCTGGCGGGCGATTAAAACAGACAGCGGTCATTTGGCGTCCGTCCCCCGGATCCCGTCTGCATAATAAATCAGATGCGTCGCCCAATTGGAAATAAATACGGTGAAGCGCGCGCAGTCTATCGCTGACACGGAGAAATGTCTCCAGACTCGGCCGAACGCAAAGGCATAATCCAGCAAAGCCGGGCAGAGACAGCCGTCCGGAAATCACCGGGGCTTGCGGGCCACCGCCACTCCGCACCTACTCGTCTGGACCCTGTGGTTCCGACCCACTTCACGGCGTCGTCTGCAGGCGATGGAAGCTCATCCGGTGGAGTGTGTCGATTTGCATTGACAGGAGTCCCGGTTCGGCTCCGTCGGTCTGCAATGACTTCATCGATCCGTTCCCAAGCCGCGGCCGGACCATAGCCGTTCTCCCGAACCTGCGGTGTCCTCCCCCCACGGATGCGGCTCCAGCGGCCGCCCGGGTCGGTGCCGAGCTGTGTAGACGGCCGGCGGGCGGGCGAGCGAGCGAGGGAGGGAGACGCGCTGCGTGCTTCCCAGCCGCCGCGCTGCGCGGAGGAGCCGCCAGATGTGCCTCGCGACTCCGCCTACAGGAGGCGGCCGCAAAACATGGCGAGCGCGAGCCGCCCGGAAGCCGGCAGGTGAGCGGCTCCCCGCGCGCCGCCCTCGCGCACCCGGCGTAACACACCAGCCACCAAAGCACCGGCGGCTTCTCTCATTTCAAACAAAATCAACATTAACTTAAGGGGATTAAATGCCGAAAACACACCCTTTCACATGTTCGTCATCGGTTATATCAGTACTACTTGCTGTATAATTTCATGGTTATTCTTCCCGTGTCACATTAAAACGCCGGTAGACAGAGCAAATTTCCCTGAGGTAAATCTGCTGCGAGCGGCCCTCCGGCCGCGGTTTCCCTAAACGTGCGGTCCATCGTCGCACAGGAAAACGGTAAGGATCTCGGTAAGACCACTCATGATACATTTACTCAGGGAATTACCGACTCCGACTTCGCGCCTCAACCGCTTTCGAGGAAAAAAAAGTTAGTGGTAAAGTGAGGAGAAAAGTACACGGTTACGCGGTCTGGGGGGGGGCGACCGAGCTCCAGGCACCGTGACCCAGAGAGTCGCGAAAAAACCGCCAGAGCGAACGGAAGCTGCGCGAGGTGCCATTAACGACGCCGAGTGCGCACGAGGCCCCCTTCCCCAGTACTTAACCTTCAGAGTTCTACTTTTATGAATAGATACCGTAAGGGCACATGGTGCGGTTACATGTAGCTGTACTAGCGTGTGCGCCGTTCAGTCATGTTGTGCAATGACGCACACAAATATGCTCCTGTACAGGAACGAAATAAAGCATTTACAGCTTCTTAGAAACTGAGTGGACCACCCGCTCCTAGCAACAATGCAGGTAGCAGTTATTTGCGGATGCCAGGGGGGTGCATCGCTGGTTTTTGCTACTGCAGGCTCATTTCATACCCGTGGCATCTGTGGCTGGGGCTGCAGATCTGAGGGCCTGGTTCTGGACTGACACTGTACCTTACAACACACATGTTTTAAATATGCATTTATTCTGTAAAGAAGCAATGTATGGTTTGTGGCACACATTGTGAAAAGCTGTTCTGAAGCTGTGTATGATTTTTATTGCAAGCAGAAGAAATAATTGCTTGCCTTGAAAGTCTGAGCTTTGACCCTTGGAGGTGGAGCATTCAAGGGTGCAGTCCTGGTCAGTGACATTCTCCAGCCCAGGACCCCCACTGGAATTTTAGCATAGATTGTATGGGACTGTTGGATAACATTCACTCATCTGGCCTGCCTCCGCCGCCATATCCCACACTCCCTAGCAGCATATATCAAAGCGTGTGCCCATGTTTATTGTGGTGCCGCTCTCCTGTGTTTATTGCTGGGTGTTTGGTCCTCCCCTTTTTGCTCAATGCCAGGCTGTGCCAGTTAAGGCATCTGGAAAAGTAACAAAGGTCTTTTGTTGCCATTTTCAGAGGAGTGTCAGTGCTATTTTAACCCTTGGGACCGCTTGACTGCATGAACCACCATCAAAAATCTACCAGAATCCCCATGACCGAATTCCAAAATCCTGATCTATTTCATCCATCCATTTTCTGAAAATGCTTGTCCCTTGTCCTAGGCCGTGAGCAACCCATCGCGGGGCATACTCCCACACCAGACACTCACATTTACAGGCAATTTGGTATCTCCAATTAGCCTCAGCATGTTTTTGGACTGTGGGGGGGTGGGGGGGACTGGAGTACCCAGAGGACCCACAACAACATGGGGAGAAAACACATGGAACTTGAACCCAGGCCCCAGAGGGGTGAGGCAACAGTGCTAACCACTGCACCACTATGCCACTCCACTCTGAGCTGTTTGTGTAACGGATATACTGATGTCTCTGAAAAACAAGGAGGCTGGGTGTGATTTACTCTCCTGAGTCTACCCCCTCCCCCAATGGCATGGATATTTCTTGGATTCTTACTGGTTCTCTCCTTTTTTTAATGAATGACACAAAAGTATGGAGCTTTGTGTGTTCCTAAGTAACTTTTCTGTGGTGCCAGAATGTGGATTAAAAAAATTAATTTCCTGCCACTTGTCACCTATGTTCAGGAGGTGGAGGAGGGGCAGATGCTGCAGAAACACAGCTGCATGTGTAAAGAAGCACCGGCCGAGTGTCGCCGGGTAGGATGGCAGCCAATCGTAAAACAATAACAGGAAATGGGAGAGGGGATGGAATGTGGCTCGGATTTTTAGGTGAGACACCTTCCGCTCCGCTGCCCTGCCCAGCCCCTGATGGCTGACATCCCAGACTCCCAGCATTCCTGCAGGGCTGAGATCAGTGGGTTACCAAGAAGGAGTCGGCCTCCCATGCAACCTTAACTGCCTCTAAGTCACACCCCAGCCACAAGGGGAGGACCCAGTGATGCTGACAGACAGCATGTGCACACACAAGCTTCTGGGAACATAGAAGGATCTTGGGTCAAAGGTGGGCCTGCAGCATGTAGACAGGGTGGCTTGTTGAACCTGCCGGACAGTTGCCCCAGAGTTTATGTGTCCTCCATCATGGCTGCCACCAGCCTTACATAGCCTCTTTTCATTAGTGATGAAAATGTCGTCACTGTAAAGCATCTCAGCTGATCTGTGACTGTGACCTTTAAACCTGTCATTGAGTCGAATGAAGGATTCAAATACAGGACAGATGCTTTTCAAAGAGGGCCCCAAACATCAGAGTTTACACTCTAAGACTGTGATGTGAGAGCAGATCAACGCAGAGACAGTGTAAAAAGAAAAGTGAACAAAAAACAGTGGCATCATTAGATGTTACTGGACTGATTGTGTTTATTATTGGTATTATAATTTTATTCGTAGGGTAGAAGTGTTCTTCCACTTAACAAAATTATTTATCTAATGAGTTATGGTGGGAAGCCTTCCCGACTGGTAGACAAATCTGTATAGCATTAAACTCAGCCTTTGGCTCAAGATTACATCCAGCTCAACTTGGTGGTTCCCATGCAAATGAACACAGAGGGTGCCAAAAGCTTAGTCACAGTACAGTCCCTGACAAAAGTCTTGTCACTTGTGTACAAATTGAACTCAAGTGCCGCTGAAATATATTTCTAATCAAGATTTTTTTACAAGAAATGGCTCATTTT
>JAODKM010000048.1:10478961-10490160 GCA_026780845.1 Petrocephalus sullivani | reverse complement strand
AGAGAGAATGGGGGGAGAAGGGGATAGAGAAAAACACCGCAGGGGGGGGGTGGGGGGGGAGGGGGGGGGGGTGGGGGGGGGGGGGGGGGGGGGGGGGGGGGGGGGGGGGGGGGATTCCAAAGGAGCATCTCAGGAACCCTACCTGCATGGACGTACAGAGGGATAGTCTCCAGGGCAATGTGCGGAAGGGTTATCACTGAGCTGACAACTGGAACAGCCGCAGACTCCCTGGGAGGGGGGGGTCATCGTGAATTTCAGGGAATTTACAGTTTGCGAGTGTAAACCAAGACATAGACTAACTTATAGACAAATCGCCGTGATTGCTGTGAGACCGAGGGAGTACTGAGCATCACACAGCCCCCGCTGAAGGATACACCGACCTTCTCCAGGATATGACGTACTGTCCAGACGCCGCGGCACTGCCCTCTGCGGGGGGGCATGTCAGGCAGAAGCACTCGCTGGCCGACTCACCCGTCTGGAGGACCACTAGGGAGACGGGACAAGAAGCACCATCCAATAAGAGGCCACGCCTTCCCAAGAGAAACTCGACTCCCTGCCTATCGCAAACCATGCTCTCCCGCTGGAACTCACAAGAACCAATGAGAAGCCAGGGCTGAATGGAAGCCCCGTCTTCAGATTAGTAGCAACCCAATAAACGGCAACATCGTAGCCTCTCGGGTAGCAGCCGAGATGTGAGAATAAAGTGCCGCCTACCGTGCTCCACCTGGCACTGGGGCGGGTCCACGGCAGCCATAGATGGGGCCAGCTGCAGCCGGCTGCTCAGCAGATGCAGGGGCCAGGGCGAGCTGCTGAGAATGTCGGTCATGAGCAGGAAGGGCACGTCCACGAACACGCGGTCCAGGTGCTCGAACTGCACGGGGGTGCCATTCACAGTCAGAAGGTCATTTCGATTAGGTATCAGGACGCCGCGCCATCGACATAAAAAATACTGTAAGCATTAATACAACCGGATGCTGACGCTGACCTTCGTGGACACAAACTTCACGGCCACCTCGAACGGAATGACGGTTTCTATGGTAACAGTTTCATCCTTGGAAAGAGGAGCAAAGTAACAATCCAGCCAAAGCATTATCATACTTATACAAAGCATGTCACAAACATCCATGTCGTTCTGGTTCCATCTAGAACTGGATTTGCCCGCCTCCCCCGACTCCCACAAACGGCGCACAGACAGTATAGCGTACACAAACATTCGCTTTGTTTTGGGTTTGCTAGGGCACTTGGCTCGATGCATCTCCCACTCGCACTGACACAGGCAGCACAGACAAAGATTGTTTTACAAACATTCGTTTTGTTTCGGTTCAATCTGGAACTCGAGGCACCGTCCAATGTCACCCTCACAGGCAGCACAAAGATGTACACAAAACGCCGATTGCGTTTGTTCCAGCCTCGATGCTCCTCCCACTCGTACGCACACAGGCGGCACATAGACAGAGCACTGCACAAACATTCGTCTGATTTTGGTTTGATCTGGAGCTTGAGGTGCCTCCCACTATCAGGCTCATGGACACAATAGATGAACACAATTTTTTTTTTGTGCTTCCCACACACACAGGCGGCACTCAGACTCACTTTGTGGCACTTGCAGATGATGTCTTTGCCTTCTATACAGGCGCTCATTGTATAGGCGACGTGGACCAGGAAGATTCGGGATCCTGTGCTCGAGCAGCGGATGTATAGCAGCTTCTCCACCTGTGGCCAGAAACGTGAGGCCTTGAGAAACACAGGCATTTAGACCAAGGGGTGCCTTCGGACCACATTAGGCCACCTTTTCCTGTGGCTGCAGGTCGCCTATAGCGATGTCAGGAAGCAGAGCCGGATGGGAGTCGTCACACGCCTCAGAGCCGTCCAGGGTGACGTGGGTCGTCTGGGTAAGGTTGGCATCCTGACCTAGAGGAAGGATGGATGAGAAATCCATGCACTGTTAATTCCTCTCATGCCACACATAACTGTACCAATGTCCCAAAGGACTGTGTGTCACAAAATGCATGGTAATGTTATATTTACATACATGGCCACATACACACACTGAACATTTGGACTATAAAAGGTACAGATTGGAAGTTTCACAGGCAGTGACCTGGTTTGAGTCCAGCTGTGAGCTTGATGTCTCGGGCCACTGTGTCCTCCAGGGACTGGATGGTGACGGTCATGAGGTACATCTCGTTGCTCAGGGCTGGGGGTGAGTGGAGGAGCTGCACAGAGATCCTGGGCACCCGGGAGATGATCCTGGGAGACACAGTATCATGGTGTCGGCGGAGAGCTTCCTAGTCGGCATAGCAAAATGAGCTCCTCCATGATGAGGTGACTCACATGGTGCTGGCCTGGATGGTCACCGTGTCCCAGTCCACCTGCTCCTCAGGCAGACGGTCCCGTCGCTTGAAGGACCGGGAGGCCTGCACAGCCTCGTGGGCCGAGGCCGTGTCACCCCCTCCACCCCGCCAGTTTAGGAAGACGCAGCGCTCGCTTTCCCGGCCCAGGATGAGGTCCACACCTGTGATCTGACAATGGTGTACACACAAGCTTTCAAAGAGGAACACTACGGGCACCCCGAACATTACATGCATCATGTGACGTGACCAGAGGTGGGGAATCTAGGTCCAAAGAGTAAAAATCCAGACCTGGATTTTGTTTCAACCAATTGAAACAAAATCCTGGTCTGGATTCTTACTCTTTGAAGTTGAGTCACGTCCACAGGTGGGTAATTCATGTCCTCTCACCTCTATCTTCTTGCCCACGTCTTCAGTTCGGGCCACGAACCAGAAGGCGAACATGTGCGTCTGTCCGGGCATCAGGCACAGACTCTGCGACTCGGAGGTGCCCTCAGACACACAGCAGTATTGGTTGTAATCCTGAGACAGAGTTCACATGGTGCGTCTGTCCCAACAGCCTCCTCTCATGACTCTCCAGTTTCATTTCATGGACCGTTATTGGATGAGATCAGTAGAGGGTGGGGTAGAGACCCACCTGGTTACTGAGGCTGACGCATAGCTTTGAGAAGTGGATGGGGTGGGGGCAGTCAGCCCGCAGAAAGACGTGCAACTGCACGGGGATGTCCAGGTGGAAGCTGGGATGGAGAAACCTGGCCTTGCACTGCACTGTGAGAGGGAGGGGCAAAGCCATCAGGACATGACCACATGACCTCAGCAAGGGGGTGGAGCCCAGGTCAGGCATTAGGGGATGCTCACCAAAGGGTACGCAGTCCTGCGCCTCCACGACGACCTCGTCATCAGCAGCCTGGGCAGACCGCTCGGCCCACAGAGCCTGGGCTGCTCGGACTGCAGTGGAATCACAGTCGGGCTCTGCCTCTGGCACCTCTTTCTGGAGGAAATCAGCAGGTCCCCTGATCATCATCATCATCATCATCATCATCAT
The DNA here is from genome assembly GCA_026780845.1 of Petrocephalus sullivani. Taxonomy (NCBI): domain Eukaryota; kingdom Metazoa; phylum Chordata; class Actinopteri; order Osteoglossiformes; family Mormyridae; genus Petrocephalus; species Petrocephalus sullivani. The sequence continues at coordinate 10,486,764 of JAODKM010000048.1, read as the reverse complement.
CATCATCATCATCGGAAAGCAAGCAGTGGCACCACTTCCCAAGGGCTTCAGGACACCCTTGGCTCATTGCACATCTCTGTCCAGAGTACGGCAACATTTTTTTGCAAACTTTTCACAAGAAACAGCCACTGACCATCAAAACCTTGAACAGGTTCTTCTCTATCCTCGATTTCTGGTCCTCGGTCAGAGTGGAAGCTGAATGGGCATGGATGAGAGACATGACTAAGTCCTCATCTACTGAAAGATGCCAACTCAAGGACATCAAAGTTGTGTCCAAATCGGCTATGACCGCAGGCATTCCTAGGCCTGGAAGTACAAGTGTCACATAGGGGTCGCGACCCAGGAAGCAGATGGCAGCAAAGCAGCATACCTCTACCCAGCAGGTCCATGGCATACGCCACGTAGTCCTTCACCTGGGCCATGAGGTAGGAGCAACGGAGGGCGGTGCTGAGGATGGAGGTCAGCAGGCTCCACCAGCGCTCCGTCCGGTAGTCACACATCACGTAGTCCAGCAGCCTCGATGGAGACACAGAATGAGAAACCAGGACAGGGCGACATGCGAAATCAGCCTGCTCACAACATGGCAGACGCTCCGCTAGACAGGCGGCTCTCAGCGCCACGCTTCAGGGAAGATCAGCTCACTTCAGGGCCTTGGCGTAGTCCTTGGTGTGGTAATATTCCTCCCCCATCTGCACCACTGTGGGACAGCAGAGGATTCGGAGTGAGAACAGGGTTATGGGGGCGGCCTATATGTCCGTGCAAAAGTGCATGGGGGGCATATGGCAAAGCATCTGCATGTGCGTCAGACACTCACTCAGGTGGCCCTTCATGCGTGGACACTTGTACTTCTTGAACTGAGCCACTGCATTGCTGAGCAGGGCGATGATGAGCTCCTGGAATCACACGGAACAGACATGAAAGCCAGATCCTGTACCATTCCTGAGGATGGTTCATATCCATGAGACTCCCCTGTCAGCCCCAGAGACCTATCTATTTACACGCTTCCATTCTAACCCTTTCAGTTCCAGTCCTCTCACTCCTTAAATGCTATGCCCCTTGATGTCTAATCTTTTACCCCACGTAAAGAGTCAGGCACTTACCGAATGAGGCACCTCCCTCTCTTTCCCCTGAAGACCCAGAATGCCTCTCTTCTCCTTCTCCGGGTCCGGAGGGTCGATACCTGGACATAGTGGTGAACAGTTGTCAACGGTGTTCAATAACGGTCAGGTGCCTACAGGGCACAGGTCAGTAGCACGAGTTCGGTTCAGCAGAGGCACAAAGTGAACCGCGCGGAGGATGCCATGGCAAGGAGTGGCATCAACTTCAGACTGATTACAGTGAAACTTGAATGACAGGGACAAGGGTTAGAGCTAACGTCTGTGTCATTTGGCTGAAGATGTGTGCGTGTGTGCCCACATGCAGAGGGGGGCCAGACAAACACTCACTCTGGTGTCCCTGCCTCCAGGCCCGTTGTCCGTAGAAGTCAAGGATGGCAGTGGGCGTGTCCAGGGGGTCCGGGGCGGAGCAACCTCCACTCAACTGCAGTGGAACCCAAATGGCAGCAGTGAGGAGTGGCCAGGTAGCAATATTTCTATGCACAGCTCAGGGAAACCCCCCCCTCCCCCACCTCCTATATAGCACAGTAACTCGTTAATAATCAATCATATAGCTTGTCACAGCTGGGTGACCGACAGCTCAGCCACATGAGCTCTGCCAACCATTAGAATACATCCTCCAACTATGCCGACACTCCGTGGCCCCACCAGCCCACCTCCGGACTGCCGCAGAGCTGCGCTGCCTGCCGCTTGCGCTCCTGAGCATAGTGCGCCGCCTGCTGGTAGTAGAAGCCCGGGTTCTGGGTCTGGATGGCGGTCAGACCCAGCTTGATAGCCTCGTCGAAGAGGTCACCGAAGGACTGGAACCTAGGAGTGGGATATACCGTTTGCATGTGACCACATCCCGGTGGAACACGGGTCACGCCAGGGCCAGTCAGACGCACTTTTATATTTATAGGTTTGTTCCTATTGGTTAGAAATGCTGCCACATGACTCAGAACGGGAGGCACCGTTAGGCTGCTCTGTAGTATCAGACGTGTACTTCCAAGCCACCCTTACTGCTTGGACATCCAAGCCGCATGCTCGAATGCCAGCTCAGCGCTGCCGATCTTCTTCTTGCAAAGGTCGATGTGCTTCCTGAACTGATCGATGGCATCCAAGGGCGTGTTGTGCTGGAAGCAGAGCCGGCAGATCTGGAGAGAGAAAGACCTTCACCATCAACACCACCATCATTATCATCCTTAATCTTGCTGGAGAAGATAAGGGGAACATTTCCCTTAATTAGTTTAATCAGTGTTTAATAGATATTCATTGTTCACAGTGGACAAGCTACATCCTTTCCGTTATGTGCTTAATAGCTCAATACACAATAGTTGACAGTTTAGCCATGAACTCAGGTCACCTTGTAGTTGATGAATCCAGCCAGCGTCTTGATCTCCAGGATGTTGGTCTCATGGGCTCGCAGCTCGTGCACAAGAGCATAAGCTGTCCTGTAGTGTCTACGACAAACGGACAGAGAGGATCAAAGTGGCTAATCTCCTTAAGCAGACACTTCATTTGAAACCTGGGTCAATCTTTACTAAATTTAAGTACTAATATTACACACCAAATGCATTCAGTAGAATTTAAATTACTTCTGCGCTCAATGCAAGACAGACAGACGCCCTTAAATGGAGACACGCAAGTGAATATGCATGTGTACATTGTAAAAACATTGGAGAGTAGAATTACTGGAGGTCTTACTTCAGGGCATTTTGCGTGTCCTGCTTCAGCTCACTGAAGAAAGCAATCTTGAACTGGTGTCTCACAAACAGTAACTGCAACACATGAGAGAGCCGCCCTCAAAACAAGGTGTCAAACCGAGGCCTGGAAGATCAGCCCTTGCTCCACAGCAATGAGAAACGTGAAATGTGCCCATACCTGATGGGTGGTTTTGTTGAGGAACTCTTTATGAGACTTCACTCTCCGTATCTCAGTGTGGTAGTAAGCCTGAGCGTGCTCATAGAAAGCGTTCTCCAGCCTGTGGTGAGCATTCGCACAAGAGCCGTTAGTAATCATGACAGCAACTCGAGGGCACGCTGGTGTCAGAGGTCACACAGGGGTCACGCTAACCTGATGATGTAGCCCACGAGGTGGTCAGTGTGGGGGAGAACGAAGAGGAGCTTGCCCGAAAGGTCACAGGCATTACAGAGAGCACCGGCCCGCTCCGAGGCCATGACGTCTTCTCCTTAAGACACACCAACAAGGATGTACACAAAATGTACATAGGCCATACAGACCAGTATAACCAAACAAAACAATCCCATATTCTGCAAGGTGCATTCAGACACCTGTGCTGTATGCATTATAAACCAACAGATTTCTGTAGAGCTGACAAAAGACTGTCTGTGCCTACCTGGGGGAAGAGGAGTTTTTTTCTGAATTAACACTACTGCGACCTTCGTGTTGCGTCCCTGTAGACTTGTCCTGTAGAAACAAGCGGCCCACCTTCAAGCATCCAAACATCTATCTGTGGCAGGACAGTGAGCCCAGGTGGGCCGAGCGGGCCGAGCAGGCTGCCCTGCTAGCCAGGCCCAGCAGCGGCTGGTAGATTACCTGACGATCTCCACCTTGGTAGCACACTCCAGCTGCTTCTCCTTCCACTGAGCCTCATCCCAGTCCAGCTCATAAAACAGCACCACCAGTGCTGGGACCAGGTTCAAGTGCTTGTTCATCCAACCAGTCTTCAGGATGCCTTTAGGGATGTACCACTCATAAGAGGTTCTCTGGAAATGACGAGAGCACATTGAGCACACTCATACAAAGCATATCATAATGAAAGACATCAGGGTGGGGGAAAAAAGCATCACACCTTGGTCCTACATTTTGGGTATTCATGGTCCCCTGGAAGGACTTTGAAGGAAATGGGCACCCTGTCTGCCCTCCTGTTGGCACAGAAGGCATCCCAGATAGCCCTGTGAACGGCGTTGTAGACCACGTCCAGTCCCGTGAGGGCCACAAAGGCCATGGGCCGGCAGCATAACTCTGGAGGTAGGTCCCACTGCGTTGGGGTCATCCTCTTCTCAGCTATACAACAGCTCTAAAAATAAAAAAACAGCATCCTTCTTTGATGCATGGGCTTCAAACACAGATGCTAAATAATTAACAGGGCCCGTGAGAGGACAGGACAAGGCACGCCATTTAATACCGCTGGTTAACAATTACTGCTTTCGTCGGTGAAATGTGCAGTATGAAATTCGTCTGGCCGCCACTGACAGTCATGTTCAGGGCAAAGCATACATATCAGCCTCTACAGAAATGCGTACTGAATCACTTATGAGGCTCAGGCGAATCGGCAAATGCGTTTTTTGGGGCGTATTACCTTTAAAACAATATCGGTCGGGACATGACTACCAAAAGGCGTGTCAATGCACAGACCCAACGGCCGTACATCATTTGCGAAATAACCACATTTAAAAAGAAAGCGTGCACATACCGAATGAGCTATCCAAAATGAGTCCCCCGCAGCCACCTAATTTATTTACATCAACAAATGACTTTCCCTACGAATAGTCAGTTGTGCGATTTTCCCCTCCCAAGTAAGTTCCCGGAACAGGAAAAACACGTAGTAACGATTGACAGCGCTCTGAGCGAATCAGGCTGCAGCGGTCGTGGTGCCCGCCAATCAGCACATCGACTGGGAGATCCCGGAAGAAGGCGTCTTGCGCATGCGCACGAAGAGGGTGACGCCGAACGTTATTGATTATTTATCATCCCTATTCCAACCGCCTATGCTGGGCTGCAAAATAAAAGAAATGAAACCGGAATTTCTACATAGACCCCTGTATCAGAATATGTTGATAGTATTATATAAAATATCATTATCATTATATCAGTTTTTGCAGTATTAGGCACTGAACATGAAAAGTACATGAAAACATTTTAATTTTAACGAACACAAACTCATCCTTCATCTCTCACTGAAGACATGATGTACGTACATAATTATTTTCACGAAAAAGAAATGTTATTACACTTATACAAATCGAATTATATTACTTATCTAGAATACTCACCACGTCCAATAAAATAACTGCATAAATTAAGAAATGCAAAATGATTTAACAATCTTTTAATAGCTCAAGTAAAACCGAATGCATTTTGGGCGATGCTCCTGACCCCTTGACTAACTTCTCTGGGGGCCCAGACAAAGGAGATGTAATGTTAGTCTTTTTTCTTTCTCCTTCTTACTTTGTGCCAGTTCACTTGGCAGGGAACCACCAGTAGAGCTGGGCAGTCTCAAAATAGAATAGTGCATTATAGCTGGGATGGGGGCAACTTTGCCTGCCCTGAAAACTGTTGCTAAAAATTTAAATAATATACGTGTTACAATCATCTAAATCAGGGGTGGGCAATCTTATCCGCAAACGGCCAATGTGTATGCAGGTTTTCGGGATAACCCTAAGGTCAGCTGTTCAAACTTCTTCAGCCAATCAGTCCTCCAATTAGTGATCTAATTAGGAAGTTGCAGTGAAAACCTGCATACACACCGGCCCTTTGCGGATAAGATTGCCCACTTCTGATCTAAATGATCATATTATGTTATATTCATAAATAAAACTTCTGGAAATTCCCTCTTCATGGGGCCCCAGACAGCAGCATACCCTTGCCTTATGGAAAGTCCGCACCCTGCTTGAGACCAGGGGCGTTGGAGGGGTATGGATACCCAGGCAGGTTTAGGGGGCCCAGCACTGGACAGGGGTGCATGAATATGGAAAACTGGGTGGGAGGCAAGGAGACATTTTGTCAGGGGGCCTCAGAATTTTTTGGTACAAGCCTGCCTGCGATAGATAGGTACCTTACTGGCAATAAGAAGTGAAAGCTGAAGCCCGATGCAAAACCAACCGTGGCATGAAGAAGCAGCTTTGCTTCGGGTTATCCGTTTAATACAGAAATTTAAATTTTATTTGACTGACCCGAGACACAAATTTAACTGCTCTTTCAGTTCCCAATTGATCTCAGATTAAATTATTAAGCTACAATTTGAGCTGTCAAGAGATGAGAGCCGTTGGGGATTATAGCTTATTTCCACTTGCGAGAGATCATCTAGTAATGTCTAGTAAAGAAAAATCCAACCACCTTTTCAAGGAAAGAAAAAATCAGACTTTTCATGAATATGACTTAAAATAACTTGTTACCAGTTAGCTGAGTGCAGAAATAATTAACAGAAATAAATTTTGCACAGAAATACAGTATTAGAGGAAAGCTACTGAAATGACCTTTGGTCAGTTTAGACTAAGTTCTGTTCCTTTTGCTTCTGCTGAACACCACAGACATGCATAATTTCAAAGGAGGAGACCAGTTAGCCGCCGTGGCTGTGCCACACCTGAGTATGTGAAAGTAATCTCTGGGATAACCAATAGCCAGTATGTATTACATTTAATATCGTTTTTTTCCAGTTTTTAGTGGGTGTACATAAATGCAGCTCACCGCTCCAAACCAGCCAACAGACCACCTGCCACCCACACAAAATCTTGCACCCTGGGGGGGGGGGGGGGGGGGGGCTCCCCGTGTCCGCCGGGAGGGGGGGGCGGGGGGGGGGGGATCGTCGCGTTACACTGAGAAGCGCAGGTGGCACCGGGACAGGGAGATCGGCACACCTGCCCTGCTCTGATCCTGCCACATAAGCAAACACTAGCAGGCCTCCGCCCCCAGGGGGCACCACCTCCCCGCATGCAGCGCCCACACGCATGCCAGGACGCCCAGTGCCCGGGCGGAGAGCTTTGCACAGACTCAGTACCATCCAGCTGCTTACAAGACGGCCACCTTTGAAATCTGAGCACACACGTACCACTCAACAATGGCGGGGAATGGGGGGGGGGGGGGTGTAAATCATTTGAGGGCTACTTCCAAGCATTCCTCCTGTGGGGCGTGATTATCTACCAGTCTGACACCCCCAGCCGGGAGCTAAGTGGGCGCAGGGCAGATTAGTATCTAGCTCTGCTAATGAAACTGTTCTCATCTTCTCAAAGCATTCTGTACCTGTACAAGAAAGGGTGCAGGGGGGTGAGCACAGAGCAAATGGGAGACAAAGGCATTCACTGCACACAGGCAGGGGGGCTTAGCGGAGAGGGGGCTAGATCCACTTCCATGGGTGCCGCATTAATGGTGCCTCGCTGGCGCGTCCCTGGCAGCACATGGGGCCAAGTGGAATAGGGATGGCTTCTTAGAACGGAGCTCCCAGGAAACATGCAAAACAGCTTCCACTGAGAGTGCAAGGAAGCACTGATTGGGGACCTCTGCGGCCCTGGGGGGGACATTTGGTCGCCACGGTGTAATATATACATGACCACACACATATGCATGCACACAACACTATCCTCACACAGAGAGCCACTCAGCAAAATCAGCCATGACGTACTTTAGCCAGCATTAATGGCAGCTGGTGACGTTGTGGATATGCAGTGGCTAACAACTGCATAAAGGAACACTGCTGTTTTACTCTTGGACCAGGAAATGGCCCAATGTAAAACTACAAGCTAAAGTGTAAGACTCCTAGCATATCGTTCTACTCGGCGTGTCCCAGGCCGCGCGAGGAGGCCCCGCCTACCTCCTCATTGGGCGCCATGGCGTTGGTTCCACGATGGCTGACCGTGCTGCTGCCCAGCGTCCTGTAGTAGTCCCCAGTGCTGGGCTGTTTGCTGAAGTTACGGGACTTCCGGTTGGAGTCGATTCGGCGTAGACCGTCAGAGCTCTCGATGCTTCTCAG
>JAODKM010000048.1:10449356-10462362 GCA_026780845.1 Petrocephalus sullivani | reverse complement strand
TGTGATTGGTTGATTAGATAATTGCATTAATGAGAAATTGAACAGGTGTTCCTAATAATCCTTTAGGTAAGTGTACATTAAAGGTATCAGGTGAACTATTAGGAGATGTCCATCTTTTCACACACATTCTGCTTTTCTCAAGTTACTCATGTACTTACTGGTAAGAACTGAACTCAGTATTTAAATAGATGAATGCATTTTATTTTTGTGTTTTTCTTTGAAGGTTAAAAGATTTGATGTCAAACACTGATACAAGTGATACCACATTGACACTAGTTTGTACATGAAACCAATCCAACCTGCTCCCAGCCTGTTTGCGTGTTTCCTGGGCAGCGTCATGCTATCAGGAACATCTCTGTGCAACATTCATCAATAATTCACACAAAGGGACGGACACTTTTCACAGAGAGTAGGGGGTTTTATTCAGACTCAAAATAAGGTCCATGCCTATTTTCTCAACAATGATTAAATAAAATGGTCGTCATGGGGCCAAGCCTGCAGTTTGTCTCCCCACCGTTTCCGATGGCGATTTAATTTGGATTTAAATACTGATATGAGACCACAGCCAAAGCCAGAATCAGTGGCTGTGGAGCCAGAAGCACTAAAAAGGATTCAGACGAGGACGATGTGCATACTCACACAGGCAGATAAACTCCTACAGGTGTCCCACTATTCAAATCTAACATTTAGACAATGTTTATGGAACCTGTGTCACCTTTATGCACCATCTGAGCAAATGAGCAACGCTGGGCTATTTGAGAAACACCACGGACCCATTTAGACACAAATTCTAATGACAGCACAACACCTAAGAGGGACTGATCTGGCGTTACATCGGGTCCATCACAGACAACATATTAAACATGAGTGTTGACAATTTAAAAAAAAAAAAAAAAGCTCCAGAAGTCAGCTGTACATAACTACACATAAATAAGCCAAATAAATAAGGGGGAAAGGACAGGAGAGAACAGATCCCATCCAACACCCCCCGCAGAACAGACAACCCTCACTTTGCGCTTAATTATTCCTTTTATCGACGCCCAAACGATTCTCGCAAATGCCATTGGGGGGCGCTGTGGAGGGAATCGGCCAAGCAGGACCGGCACGGCATGGAAGCAGAGAGAGGCACCGTGGGCACCGGGGCCTGCGCATGCACGCAGTGTGAGCACCTCACGTCACTAGGAAGCCGCTACCATCTTCTGTTCGCGGCATGTTTCTCTTTTTTTCTTTTTAAAAGGAGGGAAAACAGGTCCTTGTTGTTCTTTAGCTTTCAGCCCTGCAGGTTAGACCAGCAACAGAAAACGGTGCTCATTTATTCCAGCTGAAAGGATGAGCTGAAAAAAAACCTTAAAGACTTTAAAAAAAAAAAAAAAGAGGATTATAGCAAAGCATGCTCATAGCAGGCCAATCAAATCAGGACTGCTGCTCAGATGAATACCTCCGAGGGAAAAAAATATGTCTTTCAAATGATCAAAAAACGGTCCTAATATAAAAAAATGTCCTAATACAAATCTGCAATGTAAAAATAAATATCTCAATGTCGACAACATGGTACTAATTTGCAGGATTTCTTCTAGTCTCTGGACATCCTTCATGTGGAAAGTTCTGGGCAGGAGGTGGAATTTCAAACAATCCCCGCCTGCTTCGTGGGCCCCCATTTGTTATTCGGGGGGGGGGGGGAATAGAAATCACCATGCAGAACTGTCCGCGACAGAACATCTAACTGCAAAGCTACATGAGCTTCCGCACCCTTTATGAAAAGAACACCGAAGTGTCAACAGGCACGGGACAGGAAGTGACTGAGGATTTTAGCTAATGGGATTTATGCTAATGTGGCATTACTCTAGCAGACAGAATACTGACCGAGTGGAAAGGCTTCTGTAAAATGTGCAACAAAAACAGGACGTAGAGATCAGTGCAGTAACAAAAAGACCAGCGGACCATGGTATACATTCACAAAGTATGTCTTTCGTTTTGATGTTATGATTGGAAGGAGATGAAGGGGGGGCTGGGCTTTGGGATTCAAAAAGAAGGCAAGGCAGCCTCACCGCTCTCGCCTTCACACTCCAGACTTAACACTGACACTCTCACCCACGCCGCAGTCCTCGTGCCGGACACCAAGGGGCGAGAAAGAGCGACGGCGGCTCCGGCTGCCGCTGTCCCACTTTGTTCCGTGCGACTCAACTTTACAAAATACATCATGCCATGTTTACACAAACTGTACAGACAAGTCATTAGCACAGATATGTACCAAAATCCTCTACTTTGGTTTTCTCTTAAAAAAAAAAGAAAGCCTTTTTTTTACATGATAGTATCAATTACAACTTATATAAATACATCTATGGTGTAAAACTATTGGAATTTTTTTTGCTCGTTTTTATTGACGGGACTACACTATTAAAAATACTCTGCTATAAAGGTGGAAAAAATACTTTGATATTTTCTATAAACAGGATCATACATCATCTGCAGGTAGTGACGGTATGAGTATCTTAGCTCTTGTGAAGTAGGCCATCTTCTCCCTGCGGGCAGGGGGGGGGCATTAGGGACGGGCAGCAATTTGATTGTCACATATAACGCCTTCACAACAATTAACTTCTCCCTCCCAGACAAATTTAACTGGACAAAATGAAATATCCCATGAAAGATTCACGAAACACGAATGATACTGTACAAAATGATAGGGTACAAAATAGGACACCAATTCCTGGTGGCATGGGAGGACCGCTGTGACTCACAGGGGCACGGGAGGACCGATGTGACTCAGGCCAGCATGGGAGGGCCGCTGTGACTCAGTGGAGCATGGGAGGGCCGCTGTGACTCACGGTGGCATGGGAGGACCGCTGTGACTCAGTGGAGCATGGGAGGACCGATGTGACTCATGGCGGCATGGGAGGGCTGCTGTGACTCACGGTGGCATGGGAGGACCAATGCGAGTCACGGCGGCATGGGAGGACCACTGCGAGTCACAGGGGCATGGGAGGTTCACACTTGGGCTTCTTAAACTCCAAGCGAGTCCCTGCTTATCTGAGCAGTTTCTGAGCATGCTCTCCCAGTATGTAAACGGCATGCAGGAGCGGGCCTTAATTTGTCACATGGGTAGACAGAGGGCAAAAACCCCAGTAAGTGGGCTACTCAGAACTCTGCGTGCACACTAAAAGTGCATCCGTTGTCGCTGTGAGGGGGAGGGACTGAGGCTCTCACGCACCGTGATTGGGGGGGGGCATCTGGTTCCCATAATTTACCACGCCGCCCTGCTGTGCCTGCCAATCCACCCACCCCCCCCCTCCCCAGCGGCCACACCAAAGCCGAAGCAGCAGGTGGCTTACAGCGGCGCGGCACAGAGGCGTGCGGAACTGGAACGCGGCCCAGAGATGACCCCCCACCTCCTGCCAAATGCCAGGTCACCGCCGTTACTATGCTGATGCCACAAGCTGGGTCTTCACTGGAGGCACCATTTGACCAATTTGTCAGGTCTTGCCCAGAGATGAGCATTACATGACTTAGCTTTCCAGTGATCTTAGAACACACGGCATGCTGAGACATCTGGCGTATGCGGTGCTGAAGCTGTGATGCAATTATTGTTCTATAAAAAGGCAAATTTTTGGGTGGGGGCTGATATGGGGGGGGAGGGGGTTATGATGCTTATGTAATTTGACCCCTTAATAGCTTGCCTGGGAATGAACCGGACACACTCACCTGAATGACTGTACCTGCAGGGGCACCTTCTGGCTCTGCTCTCGCAGTCGACACACATCCTTGGAAGCCTTCCTCAGAAGCTTCTCTGCTTTCAGGCCCTGCTTCTGCTCCTCCTTTGACTGCTCTGCCTGAGGAGCGGTCAGGGAAGGAGATGTACAAAAGTCAAAAACACTACCAGGAAGTGTGAAGCAGCACCCAGGAAATGTGGTCAGACAGTAGCAGTAACTGGAAAAGAGTTTGGTCAAACTGTAGGCGTGGTCAGAGTGGGTGTGGTCAGCCTGTGGGCGTGGTCAGAGTGGGTGTGGTCAGCCTGTGGGCATGGTTAAAGTGGGCATGGTCAGCCTGTGGGCGTGGTCAGAGTGGGTGTGGTCAGCCTGTAGTCATGGTCTATCTGTGGGCGTGGTCAGAGAATGGCCGGCACCCAGAACAGGCACTGGCCTGCTTCTCGGCTTGCTGGAGCAGCCTGTGAAATCGCTGATCCTCCAGCACGGCGGAGGGCAGTTCCGTCTCCCCGCGGGCCTTCAGAGCCTCCAGCCGTGTCTTCAGCTCACGTAGCCGCCGTAGCTCCTCTTCCAGGTGGCTCTGACGGGTCCGCACGGCCTGGAGGTCCAGCTCCAGGTCCAAGGAGGTCCGTGCTGGGCGATCCGCTACCGGACCTCGCAGCGTGGGCTGCCGGATGGTCTGGGGACCGAGAGACAACACCTCACACAATGAAAGGCCGTGTAGCCACAGCAAATGCTGATCCACCATTAGGATCTTCTTATGGTACAAAACTCAGCAGTGGTGTAGCTGCACACTTTGCCCATGACGGAGCCCAGCTCCACACCGCTAGTGTTAGTCCCTTGAGGGATACAGCTGTTGTACCCTACGAAAGCTTCCCGCACCTGTTTGACTCTCAGGCTCCGCCTCTCCGAAGCGTTCCGGATGAAAGGAGACTTCCGGGACAACGTGGAACTGTCACTGTCACTCCGGCTCAGCTGTGATGGGAGACGAGAAAGAGGGACATATTACATGGCGGGGAGAAAGGCAGCTGCCACATGCTGACCCACGTCCGGGGGGGGGGGGCGGATGGTGGGCGGCGGCCGGCTTTCACTGCCAGGTCACTGACCCTGCAGATGTACTGGTTGCGCTCCCCGGGGGAGAAGGTGTGGGAGCGCATCACCGAGCTGTTCCGTGCAAAGGCCCTCTGCCTTGATCCGGGCCCCGGCCCCCCTCGCTCCTTGGGCCGCGCCCCCACTTCGTCCGCAGCCACCTCCTCCGTGTTCGTTTCCTTGTCCACCTGGGAGGGAGAGAGGGACACACAGACGCACCATCAGAGCCTGTCCGGCTACCCCCACATTGCAGAGACCCCAGTGGGCCCCCGCTGTCTGAGGAATTATCTTGTTTTTCTCCTAATGAAATTTGACCATTTATATTGGCTCTGACCTGGGACTTTAACCGAGTCACTTGCCCCCTCCTCAGGCAAAATCATTTCACCCTGGAAGCTCCCAGAGCAGTGCAGCAGAAAAAGGCAGTGTGTGTTCTTCAGTGCCCCCAACACCTCCCACCCCCCGTGACCCCCCCACTCACTCACCAGCGTCGGTCCTCCAGCAACTGGGGGGTCCCTCTCCCAGCTCCTGTCTGCCTCTTCCTTCTCAGCCCCGTCCTCCTCCTTAAAAAGTCGCTCACCGCACACGTAGCCCTCCATGTCACCGCAGGCATCTGCCAGGAGAGCCTCCTTCTCCTCCTGCTCCTCCTCCTCCTCCTCTTCTCCCTCGACCTCCCCCTCGCCCTTTTTCCCCAGCAGCTCCAACCTGGGAATGCAGATGGGACTGTAATGTTAGACAGCGAGCAGGAGCTGAACAAGCCTGCTGATGGTGGGGGCGGAGCCGTGACTATGGGGGGGACACTGTAAGGAGGGATGGGGCGTGGGGCCGTGACAGTGGGGGATGGGCGCCGTAATAGATAACAGGAGGCGGGCCATTTCTTTTGCAGGCCAACGTACCATTCCTCTCCCATCTCTAACTGGCTTTCCCTCTCCTCTTGGGCCAGCTCCTGCTCTACTGCTTGCAGCTCTGAGGAGGTCCTCTCCAGGAGGGCCGAAACTGCGTCCTAGGGGTGGACACACACACACACACACACACACAAACACGTGCGCGCACAGGATTGGATCAGTGTAGTCTCATACTTTGAGGTGTATAGCTGCCTTGTTCACGTCTGTCTGCACTGAAAAAAGTGCGGGAACCTACCAGGTCTACGGCCCTCCCACAGGTGTGCTGCTCCCCCTCACGAGGGACGGGCCTGTCCTCCTGTGGCTCTTTGCTCCTTCTGTAGGCGTGTAAGTCATACCAGCGCGTGGACAGATCCCCAGAGAGCTCCAGGTGTGCCAAGCTGACCAGCGCCCCGGCCTGTGACAGAGCACCCCATCAGCTGCAAGCACCGGGCACCGTCGCCCGCCCGTCAGCCAGCCACAAAGGGCGACGTGCCAAAGCACAGGGGAGATGACCCCCAAAGCCAGAGGGGGGCCATCACCCGCCAGCACTCACCAAGCACTCTTCCTGCCGTGACTGGCCCACGCGACACAGGTCCACCCGGAGAGTCTTGCACCGAAGCGCATCCCAGCCGCCAGGCACCCGGAAGACATCGCTGAAGGCCACGCCCTCTGCCAGGCCCAGCACTCGGGTACGAAACAGGCAGCTGGCGTCGCTGGAGGAGGGGAGCAGGACGAGCCGCAGATACCTGCCGGGAAGGGGCATGTCAGAGCGCTGACTCGCATTGAGAGTCACTCTTCCGACCAAATAACGAGAACGGTCTTCCTTAGGAGCCCAGCCGGTTTCCTGTCCCCACCAGGGTGCAGGCTGCCTGTTATGGCACCACGTCTCACACAACACGCGCCACACGGGCGCCCTGGGGCCCCATTACGGGAGCGGGAGAGTCCCCAGAAGCTGATTCCACGCGTGAACTGCTGAGTCAGGAAATCTGCCACACGGCACATTAATCTCAGCCGTCCCTTGTCGTGTTCTCGAATGCCGGTTTGCCCCCCCGTGATTTACGACCCCCTCTATGTAGGACATCTGGAACTCACCACGCTCAAGGCCAATTCATGCTTCACTTTTCCGCATGCACTTTCAATTGCAGGATTTTGTCTAATTTGCATAATTTGTCTAATTTCATAGTAAGCATTTCGAAGCACTACGCTATGCCTTATTATCGTAATACCGCCCAACCCTTAAATCTAATAAATTTATAACCATTCATACGAGTTTATCCACTTTACTATACCATTTGTATTTGTGTTTGTTGCTATACATCTGCCCTCTACTGGTGTGAGAAATATCACTGCTGTATGCAGCACCAACCACAACCCTCCACATCCACAGCCAAATGTAATGAACACAAGCTACTGTGCAGACGACTGTCCGCAACGTGGAAAAGAAGTAGGAACACAGGGACAGGCACGCAGCCATCAGCACAAGCCGCTATTAGGCGAACAATTTCACATGCCTGGTACTGCTGGACCAGCTTTAAGTCACCACAGAAACTCCACTGAAATGCTTACACTTAATGGCACAAGAACACTGGCCACCCCGGGAGTTTAATTAGGAGCTACCTGGCAGCAAATCCAGCCCCTTAATCACAGTGCCACCTGTTGCTCCGGGGGATGGCATTACAACCTTATTCATTGCACAATCATTAGCCTGCTTGCAGCCTGCTCCAGTTTCTCTGGCGACATGCGGCACTGACGGGCTTTGGATTACCGGTTGAGATGGTCCTCCCCCGTAAAGCTTTATCTTATTTTTGGGACAGGCTTCAGCACATGTGGAATGCAAAGCACCCTTCCCACTGGTCAATTTGACACACGCGTGTTTGCAAGGAATACCGCCAAGAAGACAGTTTAATCCAATTTCTAATTTCCTTTTCTGCCAGGAAAGAAACTCGACAGGTGAGAGAGAGTAAAAATTCAAAGAAAAAAGCCAGCATTAACTTTTCTGCGCTCGCCTCCACTGTGAACATGACAGGTACCGAAGAGGAAAGTCTCCCAGAGGCTGTGGCTCTCCCCTGTTCAGAAGAATGGACTCTGCCCCACCAGATGACTGGCATGGGGAAGTCGACCAGCAGGACCGTTGCATGGTGCCTAACTGGTGGTATTTTAGTGGTCCAGCTCATTTTGGGCCAACACCCACACCCAGGGGACGTGTACTCCCTGAACACGACCCAGAGACGCACTCTAACACTCCTGAATTCACAAACAGACTCCCGAAAAAGAGCAGATGGGGGTGAGGCAGGTTCGCATACTCACACTTTGGTACCAGGAGGAACCAGCACAGCGCCCTGGCACTGCAGCCGCATGGCGACGATGACTAGCCCGGAGTTTGCCACGTCATACCTGTGGAAGTGGACAGAAGACATCACAGAAGGAGCAGTCATGAGGTCTGCCAGCCACTTTCTGGGCGAAGGCACAAGAGCCAATAGCCAGGCGGTGCAGAGTGGAGGGCGACTGTCATCTCCGCTTAAGGAAACGGGTCATTAGGCCTTGGAACATGCGGGGAAGGTGACATCATTACAGGGCGCAGCAAATGTGCTACCAGGGGCGTGGCATAATGGCGCCACCTAGAGGACACTACTTTAAACGGCCTCTCTGGCCTCACATGTGGTGAGAAAGGGGATTGGCCCCGATGAGAATGGGGCTGAATGGGACGATTACGTGGGTTGGGTGAGTGGTTAACAAGGGCGATGGGGGTGTGGCAAGACATTTAAGAGGCGGGCCTTACTTGAGCCCCAGTTGGAACTGCACTGTCTCTGGGGGGGCGGGTTCATCTTCAGCATAGACGGGGTCTTCAACCTCATTGGACCTGCCAACAAGAGGTCAGCCAGTACGGCGACACATGACTCACGCGCTCTCACTAGACAGATGTCACTGGTCTCCCGGGTAGGATGAACTCATCAAAAAAATACGCTGAATAAGCTGGCAGCAGGGTGAAATTAAAGAGTATGGAAAACCTGAAAGGAACTAAAATCCTCTGTGAAAGCCGTCTCAGATCCACAGAGGCTCCGTTATAGAAACAGCAGCTTGCAGGGCAGAGTGCAGGAGACGTTCATGGCTGTGACAGAACAGGAAGGAGCTTCCAGCCCAATGCCTAGCAGAACCATAACTAAGGGCTCCCAGGCAGGGGCTCACAAAGTTTTGCCAGATGCTTCAGTTTAAAGTGGTTGAATTGATCTGCCATATTACGTGCAAAAGTGCCGACCTTGACTCAACAAAGTTTGCGGATAACTTTGTAAAATGTCTGACTGTGCAAAGCCAGCCCTCTGCCACACTACTGACAGAGTTGCGCTTTTGGCACCAGCTCCTCATAGATCACACCGATGGCTCATGGTGAATTGTTTTTCAAATACGTCACGTATGAAAGAGACCCTCTGACTGAGACACGTGATGTAATTCGGTGAATCGAGAAAGACACCCAATGAGAAGTCATCCAGCTGGCTTGTGAAAGTAGCACAGATCCACGTTATTACTGGCCATCAAAATTTTAAGTTTGAAAACATTAGTAGAAGGCATAAAAGATCACAATCTTTACGATTCGTATGAAAAGTAAACGTCTTCATGATCGATCTCGGCAGAAATCGCCAGACCGCCCACTTCTCTCTCGTACCCCGGGGAAGGGGCGGCGGCGCCCAAGCGACTCACCGTTTGACCGAGGCCTCGTACACGCCACTGTCGCCTGCCACAGACTCGTCAGAGACGGCAGCCGACACACAGGTGGGCTGCTCCTCCAACAGGGGGTTCTGCAGGTCCACGTCTGGCAGGGGGGGTGGGAGAGAAGACTGGGTGAGTCCTGGAGAACCTTCCTGCTGTGGACTGGACCCAGACAGGCACAGGGGCCAGACATGCGCGAAACCTCATCCGTAAGTCATTAGCAGGCTGCTAACTAGCGCAGTTAGTGGCTCAGTTGTGACGCCATTTGTGAAACAGCCAGCAGGGGACAGGCCAGTACCACATTATAGGGCTTCTAGCTGATGCCCAGAAAGCGACTGAAGACCATGTGGGCCCTGAGATCTGAGCCACTCTGCAGTCAGCATTTAATGTTTTTCCTAAAGATCCCAGAATGGAGCAGAGAATGGGGCTCAATACGGAGGCATGCCAGAAACCACCCCCATCCCATCCCACTGATGAGGTGACCCCCCCCACCTGAAATTCCTTCCTGGAGTGTTGCCAGCGTCCCCCTCCGAGGAGCGTCCTCCGACTCCCTGTCCGCACTCTCGACCTCCGGCAGCGGCTGGCTCTCATAGAAACTCAAGCCTGCGAACTCGCCGCCCGCCCCCCCCACTGCCGCCTCGCACTCCCCGAAGTCCACGGGCAGGTCCCGCGCCAACGAAAAGACGGCGTCCAGCACCAGGGGCGAGCCGGGGGGCGACAGCGAGGACAGCGAGGAGCGCGAGGACAGCGAGGCCACCGACTTGGGGGGCCGGTCGGGGGCGGGGCCGTCGCGGCTGCCCCGGACCACCTCGTGCTCGTGGATGGTGGTGATGGCGCCGGGCGGCACGTAGGTGCCGCCGCGCTCCTGCAGCAGCAGCTCCAGGTCCAGCGCGGGTTCGGCAGGGCTGTAGTACAGCTCGGCCGAGCTCAGCGAACTCAGCGAGCCGCGGCTGGAGGCGTTGAGGGAGCCGCGGCTGGAGGCCAGCGAGCCCAGGCTGCTGCCCGACGACACGGACAGGGTGCTGGCCGAGAGGCTGCAGGGACGCCGGGGACAGGGACAGAGATTACAGCCACCGCATGCAGGACAAGGAGCAGAGCCCCGGCCCGGCGCAGCCCTGCCATTCTGAGAAGGCAGCCTTTTACTGCCCGTTTCCAGGCATCTCGTTCTGTATTTTCTGCTGCCCTGCTTTTTTATATTAAGGTTTTCACTTTTTATTCCAAATAAACAGGACATCCTTCAACAGGCCACTATCCCATGAAGAACTGTGACCTTCTCTCCAATACATCATTCAAGATAGAGGCTCAGAGGACATTATAAATGTGGGCGTGGTCTCCCACATAACTCCATCCCTGAGTCTCCACCCACCTTTTCAGCTGGGACTGCAGCGCCGTGGCCAGTCGGGTCGATTCCTCCAGCTTCTGCACCAAGACTCGGCGCCTCTCCTGCACTTTCAGCCTGCCCCATTGCCACAACAACAAAGGGAGAATACCAATCAGCATTCAGCTCGAGCAAGTTTCATCACTTCCTGTTCGGCATCAGAACCACCAGTGGTGCTCCAATGGTGGAGAGGGGAAGAGCCCCACGTGATCTTCTCTCAAACACGGGCCCCTGCTAATGGCGCTCCTTCGCACGCGGCAAAGCACTAACACGGTGATTAATTATGCAAACCGGCAGTGTAATTATCAGTGCTTACAGTCAAGCTAATATGTAGAATCAGTGTGAGCACGACTGTATGTAATTACAAATTACCGGCAAAAACAACAATGCTCCCCCTTCCAGAGCTGCTGTTATTTCCCCGTCCATACGTCATGGTTGAGTCCTACCACATGCTGGACACAATAATTACTGAACAATTAACATGCAAATTTAGGGCAATTAGAGAAAAACCTACAGTGTTTACTCCTCAGAATGCTCATTAAACAAAAAGCCAGTTGCAAGCAGTAAACGATCCATCTACGTCCGATTAGCTGCGCGGGGCCCCAGAGCTTTTCGGCGCAGCGAGGGGGGTAGCTCACCTCTGGGCCAGCGCCTGGCTGGGGGTGGTCCGGGCTGACAGAAGCTCCTCCTCCAGGCGGAGTCTCTCGGCCTCCAGGCGCCGCAGGTCGCCGGCGGAGCGCCTGCGCGGCGTGACAAACTGCAGCTCCTTCAGAAGCTCCTCCTTCTCATTGAGCAGCAGGAGCCGTTCACGCTCTGCGTCCAGCTCGCCCGGCCACGCCTCCGCATCTAGCTTGGCCAGCTCGATCTTGGCGTTGGCCATGCTGCTCGGTACACACGTGCATGCGAGGGGGGACACGCGCACAAGACAGGAAGACAGGAGTGGCTGATCAGATTCAGAGACACACTAAACACAGCAGGACAAGCAGACGTATACAAACCAAAGACAAAGGGTGGTGACAGTAGAGGGGACAGCAGTGTTAGCAGCTAGACTGGCCTAGGCAAGTGATTCCCAATGTGGTCCTCAGAGACCCACCGTTCACATTTTTGCACCTTCCCAGCTCAGAGTGGAGCTTGAAGGAAGCAAAAAGCTGCACTGGATGTGGGTCCCCTGGGACCTGGTTGGGAAACCTAGGTCTAGGCCATCACCCATCTAATGGAATACGACTGCCCCACACACTGCTAAACCAGGCCAAATCTAACTGGCCAGGAATAACTGCAGCTGCCAGCCGGACGTGGATTCATGAGGAGAAACCCGGCGGCCAGTGAAGCCACTGCTGCCTGTGCCAGCTGTCAGAGGAGCTGCGCCGGCTGGCACAAATTAACATTTGTGATACAAAAACCAAAAGGCAAAGCAATTTAAGGGTAACGGTAAATACCTAAGCTGACCAGCAGAGGGGGCTGTTGATCAAAGCTTCAGCCCTCAAATCGTCAACTGGCAAAGACTGTCTTTCTTTTTTTGTCTTCAGCCAGGACCCTCTAATATTTAATTTTCCCGCCTGGCTTGAAGCTGCCAAACATATATTTTAGGCATAGAGGTCCCAGTATGAGAGTCAAGCCAGAGGTGTGCATGGACCATTTGAAGGAGGGTGAATTGTGGGAGGACAGGTCAGTTTGGGGTTTGGTGGGGGCACCTTTGGGAAGCCGACTAAGCAGCCAGAGAGGAGGAGGAGGAAAAGACGATGTCTGGGAGAGGGCGAGCTCGAGAAGAGCCGGCGCCTTGCCGCTGAGCATCCCAGCGCCGGCTCAGGTGTCAAGGACAGACACCTCTCAGGCAGGGGGTCACAACCGGCGCGATGCTCAATCAACGGCTGGCTCATGAGCTGCAAGGAGTTTATGACACCAGACTGGGCAGCCTGAGGATCAGTTTGGGAAAGGGGGGGGGGGCGACAAGGACAGACTAAGCATAGACAGGTACCTTCTCTTGGCTTCTTCATACTGTAGACTGAGTCGCACCTTCTCAGCCAGAGTGGAGCTGCCGCGCAGCCCAGCCTGTGCCAGGGGAGGGAAAAATCGGACAGACGGTCAGCCAGCAGTCCACCTGGAATGCTATGGCAAGATGATATCTACAGGTTTCCCTCAGAGAAGCAGTGTAAGAAGTCAGAACTCAGAACTTCACCAACCTCTCCTGCCTGCCCCCGCCCACACACCGCCCCCCGCCCCCAGCCGGCCCGGGAGTCGGAACAGAGCGCCAG
>JAODKM010000048.1:10419897-10449256 GCA_026780845.1 Petrocephalus sullivani | reverse complement strand
CACCCAACCCCCTATCGCTTTTCATAGAATACGCAGAGGATATTCCACAGGTGTCCCCCACAAGACACGGGCAAGAAGTGAAAACCCAGAACCTCCCCCCCCCCCCCCCCCCACACACACACACACGCAGTGGAAGCCAGACGGCACCTACATATCGCCTGTAGGTCATCCAAACGCACCGGCATCCCCAGTACACTTCCTTGAGAGTCCCCATAGAATTTGTCTTGTTCACGCCTAAGCTTAGCTTGTCACAGAGAAATGCATCACGATGCTGATGCTTTAAGTCAGCAGTTTGATATCGTTATAAGTTCATCAGTCCCACCCCAAATTAGCATTTCCACAAGGAACGAGCAGCCCAGTGCTAAAGCCTGCCACTATAAGCTGCTTACCGAGGGCCTTAAGACATTCCACAGTGAATGCTTCATAGGCTGTCCCACTGAAGACATGTCAAACGCTGCCAGGGGTCGAGAGTGCGGACAGGGAATCGGAGGACACTCCTCAAAGGGGGACACTGGCAACTCAAAATCTCCCGAAGAACCAGTAAAGACTTGTCAAACACCTCCGGATGACCCGTCAAAGACCTGTCAAACACCTCCCGATGACACGTGAAAGACCCGTCAAACACCTCCCGATGACCCGTCAAAGACCTGTCAAACACCTCCAAAAGACCCACTGAAGAACCACCACACAGCTCCTAAAGACTTGCCATAGATCTGTCTAACACAGGTGCCATTAAACACCCAGAAACATCTAAAAAAATCTCAAAGATTCCAGAAAAAGCATCTTCACCCAGTTACAACCCCGTCATCAAACTTTTCCTGGGAATGAGACGGAAACCACAGCCAACGGTTGTCGAACTGTGAGACTTACAGCCCAGCTGATGACCTGCATTTTCTGTTACCTTAATTCTCACAGCAGTGCTAAGTAGGGCTGCAGCTATCGATTACTTTAGTAAATCGAGTATTCTATCGATTATTCCATCGATTAATCGGATAAGAAATACTTTTGTCTTATTAAAGTGCAATAGTAATAATCAGCTGTATTAACATGGTAGCAGTGCAGCTAACTGTAATTGTGAAGCTGCTGATAACCAGAACAACTCAATATGGAACGTTACCCTGCATCAGTAGTTAGGAGATAAAATCATCAGTGAAATGGGGCGTTATCCTCGATAGCAAATACGCTACCTTCGGTCATAATTAATAATTATGATAACCATTAACAGCTCATGCTGCGCACATATAAAAATAAAATATTTAGTACTGGGGTGGCCACAATTTCTCGGCTTGTGAGCTACTTTTAAAATGACCAAGTCAAAAAGATCTACCTACATTAAAAATGCTAAATATATATTTATTAGAAGGCTACCTGGGTCACTTTGCTCGCTGGAGTTTTGCATTAGCACGCAATACATTCGCGTGTTCTTCCGGGTGACGCGTTAGAAGAGATGTACGTATGTACTTATAATACTACCCGCACTACCATCGCGATCTGCTGGTCGATCGCGATCGACGTATCGGGCACCCCTGATTTAGTACATTAATGACAGCTAATGTATTAAATGTGCTGGGTAAGCAATGAAAATGAACGCGATTCTATGCCATGAATGTCAGTTGTTTGGAACTATTCACCGTCTCTTTTTTCTACTGCTCTGCTACACGTAACAGTACACAGTAACAAGTACATAGTGGTGCGGATTTAACGAAGTATCGAAGCAAAAAATTTGCATTGAGGATTTTTTGTAATCCAGTTATTCGAGTTACTTGATGAATCGTTGCAGCCCTGGTGCTAAGTGATAACTGTAAGCACTCTACTGTGTTTGCCTTCAAAGCACATTAAATAAATGATATTTCCGATTAGTGTAAACGTTTAATGATGCAGGGGATCTTGGAGTTAAAAAATCCTGGAAAGAAACTCCAGCTGCATCCATGACTATCACTGCGGTGCAGGGAATGGGGCTATATAACGTTTCAGCGTGTGATTTCAGCTGCATGGTCACAGCTCCCGTGGACACACACGGCCTAGCGTGTCTCCCTCTTAATCAAACGGGCTTGCCCCCCCCCCTTAGATCGTGAGGCGATAGATTTGTTCGCTGCGCTTTTCATGAGCGCATGTGATTTTCCATGCTGCAGAGGGGAAGAGCCCCAGGAGGCCAGATTGACAGCACGATCGATTCCCGCGAAAAAAGCCCGGCGGCACAATCTATTCGGTCCCTTTCCAGGGTCTCAAGCTTGGAGACAAGATGAGTATTTACTGAAACCGCTGGCACATTTTTCTCCAGCTTTTGTCTATTTTCAGGCTCCATCTCACTGGATAAGGTCCTCGCCTAAGTTTTAAGATCCTCTCTGAAACAAGTCTCCAAATCAAGCCAAAATAACTACTCCCCCTCACCTCTCCTGAGACGTCAGTTTGGGACCCCACATCCAGGGTGCGTCGGGACAGCATTTGGGAGATGGGCGGGTGCCGTAGGTCTGGTTCCGAGCGGCCGACGCTCTGGTCCGGGTGAAAGCGACCCTTCAACTTAGCCAGGCACTGGGTGGATCGGGCAGAAGCCGGCAGACAGGTGAGCAAGGGCACAAGAGAGAGGAAGAGGACTGAGAACCGCAAAAAGCATCCCTGAACTGGCCCATGTCTGCTGAAACATTTCTAAAAAGCTTCTCATGGCCTCTACATTAAGCCCCTGCGCCCCCCTTCTGCAAACGCCCAGGGCGTGCCAGAATTGGGCTCTTAGTTGGCAGTCAGCCCCGTAGACACAGCCTGCCGCGGACGGCCGCACGGGTACCTGCATGAGGTCCAGCCTCTCCTTCTCCCCCGTGCTGATGGCCCGCCGGATGGACTTGAGCTCGCTCACGATGGCCTTGGCTTCCTTCAGACGGTAACCGCTCTGGCTGCCGCACATTTTTTGGTCAATTCTACAAAACAAAAGGTTACCATTAAAAGCCTGCGGATGGAAATCCAGGTGCAGGTACAGACCGAAACCACAATGAAACCGCAAAGGCAAAACGGAGAGCCTACATCTGAATGCAGCGACTGAAGGGACTCATAGATGCCTCTGCCTGCACGTATTAATTAGAAACCCTGCAAACAGCACTGCGCGTCTATAGTCTGCTGTATTGTACATGAAACGGAATAAAATTCGGAATTAAGTATCCGTCTCCATGATTGGAGCTGAACCCACAGCTTCTGGCCCAGCAGCTTCTGGCCCAGAGTACCTGTCAGAGTAATCGTTCAATCGATATCTTCACACCAGGACCCTTGGGCTAGAGGTCCTGGCTGTCCCACCAGCATCTCTCATACTCGGCTAACCAGCTAACGGGCGAGTGCTGGGAGCGTGTTGGGGAGGGGGGCAGTGACTGACAGGACTTAAGAACTCCTTGATAACCACAGGCAGCTCCGGGCACCTGGTCATCCATACAGCCACATCATATAAATTATTACACCAAAGTGTTTGGGGAAAGCACCCCCCACCCCCTCCTTGCAGGTACTGAGAGCCACTGCCCACCTTCGGGCCATAATGAGCACGGACCGCACTGACCAATCTCTCGGGAGCTGGTGCATGTTAGCGAGACACGGGTCGGGTACATACTGCTGCAGGGTCTCGAAGCCCTGCTCCTTGTAGAAGAGGTCCTGCTTCATCTGCGAGAGGTCCCGCTTCAGGTTGCTCACCTGGAAAAGCGAGCGAGACACAATCACAGCCACGGCAGGGCTGTGAGCGCAAATGGGGGGGGGGGTTACACGGCTGAGAGGCGGAAGGCGGGGCAGGGGGGAGGTGACTCACTCGCACTTTCGTGGTTGATATTTCTGCTTTTAAGATGTCTGGGTCGTACTTGGTGCTTGAAGAGGAGCCGGAGAACACTGCGGGGGGAGTGTTGGGTCATAGCTCTGCAGAACCTGGGTCAGTCACAGCCACAGGGACACTGGCCCCCATACTCACAGCTGGTGCGAGAGCTGGACTTCTCCTTGTAGGCGTCATTTAGACGCACGTACTGATCGAGGGCCAGGGCCAGCCTCTGCTCCTTGACCTGGTAGAGCTCCTTCTGGGCTCGGAGCGCATCCTGGGCCACCGCCAGGTAGTCCTTCAGCATCCGCTCCTGTTCCTTCCGCCATTCTTTGCGGGGGTCCTCCAGCTGGGTGGTCTCTAGGGATCGGGGAGGGGTGATTGGCCACAGCCGAACCGTCGCTGCACCCAGACGGGCTCCGCAGCCGGCCGCCACCCCCAGCGACGCTCGCGTCAGTAACGGCAACATTCCGAGCATTTCAGAACAATGGCCTACACCGAACATGGAGGTTAATCATTAACGCTGCGGAAGTAAAAGGGGAAGGGAGTCCCGGCGTCACACCGTGCCTACGGTGGCCAAACACGCACGCCTCCCGGATTAATGCCTCTGCTTACGACCAGGTGCTTCATGTTCCTCTGTCTTGTACTCTTGATGGAGGCGAGGATATAACCCTGAGGGAAGGAGAGCCCCCACGCTGTTCTCTGAGCGTGCCGGTAGGGAGCGGGTTAACCTCAGGTAATTCCCAACCCCCAGATGGCTGCAGTATCCCAGCAATGCAGGGATTGTTTGGAATGCAGACAAACCGGATTTCTGAGGCTCTCGCAGAATCCGCACAATCGCAGTCTTTACCTGTGGCTGTTCCGGGCCTCCGCTTGAGCTCAGATCTCCGACTTGGGCGAGGACAAATGGAGCGGCCTTAGGGAACAGAGCGAATGCGATACCACGGCAAGGCTCTCTCGATATTGCCGAGGTGGAACTCTGGGCGGGATGGCTAGGTTCCTGGTGGAGTGACCAGCCAGCCCGGCTGGAGCAGACAGGTGGTGACTGCCTCTCCTCCGAACGACCTTCCTCAATCATGTCAAGGCAAGCATGACACCTGTCAGTAACTCTGGATGACCGATTGCACCGACAGCACCTTCCTCGGAATCGTCGGTCCCGGAGCCTCTCTCCTAGTCCCCACGCATCCGTCCTCCACCCACTGCTCTTCCACATGCCAGCAGAGACACCTCCCTCAGAACCCCACCCAAAACACACAGCCTCCAGGTTCCTGGAAGACTTTTTGAAACCGCGGTGACACAGTAAAAACACTTTACCAACTTTAACTTCCATAAACTTGTCCAGTGACCAACTTCAGGACAGTCTGAAGCAACAACCTCACGTTGAGCCTCCGAAACCGCCCTCCCGTCTTTCCTGTAACAACAGGATCTTGGCTAAACTGGCACTATCAGCAGGGTCCTGAAGGGAATGGCCCAGGTACGAGAACATCGCCACGGCATCACTACGGCATCGCGGGAGGACACCTGCCCGGTTCGACTGCATGCAGAGAGAAATAAATTATACTTCAAGCAATTTTTACAGCTCATTTTACTTGCAATCGAAGGAAAGAGGGTGTGTGTATGATTATGCACATTCATCCGGCACAAAAGCAGCGTTAACCAGAAATTGGCTAATAAGGGGCAGAAATCTACCCTGAAATCCATTGTTGTAAATATAGGCTCTTCCCATCCACCATTTGAATGTAATGTGTTTACCGTATCATGGGAAAATGCAAAATAAACAAAGCTATAGCGCAAATTACTCAAGGCATCCTGGGAATGAAGGAGAAAAAAAAAAAGTCTTCAGCTGTGGAGAATGCATACGCCTCAGTGCGATCCAATTTCGATAACGGGAAAATAAAACTATTTTTCTCTCCCAACGGGGGGGTGGGGTGGGGGGGTGCTGAAGACCAATATGCAGTTAAAGTTTGTTAGTCATCTGGCTCTCGGCGGTACGCGCAGCTCATGAGAAGGGGAGCATCCCTGAAACAAGGCCGGTCGTCGGAGATAATGCACGGTAATCAAAGGGAATCGAGGTACCTGCATTCCCAGCGTGGGGCCGCTCGAGAGGGCGATAAGAGCGCCTCAGGCCGGGGAGGAGCCAACGGCCAATCAAGCTGACGATGCAGGGTCTCGGGTGTGACGTCACGACAACGACGAGCCCGCCAACCTGTGCTCAGGCCCCCCAAAGGCAGAGCGCTCAAATATTTCCGTGTGATTACCAAGTGCAGCTGGAGGCAACTTAACCATTTGTGGTGGGGAGGGGGGAGGGGTGGGGGGCAGTGGTCAAACAGTGGAAAGGGTTTCTAAGTGCAGCGGTGGTGGACGATAAGGCACTCAAAGCCACATTTAACCATGCAATTCCATTTTAAACTGCTGTTGGGGCACTTAACAAGGTCTCTCCCCCAGCAAAGACTTCCTTTAAGCTACCAAGACTGCTCACACACTCATCAAGGTTACTGTATATTTAAAAACGTGAAGTATGAAGTAGCCCTGTATCCAAATGGCAAGCCAAAGCAATGATCAAGTCTGGGACTAGTTTAGTCACAAAAAAAGAGCCACACACACACACGCACACACACACGCGGCCAGAGGCAGGACATGAGACCGCCACGGAATTTAAGTGTGCATATTTTCCAGGTCTCATAACAGAACGCTGACACTAACACAACATGTTTCCCAGTAAATCTACATCCAACCCCACCCAGTTAGATGTGACCCATCTGTGGGATATGATGGTCAGATGACATCATCAAAGCGTGCCATGGATTTGGAATCATGCAGAATTTGAGGTGGACCCATGTTCAAGTCAGCAGGGAGGAGGTAAACACACTCACTGTTGATGTGGTCGATGTAGTAGATCCCGATCTGGGGATCGTAGGCGGCTTCCCAGCCCCATGGCAGCTCGTCCCCTACGCAGTCCGCAAACGACAGGGGCTTCGTCAGTCTGGGGGATAGGAAGAAAAAGCGAGAGCCAGTTACAGGAAGGACAAAACAATAACAGGGCCAAGCAGCACACTGATGCTCAAATTTACTGACGTGGAGCATAGGCTACACTACGCCTGATGACAACCACAGTTCAACACGCTCAAAATAATGACTCAAGGCAGCTGAATGATCAGGAGATACCGCCAACCCCGAAATCAGGCGGACAAACTATTGCCAATAACCGCCAAACCCCGAAATCAGGCGAACAAACTAGTGCCAGCTACCGCACACACTCCAAGAAACAGGAACACCACCTTCCCAGCGAAGACTCAAAACCACACTGAAGACCCATCATTCCCCCCCCAGCTGCGAATTTTGATTCGGATCCAGCCAGGAGGCAGCTCACTCCAATGACCTCTCCAGCATTCAGCTACACCTGAACCTCCATTCACAGGAGCTCTTCGTTCACATGGAGGTCTCTTTTATATGGGATTAACACCTAAGAGCTTTTATTTAAGCTGGAAGCCCGTCTCAGTGCCTGTTAAGCCTCCACGTCGTGATGATTTGTTCCTGCTGTCAAACTGAGGTGCCAGAATTATTCGTGTGAAATGGGCAGGTTAAGAACATCCTTCTATGGAGTGGGGGGGGGGGGTACAAAACACAAATAACTGAGAAACCAACATAAGGAATGGAAAGGAGTATTAATTAAATTAGGCAGCATGTGGCGTCACAGGCAGGTGGCCGAGGTGTGACACCTGTGAAAGTCACAGGGTAATTGTCAAGGTTGCAGCAGATCTGGGTTTGCAAGTCTCGATGAAGGAGATGCCAGTGAATGACTGGCTGATCCACAGCCACCCACCCCACCAGGTCACTATCATTACACCCCAGACATCACACGCCTCACACAACATGTACTCGTGTGTGTCACAAATGCCTAACACACCAGATGAGCGTTATCAAGAGAGGGTCCCCCAACTCCACCCAGCAAAACCTGCTTGACAGAAGACTGTGATTTTGACTGCTAAATGGCATTTGTCTCGTCTCTGCCTAGAGCTGAGTCACAAAACAGAGACAAGGTAAACCCAGGAAAGACTGCGAGGTAGATGTTGGCAAGGTGAGGTGGGAGACACGGCATCTACCATAAACGTTAAAGATTAGACAGCGGGAATGTAAGGAATGCTCAGTCGACGGGCTCCATGGATGCCGTCGCCATAGTGATGGGGGAGCGCGCGGACTTCGGACTCCATAGGGGAGGAGAATAACAGCTGGACTTGACCAGCAGCAGTTGGCCAGCGGAGACCACAGATCCTACCCTCCGAAGTGCAAAGACACCCAGACAAAACAGGATAGTAGGAGTTGCACAGTGACAGCTCTAGAAGCTAAAAAATCCAGATCAGATCTGCACTCCACATCTCCCTGAGCATCTCACAGGGAAGCGACCCCCACAAGCACGACCAGGCACGGGTAAACATTGGCGCTCTCTCCTGTTGTGTCTCCACCACAGGACAATCTCGTTTGGCGAGTCCTGCCGTGGCCATCGCCCAGACCCACAAGAGGGGAACAGCATCCCAGGTCCACTGGGTCGTCGTCACAAACGGCGACACAGGGCACAAGAAGCGAGAGCCGGGAAAGATCCAGGTCTTATCATCTGCTGCTAAACAGAACCGGCATGCACCAAAGGGCCCAGTATGGGCCTGCTGGGCTGATAAGCTATCTGCTCTTTGACAGAGCCCAAACCAGTCAGCTAAAGGGCCCATTTCCACTGTTCCCAGAGCGCATGGACAGAAGAGATAAGTCGCATCTCCTGGGGCGGGGGGCTTCAGTGTGATTCCCTAAAGCAGCCATGTGTGTATTCCTCAGTCTAGCTCTTAGAGCGCTTTTCCACTGCACCAGGGACAGTACTTTCAGCACTTTCCCTTTTCCATCGATTTCTCGTCGAGTACCAGCACAAAAGCTTTGAGGACTGAAAGTGCCAAAACATGGTGGGGTACTTTTTTGGTACTTTGTGGTGGGACTTGCAACACGTTCTTTGTCGAATGGTTATGCAAATAGCCTGCCTCTGAAGCACAATGCAACTGACAAAAGTTACAATTGCCAAAAAGGACAATAAAAAGTAAAAAAAAAAAAAGTAACAACAATGCATGCGTGGACAAATGAAGACCAAGCTTAAATTGCGATCTGGCCAGAAGAACCAGAAGATCAGGATTCCTACCAATCAAATACTCTTTGCCTAAATTAAAAACAGCCAGCGAATGCTCTACAGACACCAGGAACGGAGAACATTTAACTAATATCTCAGTTGCTAAAATCTCAGATTTAAAGGAACCCAAAGTTTTAGCTTGTACTATACTAGCAGGAAGACTAGCAAGAAGTTCTCACTTAAGTCCAGTTTAAAATGTTCTCTCACTAATTTCCACCTATGGCCACAAGATCTTGTATTTGAACTAACTAAGCTGCATCCAGACCTGTTAGAATCTTATATACTGGGATCATGTCCCCCTTAGTCTTCTTTGCACTAGGCTGAACAGATTCAGCTCAGCTAACCTCTCCTCATGACATTCCTCTAAGACCAGGAATCATTTTTGTAGCCCTGACCTGAACATTTTCTAAGGCGGCAATGTCCTTTTTAAAGCTAGTACAGAAGGTACCAGTGTGGTACAAAGTTCACATTCTCTCAAGTTTCTGACAGAGACCCACAGAACATGGTGGAAAAACTGGTGTCTGTACCTAGAGGAACCTGGATGTTTCCAGACAAAGTCCTGAGCACATGCAATTCAGTTACAAACCCCTCACAGAGCACTGGAACAAATTTCCACGCCCTCCAATGAACAAACCATATTAGAACAAGAATTTGCTGCAGCAAGTCTTGAAGATCAACATCAATACAAGATGGACATAGCCTGAAGGCCCAAAAGTGTTCTCATCTATCGACAGGGGGTCTGATCGCCAGGATTGGCCTTGTAGTCTTCCAGCGTCCCTTAGTAGCCAAGGTGATTGTGTGTCGCATAATTAGGCAACCACTGAGAGCACAGAAATCTTCAGTGGGGATTTGTACGAATAGCTCATGATGCAGGAAGGCTAGACATAAAGGTAAACACGGCGCTTAAGCCCACCCCCCATAGACAACCGTGTGGACCAGTCTCAAGCCCACTGAACAAGGGGACTACTCCATGTCAAGGGAATCCGGGGGCTGTCATCAAAGGAAGCCGTCCAAACCACCCGCACCACCAATACAAGACGACGCCTGTCATTGGTTACAGTTGCCAGGTGGGAGTGACCCCCTCCGACAGCACCGGCTCAGTACTGCCACACATGCCTCACATTGCAGGGGTTGCCATGCTTGCAAGTCTCTATGGCGACTGTGCGGCCTTGTTTGTGTCCTCCCCTCCCCCCGCCTCCCTCATTCGGTGCCTCTCTCATTCGGTGCGTCCCTCATTCGGTGCCTCTCTCATTCAGCTTCGCCCAGAGATAGCAGCTCCTTTCAGACCGCATGATTTACATCACTTCTTACAGGGAAGAAAAAAAAAACCTCTACAAATTCTCCCTCATTAAAACCTGTCAAGCGCCATTTAACCGCACGGGTTAAAAAACGCGAGGGAACCTGGACAGGAATCTTATCCATTTTCTCTTTCCCCTCCCCTAAATCAACACGTTTGGCCGAGGCACTGGGTCATTCAGCCAGGGCCATTAAATCTTCCCTTTCTCCGCCTCCTGGCAGCGACACGCTGGAATGCACCGGGCCCAGCGCGAACCCTCAGCCGCAGCCTCCTAGGGCTTAAAATCTGGTATCTGGGGCATCAAGGCCTCAGACTATGTGTGTATAGTGAGAGACGAAAGGAAGGGAGGGAGAGGGATCCCTTGGCAGAATGTCTCCCTCCACTGACTAGGGCACGTCTGCTTCATTGAGCAGGCCCTGGTTGCCATGGGGACCAGAGGTGGAATTCTACATGGGAGAGTTCCCACTTGGGAGAAACATACGATTGAAAAAACACGGCCAGCAGGTGGCAGAGTGGCCAAGGACCCGACCCCCACAAGCAAAAGGTCACACGTTCAAGTCCAAAAAACATGAGAATTGACCAGACCTTCAATACAAATGGAGCAGAATTAATAGTTATCAGGGCGCGAGAAATTAGAGATTCAGCCATGTGGCTTCCATAACACTTATCTAGTAGAGGATGATGATGAATCTCTCTCAGTGAGTGCTGGGGAGATGCAAAACAGAGGAGTTTCCAGGTAGCAAAAAGCCAGTCCTTCACATCCAGAGATGCTATTTCTCCTAAATATCTTTGTGGACAACAAGAGAAAGCCCAAGTGAACATGAGGTGAACATGCAGAGCCAGAGGTGGGAATCAGCCCCACAACCCTAGAGATACTGGCACATTTTGAAGACAAATCTTAGCCCACTGTGATACTGAACAGCTTAGACCTCCGGACAAATATAGTCGAGGTGCGAAAACAAACGAAATTATCCAAATGTCACAAACACCTAAAAATAGTGATGAGGACATCAAACATCCAGTGCAACACAAACCGCATCATGGTTTCAGAAGGTTCATATCTGCCATTGGAAACCATACTGTGGGTCACAGCAGCTTAGGTTTAGCGAGTGACCGCCAGGGTTTGACCCCCTGAACCCTCAACCTGGGTGAACAAGCAGCGATTCCTGGGCCATGCTCAAGGAACCATGACATGAGCATCCATGTCCTTTTTTTATCCTGATCCAGCTGTTAGGCTGTTATGCATGTCAGAAAACCAGAGAGCTGAAGTTCCTATGGACCAGAGTCCTCAGTTCTACCAAGCTTTGTGCCTACCGCACCTGACAGCAGACCCACATGCCCAGCCCTGCTCCTGGACTTAAGCAGTCTTATGACTGAGGGCTCATGCCATGCAATAAGGGATGAAACATCTACAAGAACAAGACTGTCTCAGCCTAGAGTCTGATTAAGAAAGCCTCTCATCAGAAGACAAGCTTCACTTCGAATCACTGTGTGATTCCTGACAGATTCACGCAAACAATAGATGTATGGAGGTTTGGGAAAAAGCTTAGAACTAATGTGGTGAAGTTCTCACAAACTGCACTCCCCTCCCCCATAAGCCTCAAGGCCTCTTCTAAGCAGCTGTCAGTCCAGCAAGATGAAACCGAGTCTCGCTCCTTGCCACCCTTTCAAACAGAATCCTTGTTTTGTCCTGGTCCAACCACACAGCATCTTCAGGTTGTCAGGAGATCCCGAATGGAGCCATCCGGCTCAATCTCTGGCTCATTCCTAGAAGTATTCTTTGCAGACAACTATGTGATAGTCGCACATTTATCCTGAACAAGTCATGTTCAATTTGAAACACTGTCATCATTTTGTCAGTTACTGAACACTGGGTTTCCAGAAAATACTTACAATTTTATATAGGTGGCTTTCTCCTGGAGAAGCTGAGATAAAGTACCTGGACAGGCTTAAGGAGACAAAAGCAAAATCCTGTCCACAGCCTCGAACCAACAACCTTCACTTCAGAAGACTATGTCCTTAACCAAAGAGCAGCCAGCTGCCACAACCGAATTGATCCTGACTATCTCGACAGGCATTTGACTGTGTGTTTATGAGATGACTCAGCATCTGGCCGATAGCCGACTCGAGCCTGGCACCAGCTTCCCCCGACAGCGGGCAGTTCCTGTTACAGGCTCCCCTTTCTACTGCGCCCTCATGATGAAAATCTCCCAGTAGGCACCCCTACAACACTCCAACTGCCACAAAGCTAGCTAGCAAAACGGCTAAAGGCTGCACCCGGACAAGAGACTACCACAAACGAACCGACCAACAGCAAAACCATGGTTAAAATGGTTAGTCTAAAGCCACACCATAATGCAGGGAGGTGCATAATGCAGGCACAAAAATATTGCATATATTGCTGAAAAACATTGAAATACTTATATAATTATAAAGCAGCTGAAATTTTATCCAAAATTAATTGTGATCAAACAGAACTTGTCTACCAATCGAATCTGTCAAATAACTTGGTATTGTTGCGGTGAATTGTGCGGACAAAGTACATGCTTTTGCTCAATATCGTCTCTATGACATCCAGGATATCTCCACATAGCTGGAGACGGATGTCTTTTGGTGACCAGTTCATGTTCACTTTTCTCCTCCTCAGTCGTTCTAGTTAAATTTCTCAGAAAGACGCCAATCTGTCCATGAGTGAGTCAAACTAAAAGAATGAGAATGATTACGATTATCTTTTTACATACACTGGATAATTCTGAAAAGGAATGATCATTACAGTTACGTAGCTTGTTATTACATTTTGTTTCTTGTGACAGTATAAATGTTTTAACAAACTTACTGATGGTCTACACCCAGCTGACTGTCATGATGCTGGGAATAAGGCATGACACGCAATGACAGTATTAGCATTAAACTAAGCCTGTGGAATGTGGTGTTCTTCACACGCACAAAAACAGCCTAAGATGAACAGAAAGCACCGATAACTAAATTATTCCAAAACTGTTCAGACCCTCACTGTCCTTATTTCAGAAATGCTGGAGCAAGGTGACCCCCAAAGGATTCAGGAGATCTCAAACTCAAAATGACGGCTAATACACATTTTCAGTTAACAGTTAAAAAGCTC
Source organism: Petrocephalus sullivani (assembly GCA_026780845.1). Lineage (NCBI taxonomy): Eukaryota > Metazoa > Chordata > Actinopteri > Osteoglossiformes > Mormyridae > Petrocephalus > Petrocephalus sullivani. Next base: position 10,435,896 of record JAODKM010000048.1, on the reverse strand, counting down.
AAGGTTAAATGAACAAACCCCGATTAAAAAAAAAAACATTCTGGACCAAATCTAAGCTATTTGCACATAGCTGAACGCTACCGTTTACAAGGGAGGCAGGAGCTGGAGCTTTTTGATTTCTGAGGATGCAGATCTTTGGACTGAACCAAGACCCAAGACCTTGTCTAGGGAAGATCATTTCAGCCCTCTGGGAGCCACAGACCGTCCGCCTGTTTGTTCCTGTAGGGAGCTGGGAGGGAGCAGATTGTGAAACGTCTGTGGGACCCTAAGGACCAGGCTGGGAAACACTGTTACAGCCAACAGCAAACCAGCAAAGTGTCACGACTCATGGGAGGCTCTTTCGTAGGTGATGCGTAAAACATATATATCAGAAGATAAAAAAGACAGGGTGACGACTTCAGAGCATCAAAAAATCCCAGTTAACAGCAGGACCAGCCTGACGCCCAACAAACTGGGGTGTCAAAGCAGGTGGGCTGGGCTGTCATCCCTGAATGAAGAGATGGCGTCACATGTCAGGTGAAAGAATGCTAGGCTTCCACAGGGGGACCAGTTACTATGAGTTCTGTGAGGTGTCAGCTGAAGTTCATGGACCCGCCCCATAGAATCAGGGACTGTACTGGTAAAATACGGAATCCCACTGGCACAGATCCCAGCAGATCTCCCATGGCTGGACCGGAACTAAAGTCCGGAGGCCTACAGAGAAGAACCACCCCTCTTCTGTATCTGTTGAGTAGTTAACGGTCCAAAATTTCACCCCCTCTTTGGAGACTGAGTCTTCTTGCTTATCTCAGCATCCCACCCTGTGTACCATCCTTCCCGCCAAAAGCTTAACGGACTCATTCACGGTACCCGGAAAGGGGGGCGCATGCCAAACCACACAACCCAAGCCACTCCAGAACCCAACGGGGTCCAGGGACTGACCGTCACAGTACACGCTCTTCACCCCAGGTTTTCATACCATAACTGCCTGAAGTGTTCCCGGCCTCCTTATGACTGACATCTGCACCATTTCGGACAAAGCCATCACCTGGACACATACCCGAATGTCCCTTTGACTTATTCTATGACAGTTTTACACCTCAGGTTTAAAGTGTTCCATCTGTACAGGAACAGGTTATATATAAAGCAAATGATTACATGCAAACCCAATAAATTAATTTGTTTCAAGTTTCTTTTTGAGAGCATTAGCTCTGTGGTTATGTACAGAGTTTTTATATATAGGCCATGGGTGAGTGACTGAGCGGAGTGTGCGCACGTCGGGATGCCACACTTATCTCCGAGACGCATCGAATAGCCGGGCGCTGTAAAAATGGCACGACGGCACACCGCCCCGTTAAAGGCGGCTTTTCCCGACCCGTCGCCCCGTGTCGAATGGCGGACTCCGGGATGAAACCCACAGCTGCCCGTTTCGCTGTCAATTTCGCCCCAAAGCTCCCCCCGTCCAAAACGGGGGAGTGCCTCTATTCCAGCGCCGCTCCGTTTCAGGGACATACGAGACAGATAGCGAGGAAAGCGACCGCCATTAGGTTAGAAAAGGCCGGCGGGGCCTGCGTGGGGGGGCCATGCAGCTTCGGAGAAAGTAAAGCCGCATAAAGTGAAGTTTCACGAGTGTCCAAAGAGCCAGCAGACCGCTTCCACCGGCGGGGAATAAAGCAAAGAATGTTTACGCTAATGTCCTGCGAGAAACTATTCGTGCGACAGAGAACTCCATTCAGTGCTGTGCATTTTCATAACGGAGGGGGACGCACTGTGATAGTAACAACTAGTTAAAGTGTTTTATATCAGGTCAGCCCGTTTGCTAAAAAAAACACTCAAAGTGCAGAAAAAATTAATTACGAAAAGCAGGATTTTAAAGGATCGTCGCTGATCCGATCTTCCAAAATATGCACCGAATAGCCCTGGTGAAGCAAAACAAAGTAGTGGCGACGCCTGGATGGGGGGGGACTGGAGACGTTGCAGTTTGGATCCCCAAACGGAACCGCCGGGCGGAACAATCGGCCCATTGTGTCGGCGCGCGGGGCTGGGGTCCCGTGCGCGCGCCGGCCCCCGCCGCGAACCGCCCCGCCAGCTCCAGCCCCCGAACGCACCGATACATTGTTTCCGAGCCGAAACTCGGTTGCGGCGCCCCCGCGTTAAAAACACCCGTGTGCGCCCCTTCGCCGGGGCGACACACTCACGCCATGTGAAAATCAGAATCCCTCCTGCATTTACTTGGACCACTTTGCTTCCAGTTTCGCCTCCGAGTTTAGGATATGCTCGGGGGAAATTCTCTTACCTGTCCCTTGGGTCAATCCAGCTGGTTTGTTTAGTGTTATGGTCGATATAAAACACTTTGCCATCGTAATCCCTCGCCTCTTCCCAACCGTCGGGTAAGGGAAGCTGTCCATTCCCCTTTCTAGGCATGATCAGCTTCTAAAAGTTCCTCCATAAGTACAATGGGAGACGCAAAAGCTTCGGGTCTGGCTACAAAACTCTGTACAGATCCATATTTCGCTTTCCCCAGTCCTCCATCTTAGTTCCCAACAGCCTGGATAGACACGGCTCCGTTCCCAACCAACAGCTCATTAGCATGTCATTAGCATAAATCTATTTGCATGCACATTCCTGAGCGCGACATTCCTCCGGCTTAACCCTTCGGGGCTTCGCGGACGGCGCGTGTTGACAAGGCAACTTGTTGCGCTGCCTGCATCTCTCTCAGCATAGAAGTCTATGCCAGCCTAATTATATGGCTAAATATTGCTACTGTGCTTTTTAAAAACCTAAATTATTTATCATTAAAACCGGGTAATTATTCTGAGGAAGCAAATAATATGTATGATTACAGTGAATTGTTTAATAAACAACGACAAATGCACGCACATGAAACTATTCCATCGATAATCCTTTAACATCCAGAAAGATCAACAAATTAATAATAGCCCTATTAGTAGTAGTAAAGTAGACTCATAGTAATGAATTAAATTCAATAAATAAAAAATTGAAAACACTATGAAATACTTTAATGTAAAGATCACATGTAAGCAATGTGATTCATTAAAATTTTTGGTGTAACAGTGATTTTGTGAAGCATTTTAAAGCTTCACAAAAAGTTTAGCTGGACCGATGGGTGACAGCACGCGCTGCCCCCCTCCCCACTTTCGCCTCCTACCGACATAAAAGCGCACAGGTGGGGCGCTCATTGCCACACAATTAGTAAAACGCTGACTGTGTGCGTATAATGACTATCTCTGTAATGCTTTTGCAGTTGATGGACTGTGAAACAGCCACTTAGGCTTTTCGCTCCTGAAGGAAAATATTGTAGTGTTGCGCGTACTTAACGGCGTGTGAACCAATAACATCTAATAATAAAAAGACATTCGCGGAAACGCAGGGAAAATTCCCAGAGGCATAGGAACCGGGGGGAGGGTGCGTAATATTTAATTTGGCTTAATTCATCCCCCTAATAAACAGGCCTATTTAAACAGGGCGCTTTTCCACCTCACCACTTTTAGTACGGTATTTTGGTTCCTTCCCTTTTCCACTGACTTCCGGTCGAGTACCAGGACCAAAGGTTCCAATACATATAGCAGCTGGGGTACTTATTTGGTGCTCCGGTACCCTGGGCCGGGACCTGAAACGCAATGTAACCACCGTGTTGGAAAGAAGCTGGGAATTCAGGAAACAACATAAACGGTGTAAAAAATTTAAATGAACATAATAATAATGGATACGTAGACAAATAAAGAGGCCCGAGCTTTAATTGCTATCTGGTCGGAGGAACTATAAAGTATTTTAATTGTGTAATATACAAAAATATACAAGGAGGCACGATATTAGAAAATGTTGCTATATTGCAATGTGATTTTGTTTTAAAATCAAAAACGTTTATCACAAAGCCTTTTAGGAATTATTTAAACAACAAGGACGAAAGAAATTATGATCATCTGCGAGAACGCCAGCAGCAGCGCTCCAGCAAAAGATGCGGAGGTTAACAGTATACAATATATCAAGAAAAGGGGAAAAAAAACATTAAAATTGCAACATTTACTAAGTTTATTTTTCCCTATAAAAAGTTTTAGCAAAACTTAATCATCCTGTGCTATAATACCCGTACAGAACTGAAGGTAAGAAAAAGCCGGATCTTAATCTGACTAGCGATGTGAGAATTGCACGTGCAAGACATGCGGTGTTTCCTATTAATATATCGCAGATCGACCAGCCCTATAACATACTGCAGCCATTTCTCGAATTCAGTATAAAATACCCCGCCTGGCGATGTTCACATTTACGCCCTTAGCCAGATGACTTACATAAGTGCCCAGAAGTCTCCATCGGTGAATATACACTCTGACACTGCTTCAATAGAACCTGGGCTAAGAATATCATCAGTCTAACAACTCTGTTTGTTCTATTGTACGTTGTGATGTCATTAGCATAAATCTATTTGCATGCACATTCCTGACCGTACCAGTTTTTACGTCGGTATAAAACCAGCACCTTGGAGCACCGACATTGCGGTACCTGGTGCGGTGGAAAAGCGTCCTACGTCGGGCCCCCACCAATATCAATACTTATACTAACTGTATAATTTTAGTTATTTATTGATAACCACAAACTCGAGTGAAATGAAGAAAGTTGTATGTACACTTTACGGTGCTCTGCCGTCTCATTCGCGGGCCGTATATTTCCAGCTTCTGGCCCATTACCCTTGCTAATTTCCGAAGAGCAGCCGCAGCCCAGATGCAGCAGAATTTGGGTACGTTTACTGCGCGGGCGCTTCTAGAACCTATTTACTGGGGCTTCGGGTCCTCTAACAAATCATTCTTCTAATCATTTGTCCCATATTTTTGTGTACATGATCGTAGTACCCCGGCTCAGCAAACTGTATTGTGGCCCCCACCCCTGCTCGAAAAATTTAATGGGGGGGTTCTTGCATTTCTTCAGGGGGGCAGAGCCCCCCTAGGGGTCAGATCCTAGAATCGGCCCAGTACTCTTTCGATTGCATTGCACCATATTGCACTACAGTTACAGAGCCGCCGCAAGAACCGTGCAAACGAGCGGAGTGCGCGAGCGGCCGCGATGGACTGCGTCCAAGCCTCCGCTACTCTCCTTTACGCGACGGTGTCAATAATAATAACATAATAATAATAATAATAATACTAATACTAATAATTATTATTTTTAAATAACCGCAATATTAGGTCGCTTTTTAAGCTATTATTTTATGCTTTCATTGCCCAGGGGGTAAACTTAACATTTAATGGTAAATTCTTTGCCATGCATGTTTATGGTGCCTGCGAGCATGCGGTTGAAAAAGTGGCTGTGACTTGTGGATAAAGCGCACTGCTGTATGATATATGGAGAATTATACTGTAGACGTGTTATTCCTTTGTTTGGAATAATTTAGTGATGTTCCAGGAATCGAAGCAGGAAGAATCGGCCCTTCTGGACAGCAGTACGCATGCAGCGACCATGACAGGAGACCTGCGCACAACACACAACACTGCAGAGGACTCTACCAGTTTACTGCAAGCTAAATGTAATCAGAGAGGACATCTACCAGCACAAACATTCAGATTTATAGGTGCCAGAGGTTCCAAACCAGTCAGATCCTATTTACTGAGACATCCTGTTTTGGGTCAATGTGTGTATGTGTGTGTCTGACACTGCAGTTTGTTTATAAAGGTACAGTGTCAGCCTGCAGGCTGGACAGAGCCCTGACGCGGAAAGGGATGGACAATGAGCTCACAGCAGACACAGAACAGAGAGGAAAAACTCACACAACAGCTCATGGGGGTCTCCAGCGAGGATTGGGCATGCAGAGCTGACAAGTGTTTTAAAAATGGCCTCAGGTTTTCTGAAGGGGCGATAATTCACAGGATAATATTCCTCCCAGGCCACTGCTGCAGCTTTAGAGCACACAAAAATGCTTTCCTGTATGACAGGATTATGCGCTTCAAAAAGATAAACACAGAGTTGTGGAAACGCACCCAGGGACTTGTTACGGCAGGCAGGGCGGCGCTCTGCAGCCAGCGGTGCTTCATCAGGCCCGCGGTGAGCGTGGGGAGGATGGGCGTCTTTGAGGCATGCTGACAGGCAGCTTCTCATCACGGAGAGCAGCCTAGGCACCACAAGCAGCTCACAGGCGCAGGGGAGGGCAGGTCAGGTGTCCAGGGGCATGTGCCAGCGCCAGGACAGGCCTCTTTGAAATTCAGGCCTAGCATGGGGGGGGGGTGAGCCGACACGAACAAGCACGGAGCAGAAGGCGGGGTAGGGAGTAAGGAGGCAGTGCGGGATGCACAGAGAGAGATCAGCCAGCGGGAATGAGACACAGCACATAGCGGATAGAGATGTGGCCCATAGTGGATAGAGATGTGGCCCATAGCGGATAGAGACGCGCCTATAGCGGATAGAGACGAGGCCATAGCGGATAGAGATGTGGCCCATAGCGGACAGAGATGTGGCCCATAGCGGACAGAGACGCGCCCATAGCGGATAGAGATGCGACCCATAGTGGATAGAGATGCGGCCCATAGCGGATAGAGACGCGCCCATAGCGGATAGAGACGCGCCCATAGTGGATAGAGACGCACCCATAGCGGATAGAGACGTGGCCCATAGCGGATAGAGACGCGCCCATGGCGGATAGAGATGTGGCCATAGCGGATAGAGACGCACCCATAGCGGATATAGACGTGGCCCATAGCAGATAGAGATGCACTCATAGCGGATAGAGATGCGGCCCATAGCGGATAGAGACGCGGCCCATAGCAGATAGAGACGCGGCCCATAGCGGATAGAGACGCGCCCATAGCGGATAGAGACGCACCCATAGCGGATATAGACGCGGCCCATAGCAGATAGAGATGCGCTCATAGCGGATAGAGACGCGGCCCATAGCGGACAGAGATGGATCCAGCCCACATCATCTGCATGGCGGGAACCTGGCATTTTTACTGGCCACTAGTTTGACGATCAGCTGGTCACACCCTACGTGTCGGCGGCTCGCCGAGCTGAAGTCACAGCAGACTGATAACACATTATTCTGCTGCCTTTGAGGCTTTGAGGAGTTTGATGAGTTCCTGCTGGAGGCTTCAGCGTGACAGGCAGAGGCCCAAGGCAGCCTGTAATGCACACGATTAATGCCGGGTCTTCCTGGGTCTCCTGTACCGAATATGCTGGGTTCCTGGAAAAAGGTAATACCTGGGAAAAATAAGGCAAAACGATCATCATGAGAGCAGCAAGCCAGGAGCTGCAGTGAGCACGCTCAGTGGACAGGCGTGAGCCAACCACTCTCCTCTGGTGTGTGTTAAAGCCTGAGTCACTATGGCAACCCCCAACATCTGCGGGGAAGGGGTCACACTGGAAGCTCGGTCATGCTGGTGCTCTGTCTACGCATCGGTTAACCAATGTCATATTGGGGGGCGGTGGAGGGATTTAAATAACCAGTAACCTGAACAAAACGAAAACAACTCAAATTTAGTGAAATATCCATCCATCCATCTAACCGTTTATTTTGATGAGGGTCGCGGGGGGGCTGGACCCTATCCCAGGCACCATAGGTAGTGAAATATTGCCCGTATAATTCTTTTCAGAGAGAGGCAGGAAAGTGTAGAAAGGAACGTATGAAATGATGCGGCGCGGGGGTTTGGAGCGTAAGTGCGGTAAATGATTAATCCTGCGGGGTGGCCGCTTTAGCGGGCTGCGTTTGGGCTGTGTAAGTAACCAAGAAAGTCTCGGCTTACACATAATAACCATAAATGTCTCAGAACTGTACCGACCTGTAAAGCCGATTTGGATAAAACACAAAACGATCGACACGTGGTAATGCCCGTGTACAACAAGCTGATTTATTTGCACAGCCGCTCACCAAAGTCTCACTCTCCTCCTGTTATTTTACATTGCAGCCGGTCACGGGCACTGTGTTTTGGGGCACTTTAAATTTGCACGGCTGCTTTATTATTATAGGTCTACTTACGTTTTATTTATGTGCCCAACCTTTCCCACTTGCGAATGAAATTATATTAGTGTAAAGTTATGCGCGCACTACAAAATAACTGTCACAAACACCCGCCACGCCACGACAAACTTCTCGAAAGATATTTCATAGCTTTGGTATTAGGAGGTATGGATGAATGAATCAATTAACCAACCCGATCCATTTGCTTCTTCTAGTGCCGCATCTCGCCTCCTTTCAAATCACAACACTGCCCCACAGCGACAGGGACAGGTATCGCAGCCGTTTAAAATCATCTCTTGTAAAGTGCTCTATTCATTAGCGCGTAATCATACTTTTATACTTGGTAGACGTAATTCACACAAATGTCGATTAAATAAAATACTCGAAGCGTGTATTATTATGCTAATATTAGCCATACAGCGTTCATTGTTAGACCACTTTTTACAAAGTTTATGAGATGTTCGTATACTGTATACTTTTGGTCTGCTCTGGTTTATAATGTCTGAAAAGTTAGCAGAATTCAGACACGGAATCGCTGCTCTACATTCCTCTCATGAAAATTTAACAAAGGTATAAACAAACCCGATCAGCCCAGAACTCACCAACGGCACTGGGCTTTATAAAACAGCCCCAGACGGGTCCCTTACGAAAACGAACCATGGTTTTACTATGTTTTTTTTGGGTAACCATGAGTTTATAACTATGGTTTTATTATGGTATAAGTACATGCTATAAGTAAACCATGGCAATACTATGGGTACAAGCTTAGTAACCATAATTACCATGAGGTACCATAGTGAAACCATGGTTACTGTAAAACACCCATACCCAAAACCCAAAAAACCATAGGAAACCATAGTGAATTTCCGTAAGGGTTACCAGGTAAGTCAGCCCCCACCTCCAAGTCTCTGGATCTGCATGAGGTACACAAACCAAGACCCACACCCCCTACTCTTTAAGCCCCAGCAAGAAAGGCGTCTTTTCAGAAGCAGTGGATTTACCTACGAGGGCTGCGGGGGGCCAGAGTGATGGTGGTCGACTGGGAGCGGATCACCTTTGGCTGACGTTGGGCACATGGTGTGAGACGGGGGGTCCTGCCGCGCCTGCGGGCCTGTGAAGCAGCGCGGCGTCTGGCCGGTGCATTTACTGCGATTTGCTGCCAGTAGGACTCCAGTCTGACCGAGCCTGCAGTGGAAAGGCACGTATTTTTAGATGCGATTTGGAACAGACCTTTATGGCCAGCCCCGGGAAAAGGCTGACTGAACGCAATGTTGTCATTTCCGTTTTATTCTGAAACTATGTATCCCCGGAAAACTGACACAAGAATCATGCTTAATGTGAGAAAGTTGGTGTTTCTTTCCCTCCCAGCTTTGTTTTTCGGACCTCTCCTTTCCTGGTCACAGGCCTTCAGTGAAGTCGTACATCTCTTGGAATTCTGCTGTGAGGCCCCCGCCAGGGGCTAACGAGGCTGCACACAGGCCTCCTTCCAGGACCCCCCACGTCCCACAGACAACACCCCAGCCAGCTGCCCATTTGCTGTTTAGGTGGCGGCTCATGGTCAACCACACAGGGAACAGCTGGGCAGTCATTATACCAGAGCTTGACCAACCCCACCTGGCTAACTAGCTGTTTGTCAGTTTTGGAGGCTGCAACCAGTCCCAAGTGGCCTGGCATATCAGTGGGCTCATTTAAACCGACACACACTTGTGTTTTGGTCCACCACCTTACCAACCAGAAAACAGTCCTCTCACTGGCTTACCTAAGAGGCCCATTCAGAAGAAATCTCTTTCTTCAGATGGTGGCAGAGGATCTTTATGTGGGATGTAGAAACCTGGATATTCTGCTGGTGATATGGAGTGGAATTAGCACCAACACCTTTTAGGTCTGATGGATACATCACTGACCATTCAATGCACAAGCAGCAAATTTGCAAACAGTCGTTCTTGTTGTTATGCATTTTACTCTTGCTTGATTTGCTGAATTGATTGAAGACTCTCAAGACAAATAATTTGCTGAAGAACAGAACCACAGTTCTCCCCTTGGGATTCAAACCTGCGCCCTCCAGGTCTTGAATTCCTTGTGCGTTATGCCCTCATCTTGTGTTGCATTTAATTCCCAAGGGCTGGACTTTGCAGGAGTGCTTCACATGCAACCTCATACCGTTTCCATTGCTCGTTTTGTTTTTGTTCAGAGAGATTAAAATCCTCTAGTTAAAAAGATGGGGGACTCCGGGTTGATGGGGAAAGTTGTAAGTACCTTGGATATTCTTGGAGTTGCTTTGGTCTAGATCAGTTTTTCAGGTGTCAGGCTGTCGGTCTGTCCTTTCGCACCGGGCCTCGCTCCCCAGCTAGCAGTACTGCTGGCACATTTTGCCAGAGGCTGCAAGGGGCTCTGAGCCACTTCCCTGCAATAACACGATCGCTGGAGGCCCTGTGACTGTCTGTCGACCGCTCCACGTGCCTTTAAATGACGGGGCCTGAAATAAGGATGACGCCTGAGCGTAGCATGGAGTTTATGGTGTGGGAGAGCAAGCCTAGATTAAGCAGGGAACTTTCAGGGACCTCCTGGCAGAAATGAGGTCCCACACCAACCCATGAGTGACTGCCATTGCCCAGTGAGGATAGGGACCCCAGTCAGGAGGGAGCTGCCTGGGGAGTCGCTGTGTATGAGCATGACCAAAAGCCAGCCAGGATGAAGAGAGGTAAGTGGATCCATCTGCCACCACTGCTGGACTCACCTGGGGGCCCACACCTGGGACACCACCGCCTTTCCCAGCAGGACCCCCCCCACCATGACCAGTGGGCACTGATATCAGCCAGGGGGAGGCCCTTTGTTTGCCACCATATTTATTGCATTTCCCTTCTGGAAGTCACGCACCCCCGTCTCCTATTTATTTGTATTTCTCTGTTGATTTATTAATCCTGCATTCCGGCTGCGCTGACCCACTTACTGTAGGTCTCTCCCCCACCAACACGTGCCATGTCCAACATGCATTATTGCATGCATATGGAACAGCACTGTGCCCCCCCCTGCCACCGCAGGTGTCATGGCGACAGTGGGCGTCGCCCCAGAGAAGGGGAGTGACTGGAGAGTGCAGGAGTCCAGGATAGGCGTGCTTTTCAGATGGGGCACTTTGACTCTCTGTGCGGCGCGACTCTGCCGCTTTAGGTGATGGTGGACGCTGCCGATTCCACTACGTAAGACGCGAGTCTGGGGCCAAATGTGCATCCTCATGTTCACTGCGGCCCCGTCACGTTTTTGCACGTTTGGACCCAGACTTGCGTCTTCTGTAGTGGAATCGGCAGCGTCCACCATCACCTAAGGCCATGTGCTATCATCTTTTTAACAAGGCTCCCCAATGCACCTCAGCGACAAGCCTGAGCGTGTGTGTCAGCCGACCCCCCGATTCCGGGTAGCTCGCCTGCCGGGCAGGACGTCAACCTCGGAGGAGGGCGGAGACGTGCGTGAAGACGATGCCGGTCCCATTTCGCAGCTCAGGCTCCGCCCACAAAGGCCCACGGGACACTGGGATTCTCGGCTGCCTGCTGCTGGTTACCAGGGAAACGGAATGTGCAGAGGCTCCTGCCTGCGCCCCCGCCGGCCGCATGCTCCCGCGGAGCACGCCATTTGCACCCCGCATTTCCTGCCGTGTGCAGTGTCATGTTCTCGACACCCCAACCTAGGTGACAATCCGAGGGCTGGACCGAAATGGGACAAAGGACCTGAATCGCTTGGATAATGGCAAGAACGGCCAGGATGCTGCCGCTTGCTGAAGCTGGCCATCCCGAACACCCACGGCCCAGAAGACAACCCGTTTGTGAGAATGTAAAGTGATCTCTGGCGTTAGGCCAAACTGCCTCAGCGCTGCTGCAGACCGCCACCCTCCTGGCGGGCCATGATGGCTGTAATGTCATTGCGATGATGGGGAAGCAGCTTTTGCCCATCAGGGAATAAAATTGCTGCTATTGTGCTGGTACTGAGAGAACTAAATGTCGTTTGTATGGCCTCCGCGTCTAAGGGTTTCACTCCTGGCGAAACACGGCAGGCGCACGGTCACCGGGAGACAAACATTTTCTTTAAATTTAGAAGGTTCCCGTCTGGATGGGAGATCTTTGATCGCCCCGCTCAGAAAAGGAACTTGGCCGTCCACCCCCGTTTGGGGAAGTGTCAGCTTTTGTCCTGCAGAGGGCGCTGGTCCCCAAAATATCCCGGCAGAGAAGCGTAAGCTCCGTTTAGCCTGGCTTGTAGTTCTGTCCCTGCCTGCAGTGTGCAGCATGTCTTACCCCAGCCCCTCCTCCTCCACAAGCATCTCTCACCTCTCTAGATTTTATTCAGTTGAGCAGGATGTGCACCAAGGTGACACAGTTACAGAGAAGCAGCAACAGACAGGCAGCTGGGGGGGGGGGGGCATCACATTAGTTTGTGTTTGTCCAAAGCAACATTACACCAAATGCAGCTTTATACTGAACTCTGCCAATTCCAAGCCCAAAGCTACGACAGATACCAGCCTCCGAGTCCTCGCAGATTTCCCAGCTGCTCTGTGGGGCGTCCCGCAGGCCTGTCAGTGCCCGTCGCAGCCCCGCCTACCGCGAGGTCACCCGCCAGCCGCCGGTCGTGGATAAACCATTAAGTCCGCTTTATGCTGGATGGTTGACTTGTGGTTGGACAGGTACCGAACCGAGAGCCACGGCGACCTGCAGATGTTGCTACGGGGAACACTCACACATGGGTATGTCACACACAGAGAGGCGGCTCAGTTGTCAGTGAAGATGCGTAAGTGGGGATGGCCGTGGCAGTATGCTGTCATGGGCTGTGCCTGTGCGTGTGCCCGGAAGTCGCCGAACGCCACCAACCTCTGAGTCTAGTTTAGTTTTTACCAGCTCCTGGTTGTGATGTGGCACCTGGCATCCGACGCAGTGGGGAGGCGAGGGGTCGGCCACAGTGTACCGCAGCACAGCCTACCACGCTGCATTGCTTAGCTCTCACCCGGTTCTGTAAGGCCTGCTCCTCTGCCACACAGTGCCCCCTGGTCTGCACGCTCTCCAGATTGCGTTCTAGTGGATGCTTTCCCAGATGCCCTTTTTGCTCCATCTAGACTGCCCCAGGCACCATTTTTGGCTGGATTTCCCAGTAGCCAGTTACCTTGCCCTGGTAACGGCACATTAGCGGCGGATACAAAACCTCCCAGTACCGGCCATCACAGAGAGCCAGCACCGCGACCCGCTAACCTACCCCAGCTTTCCCTTTATTGCTCAGTGTGCTTGAAATAATTGGACCGGCCCTTTTTAAGCCCAACCATTCTTCCTTCCAGGGAAGGTGCGATGATGTCATACGGTCATCTGCAGGTCGGCCCACGTAGTGCAGTTTTCGGGGTGCCCTCTTACTATAAACCCCACGTATGACTGCGTGTGAATGCCGCACACCGCACACACCGCCCTCGTTAAGGCGAGCCACCAAGCTAATGAACTGCAGGTGATGATGTCATCAGTCGCCCGCTGTCTGAGAGAGCTAGCCAGTTTATATGGGCTGAAAAGGCAGTTCATATTTTGATAATTACTGGTTTAATGAGCAAAGGCATTTCGTGTTTAATGTAGCTAATGGCATCTGAAGTGGGTGATTCTGCGGAACGTCACACACGACTCCCAACACTGGAATGTGTGGCTGCTGATTGGATTGTGTCGAATGGTTGAACCAGATGAGGGCCCTGAAGTAGTCGAGCCCCCTGCCCCCCCTTCCCTGCAGCCGTGTTGCTGCTGTTTCGCCTCTGCTGACTTCATCCATTGCACTTGATCTTTGAGGGTTAACCTTGAGATTCAGGAGATGCTTCTTCGACAGGCTTACCTCCACTGACCTTCAGTGACCTTCGCTGACCTTCAGTGACCTTTGCTGAACCCCCTCTTTTTCTCATCCCGTTAAGGAGAGGGAGGGCCTGTCATTTCCGTTTGTTTGCCAGGAGGGTACCAGTGGAAGGACTGCCCCACCCTCATTACGGACTGCTCCATCTCTCCTACACCCCCCCCGCCCCCCAGATCCCTGCCTCCACCAAGCGTGCCACTGTTCCAGATGGAGCTCATTATGGGCGCCCCCATCCAGCCTCGCCACTACCGTCCCCAGCTCCAGCGAGGACGCCGTGCGTGGGCCGGCGCTGAGAGAGCGCTCGCTGTCAGCCCTGCTCTCCATGGCTGCCTCGCTGCCCTTCCTCCGCGACTAATCTGGAAAGAAAACAAAGCAGCCCAGCGCCTGCTTAACCGGCATCCGCTTCCTTCCCACGGCAGGCCGCCGTGCTGTGGTCCGGTCCGGTCCGGGGGTTGTGGCAGGCCGCCGTGCTGCGGTCCGGTCCGGTCCGGGGGCCGTGGCAGGCCGCCGTGGCAGGCCGCCGTGCTGCGGTCTGGTCCGGGGTCCATGGCAAGCCGCCGTGCCGTAGTACGGAATGGCCTGGGGGCCGTGGTGCGGTCTAGCATGGGGCGGCCCGCTGATTGTACAGGCCTAGTTTCTCCAGCACAGAGACACACACTGGATCCTGAGTGCTTTAACAGTGCAAACGTGACTGGAAAGCCCTGCCGCCAGAGGAGTGGACTCCAGGGGGCACTGTGGCCTCATCCCTGCATTTAAACCGGACTCCCTGACCCCTCCCCTCCTCCCCGACTCCTGCCCAGCAGCCACCCTGGGTGCCTTCGATCGACATTTGAACAAATCTCACAAACGATTTGTTTGGAACTGGAGTGAAATGTATTGTGTCCCCCCCAGTGGATGAAAATACACCCCCACACACAAGGGACACATTCTCTTTATTTATAGTGTTTCCTGGTAAAAGTCAGCAGGGTTCATCCTGGGTGCCCGGCCACATGGGGGCGCCGTTTTTCCCGCCTCCTTTGCCCCCTCCCCGGGATTGTGCTCCTTTTGTTCCGAGTCAACGGGACGGACAGTCATAACTTCACGTCACGATCGTTTAGCGGATAAATTGCACCCGACAATTAGTGCGGCCTCATGATAAACGTCTTCGCCGGCTCTGGCACCCTCGCTGAGCCCAGCCTCCGTCTGTGGCAGGTGTCTGTTTGGGTTTCGGTGATCATTGGGGGGTGCTGGTGATGCTCAGTACTTTCCTTCTCGATTTTTAGATACGATTTACCTAAAACAAATCATTACATATCAACATTTAACATTTAAATTACCGATACCATTAATAATACATGGAACATGTTCGGTCCATTTTGAGGACATTACTGCATTATGCCGTTACGCTCTGTGTGTTTAGGTAAGCAGTCTAAAACTTAAACTGAACCTAAAATATATAAAAAAACTGAATTTTTTAAAATAATAGTTTTAAAATAAAAACTAATAAAATCTCAAAAAACCACTGTGAAAACTAACTACAGGGAGTCCTCGCTTTACGACACAGTTCCGTTCCTGCGACAGTAATGTAACCCGAATTTTGGAATGAGTCAAAACACACACTAGCCTAAGTCACTCACCTATCCTAACAGTTGCAAAGAGTTGTGACAGTTGTACCTCACAGTTGTAAAATCATAATTTAGACCATAAAAACTTGAAGCGGAATTTGTGCCACCTTGAAATGCAAAAACTACTTCATTATATATGGAAAAACAATCAACGTGACGTATTGCAAGGGAATATTGCATTGTGGGATTTCTTATCGCAACTATTCATCACACCACATTTGCTCTGCTGCATCGGAACATTTTCACTTTCAAAATGCACATTCTGAAATCGTTCCACCACGAATGAGTGTAAGAAGTTGCCGTGCGCAGCCAAACTAGTTCGCCCACATAGTCCGTAAGTACGAAGCTATCGGCGTAAGTACAGAAGGCTCAAATCTGGCAAAGAAGGCTCAGCAGAGACTTTACGTCCTGAGAGTCCTCAGGAAAAACAACATCTCTCAAAAACTGCTGGTGTCCTCCTCTCGCTGTTCCATTGAGAGCATCCTGTGCTACTGCCTCTGCGCGTGGTTTTCCAGCTGTACACTAGCGCAGAGGAAAACACTAAAGAGGATCGTAGGGACCGCCCAGCAGATCATCGGCTGTCATTTACCCACTCTGGAA
>JAODKM010000048.1:10402657-10415504 GCA_026780845.1 Petrocephalus sullivani | reverse complement strand
CCCCACCACCACCACCATTGGGAGAGTGCCAATTTTCAGCCGCAGGGAAGGCATGGCGCTATCAGATGGGGAGAGGCGCTGGAACCCCCCCCGGAGACGGGAAATAGGGTCTCATGGGACCCCCCAGCTCGCTGTCACCTTGGTAAGATTGAAATCTCATTTTCGCCGGTGACTGCCAGGGACGGGGTTATATATAGGATCCAAACTTTTCATTTCAGACTCTATCTTTAGGCAGCCGGGAGGCGGTCCAAGCCAGAGAGCTCAGATCATCGCGGAGAGGGGGTCCGTGTCGTCCGTGCGAGGAATGCAGAGGCAGCTGCTGCGAGAGGACACGTCCCAGCCCAGCTCTGTGTGACCCCCGGCCCCCAAAATCCTTTCCCATGACTGGTTTGCTCCATGATCAGGGTACGAAGCTGGAAGGTAACGGAATTCAGTTGCATCGCGTCTGGGCTGAAGACGACTTAAACAGCCCTCCCGCCCCATACATATATAGCTGACTGTCAGCTTATTTAATGAATGTGATATAGCAGTACTTTTCTTCTTTTATATTATTATTATCATCAATTAGTATCAATGTCCATAATAACAGATACTTTATTGATCCCCATGGAGAAATTCTCTTCTCATATCCCCCAACCTCGCTCTCCATGAGAGTAAGCTTGGCCGTGAAGGGCAGCCTCCTCATGCAGCGCCCAGGGAGCTGGGGGTTAAGGACCTTGCTCAGGGGCCCACAGACGGCCAGAGGCTGGGCTTGAACTGGTGATCTTCCGATCACAGATACAGAGGTATAACCCGCTGAGCCACACTCTGTCCCAGTTAATATCAATTCTTCTTCTTATTATTATTGTTATCATTATCATTATTAATAATAATAATAATAATAATAATTTCACTTGAATTCGCCCAGGTTGCTCTGAATGAGATGTACAGATGACCCAAGCTCTCCTGAAGTCTTGGTGTGGATTTTGATCATAGACCAAAATTTCATATTTTGAAAAGCTGGTGCATACAGCAGGCAGGATGGCTGAATGTTAAGTACCATGACTATGTCTGAATGCACATCTCAGAAAAATAAAGGTCTAAGAATCCTACTGTGCATGTGGCTTGAAAGCAGCCCATCAGAGCTGAAAGACGCATGAAAGTAACAGCCGAGAGAGGCTTTGGAGGAAGGTCACCTCTGAAGATAGAGGCGCGCGGGATGGCCACCTTCACAGCCCCGTGCCGGCTGCCTGGAGACTTCCCTCCACTGGCGAACCTTCTCAGAACGTCCTGCGGCCGTCTGCTGTTTCTGCTGCTCCAGTGCCAGGCCTTCGGTTCACCTGGATCCCGTGGTTGGCTTCAAATTGAAGCCTTACCTATTACTCCTCCATTTAAGGCCACTCATGAAGAACCTTCACGGATGACAGATACGGTAAATTACAATGACGGGGACATCCCATCAGGAATTGTATGGTCCAGTACAGCCCAGTACAGCCCAGTACAGCATCAAATCAAGGGCAGGGTGGTCTAGTCCACCACAGCTGGTGCCATGGAGGAATGAGAGGTTAAGGTGTGATTGATGGGTAAAATGACCTCTGCCTGAAGCTCCAGGGGATGTTATAACCCAGTCCATATGGTCAAGTTATTAATATTATGTTTATTTTACCAACATGATCTAAGCGTGTGAGGCTGGTTGAGAACAATTCTCACTGGAGGATTACTGAGGACCAGCTCAAGTTCAGCCAATCAGATGGGAGCAGTAAGCGATGGGAGCAGAAAGAGAGCTCTTGAGTTCGGGGGGGAAAACAAATTTGACACCCAGAGAGCTGATGGGGGGGTGGGGGGGGGGGTGTTCAGGAACAACAAAAGCCAGTGAGACATCATGCACCACGGGGGGGTGAACAGTCAACATGACATAGGTAAATGAAAATGATGTATTGCCTTCTGCTCTTTGTTCACAAGCCCTTCATCAAAACAATGGAAAAGGTCTGGATCGAGTTTAAATAAAATAACTAATGATATCAGACAAAACAGGAAGAGAGTCCTCATAAGCTCTTTCTCTACTGTAAATGGGAAGCGTTACAAAGAAATCAAAAGTCTTGTTTCATTACAATTGTCATGTTTTTTTCCTGCGCCTCTTTCCTTTCCGTTCTCGTTAAGCAGATTGGTGATCACTTAAAAGGGAATTAAACACTACAAACAGCAGCATGTGCGGCCTGACTCTCGGCTTTACATTCCTGCCGCATCCCCCTGCCAGTCACACGCTGCCAGGCGGGCTGCTCTGAAGCCCAGCGTCTTAGGATATTAGAGGAGGCTTCTGGGGCCGTGTCACGGAATCCTTACATGAGGTCATTCCAAATTAGAATTTCAGAAGGATCCCGTCTCACAGAAGAGCCGAGACCACATGCAGTGCTGGTGCCTGACATTTCTATCGTCTCCAACCTTGGAAATGAAGATAAAGAATAATTGATCAGCAGAATTTTACCTCAGGATTCGCCAAGTTTGTTGAGGGCCCAGGAGAGGCGATCTCAGGACGCTTCCATTTTCCGTGCCCGTCCTTCCCAATGAGGTTTGAAGGACCCTTGTGGCTTCTTCAAATGCCATTTATCTCATCTCCTTGGTCCCAAAAACCTCTCCAGGTTCTGTGAAGAGCCGCTCTCGTCCAGTCAGTCGACCTTCTCCATCCCTGTCTCATGGTCACTGGTTGGATGTCATTGTGAGTCAGGCCCGATAAAGCTGATAGGACACTGACCAAAATAAGGACAACTCAACTATTAGTCCACCTATAGAACACAACTTGCACAGGCAACTTACATCCGAATAATAATAATAATAATAATAATAATAATGACGAGCATGACCTTGAGTCATCCTTTGAGCATGGTCAGACCTCAAGTCATCCTCTGAACAT
The DNA here is from genome assembly GCA_026780845.1 of Petrocephalus sullivani. Taxonomy (NCBI): domain Eukaryota; kingdom Metazoa; phylum Chordata; class Actinopteri; order Osteoglossiformes; family Mormyridae; genus Petrocephalus; species Petrocephalus sullivani. The sequence continues at coordinate 10,412,614 of JAODKM010000048.1, read as the reverse complement.
ACTCAGACCTCAAGTCGTCCTCAAAGCATGCCCAGACCGCGAGTCATCCTCTGAACATACCTAGACCTCAAGTTGTCCTTAAAGCGCGCCCAGACCTCCAGTCACTGGCTGAGCAAACCCAGACCTCAAGCTGTGCTCAGAGCGTGCCCAGACAGTCCATGAAGTTTCAGCACAAGTTCAGTCACGTCCATATCTTCCACTTTCCTGAGTCCCAGTTGACTCGAGGCCTCCTCTCTTTTCTTCAGTCCTTTGTTGTCTCGCTTTATGATCACCGTGCCGACCACCCGGACGGCTTTTCCCGCCACCCCGCTGGTCACGCGGCACATTTCTGTTATCGCAGGAGGCCGGCTCGGTGGCAGCGAGTCCTCTGGACGACTTCAGAACAGGGGGGCAGTCAGGGGGGTTATTAAAGGAGATCGTTTGGCTCTGAGAGGCAGCGTGATTTGTGCATGAGCTGCTTCGGAAGGAACGACCTTGAGAACAAACCCGGCAGGCCCCTTACGGTCAGCCTGTCTAGAGGGCCGAGATGTTCCCTGGGCTGACAGGGACCAAAAGCTCTCATGACTGACACTCCAGGTCCGCCTATCTCGAAATCAGGCTGTCGCCATGTGAAAAAAAGTGTGTGTGTGTGTGTGTGGGGGGGGGGGGGCGCTGTACCTTTCAGAGATCATCAGCGACGTCTCCAGCAAACCGCCTGGCTGGAAACTACACTGACTGTCAGCTCTTTATTTGCGACGGTTGACAGCTGACACGGCGCGCCACGGACACGTGGGGATAAGTGTGTAATGATGATCATTTCTGCAGCACTTTTCCACTTCCTGTTCTCAGGGAGGGACGCTTATTGAAAATGTCATAAATTGCTAGCCTGTGTGCGCCGGCCTCCCAGCGCGGGGGAGTGTGGCCGAGTGCGTGGATCTCCATCAGGCCGGGGGCTGCGGTGGGGTGGCCAACAGCGATTGGACACGACGCTTCTCCAGCTCATAATTGTCAAAGATTTAAAAAAATGTGACAGGTTGTGGACTCGGAAAAGGCGCCGTCCTGCTCCGTTCTCACAACGGGGCGAAGGGCACGAGATGGTTAGTCAACGCGCCTTAATTCTTTTCCCCAAAGAGACCCTGAGGTAATTGCCAAACGGTACTGGGTACCGGTGAACAGAGGGAGTCAGGACTATCCTGGGCCTACATCTTCCTTGACAGTTGCATGTTGCAAGTGGGAGCTAGACATGGCCGACCCCAGAGATCCTTCCAGTGTTTGTGTCCCAAAACCACTAAAAAAGGTTAGATTCTGTTATGCCGACAGTGTGTTTTCGCCAGCAGCGCGGCACGAGCCCCGGAGCATGCCACGCTGACAAATGACGGTGTCAGTGTCACGCCACTCAGATTTGCCGTCAGGCGCTTCCCCAGAAGCCGCGATCTCACGTTCCCCGGCATGCAAGGGGCTTGCAGGCACTCGACCAATTACAGCGATGCCCAAAGTTTCTCAACTAATCAGATTGGTTAAGCTTTTGTCCCTTGACTAGAACAGGACCCCAGTGTAGGCTGTTCGGCCTCGGGCTGATTTGTGTTCTCCTGGACTGCTGGGCTCCTGCCATTCTTCCAATACCTGACAAACGACAGGGTTGATTTTTCGGAGAAGCAAACAGTAACAGCCAAATAGGAATGTCTCTGCTGGACAGAGGATTTGAAGTCTTTTACCAAAAGTTTTCATCATCCAATGTGTTTGATTTCAAGGTTCCATTGCCAACAGCCAACCCAGATTCAGCAGAGGAGCGTGTTCCCCTAAACCGGTTTGTTCCGATTCATGAGGCAGCAGCGACGGACGAAGGGGGTTATACCTCAAAAAATCGATCCACCTTTGATTCACACATCCCCTGGGACCTCGCTCAGAGCCTGTGCACAATTGAAACGGAGATGAAAGAAGCTTTGAAATATCTTTAGACACGTGATGCTATCCACTCAAGTACATTCCCATACATTGTCAATAATTTATCCGTGTTATAAAAAATGTCTGCGCTGAATATTTTATTGGAGGTTTTAGTCTTAACATCAATACTTGAGAAGGCAAAACGTCCCTGCATGCACTGCATTGGTAAAGCTCGATATTGGTGGTTTGGTTGTCATCTAGTCCACCCTAGGTTTAGCACATTAAGGAGTTTAACAGACTTACACACTAGCCCTGATTGGTTATTTCAGTGCTAAAATGGAAGGCAGCGCCTCCTAGTGCAGTGAAGGTCTCATGAGCAAAATGGGACTGACAACTACACCGTCGGATTTGAGAAGAGAAGGTGACAAACAAACGGCGAAATCTGCCTCACAAATGGGTTGACTGGGTTGCTGGTCCTGAGAAACTTCTGCATAGAATAGATTTTGTGTGTGGGAGTCTACATCATTAATGAATGTTCACCTACTGACAACTGGTGTTCAAACATCAGTGAGGAAGACTCAACTTCTTCCAAAGTGAGCAGCTGGAAATTAGGGGGGATTATATGCAGACTGACTTATCTGAGGCTGTTTATTGCACCTGTTCACGGCTGAAATGTTACCTGACCAGACTTGGGTGCTTTGGAAACGAGAAGATGATAAAAAATGGCTTGTTTCTGATTAATAAATGATGCTTACATATGTGTCTCTCCACCTGTATCACCTAGGCTGATCAAACATTATTTAAAGGTTGAATGTGTCACATGACTTTCTGGTAGGAAAGCATCACGGGTCCTTGAGTTTATTGGAAGTGGGCACATTTGGCGGCGGCGGGGTGAGCGCGTCAGCGAGTTTGCTCTCTTACGGAGGGATGGGCAGATTGAGACGGAGGGGGGTGGCGTTGCTGCCTCCATGCACGTCACGTCTTCCTGCTGTCTGCCGCGCAGCCCTGAGATGCCGTTCATCCCGGCAGGACCCTGCGGGCTCTCCTCCAGGCCCCGTTGCCACGACGAGGACTCACTATGCCTCTGACAGCTCTGATGCGGTGTCATACTTCATGTAAATGGGATGTGACGGCGTCTTGGGGCCCCGCTTGAAGTTGTCACTGAACCCAGAGAGTCCTGAGAGGTCCTCCCAAATAGCTGAAGTGGCAGCGCGTGGATCGCACACGTCACGTCTGACTCAGGCAGGGAGCCGGCTGGTTAGCCTTAGCTACAGGGGCTCGGCAGGCAGCGCGGTGATTAAGGACGCCCAGCAGAAATCGCTCTCCCAGGAGGGCCGCTTCTCTTGTACCCTTGAAAAGGTACTTAACCTAAATATCCAGCTGAAAAAAATGGGTAAACACCATAAATCCTTCCAGATGAGCCTGTCAGCTAAGAAACTACATGTAACTGCGACGTAAAACGATTCAGGATGCAGTCGGGACCAGAAGGTTGCTGGCTTGAGTCTCTGCTGGGGGTCCGACAGTATCTTTGGATAAGATCACAGACTACATGCTGGGAAGGAACTGGGAAGCCTTCCCAGGTCTTTGTAACGCCACCAGTGTTTGTTGAGCATATTTTCCTTTTTGTCTTTTGATTTGCATTCCGCTGTAGTAGGCTGTGGTGAACTTGGATCCTCCCCCAGGACGATGGGGCAGTGAACCCTGTGGACAGGAATTCAGCCTATCTCAGGGCATGCGTACAATTTAGTGGCACCAATTCATATGGACTACCTTTAGACAGTAGGAGGAATGTGGAGTTCACCGGAGCACATGGAGAAAACACACATGATCTCCAGGAGGACATACATGGGGAGGAAGGGACAGTCCACCGCCCTAGAGATGTGATCTCAGAGCCCTGGAGGCGTAAGCCCACAGCCCTGGAAGTATAGGGCTGTACCCAAGTGGCCTTTACGTGAGACATGCTTCTTCAAGGTGACACTTCTCCCACGTCCCCCTGGGCACAATGTGCCACTCTCCAGGGATCACTCTCACTCGACATTTAGCAGTTCTAGTTAGTTCGCCCTACATGACTTCAGCTGACATGCAGGGCCAGACCTCCCTCCAGAGCCAGCTCTGGCAGAACAACGTGCTCCTCCTGGTCACATGGCTGGACATTTACTTGGTATTAAACGCAGACTCTCTGGGTACCTTGAGCTTTTGATCAGACGGACGGTGAGGCATGAGGGATTTCACCAGTACTGCGGCCGCATAACTCCAGGTGCTGAACAGCCTAGAGTTTGACGCCCTATCTCTCCTGTCTTAAATGAAACTAAGTTTGCAAGCAAATTCCCAGAAAGAGGCAGCCAGGATTGATGGTTTTTTTTCTAAGCATCTTTTCATCCCTCGCTCTTTAGCAGTTTGGTCTGCTCCCAGTTACAAAGAGCACGTCTCGATCACACAGCCTTTGTAGATGTCTGTCTGCTGATTGTGTGTTTTTTTGCTGCTCTTTTGATATTTCCTGGAGTATGGCCCATCTGGGGAGATAAGATGAGGGTAGACACCTAATTTAAAGTCCTCCATTTTGGCAGATGAGCGTGTGTGTGTGCCTAGCAAAGGTTGCGTGTTGTGTGTGATACAGACAGAGAGCGCTTTGTGTACGCATTTAGGAGATGTTTGAGAGGTTTTCCGGATTGCCCTGGCATGTCGTGTACCAGTGTATGTGTGTGACAGATAATTCTGCAAGGCCGTGCTTTTTGCTGTGTTCCGTGTGACCTGTCAGGCAGAGACTGGGACATCACCCAGCTCAGTGTTGTCATCCCCCCACACGGGGTGGCTGGCTTTAGCTATGTTGCCCCCAGCCCTACACTCCTGTTCCATGTCTGCTCATGTTGGATGGGGGAGGGGGGTACTGTTCTCCCCCCCCACCCCCTTTTCCGCCCCGCCCAATAAGAACTCCCAGTGCTTCCGGTGTCACCCTCCGAATTTCAGATCCAATATCTCCATGGGGATTAAGGCCCCAGGAAAGATTTATGTGTGTTTTTCCCTCTGTTGGACATGAAAGCAGCCAGAAGCCAATGCTGTGGACCCCCTACACCTGCTGCTCGAACCTTTAACCCAGCTCCACGCACAGGCTTCCCCCGGCTGGCTTCCTGTCGTGAGCGACTGACACACACGCGCGGTTGGGGAAGCTGCAGCGGATTATCAGCCGGCTGAGTGTGGGCTAACAGATAGACAGCAGAGGTTCTCTTTGAGATACGGAGTAAAAAGGCAGAATGTCAGACAGCACTCTGTGCAAAGGGTGGCCGTGGAGACGGCGATGAGAAGGAACTGGCTCTGCTGACACTGGACCTGCCTAAAACACAGGAAAATACTGCTGGAGGACTATCATTCAATCATAGTAGCAAATAATAATAATAATAATTATAATAATAAAAGAGCACATGGTGTTACAGAATGGAGCCAGCAGTGCCAGGTCCCACGGTCTCACTTTATCTTCTCCGCTGAGCTTCTAGGTGGCCGCTGCCCCCCCCATGCCTCAGAGCCCCTGCATGTGACAGAGCAAGCTGACGCCTTCCTCATCCCCCACAGAAAAGGCCATCAGCATCTCAGCTCGGGAGACTGATGGCACCGTTGTCCTGGTTTCGCCATAGGAACCGCCATCCCTGTCACGAAGAGCTCACGTCCCTCAGCACACGCTCAGAGCACGCCTGAACGGACCTGAACGTATTACGATAAAACTCGCTTCTGGGTTACAACAGGGTACTCAGAACCCCCCCGCCCCCAGGCTTTGAGCGCTGATGGGATTGGTTGGCTTAGGCCCTCAGGTATGCGCACACACGCTGGCACTCGAGACATGGGGTGACATGCCACGGTGCCCCCGGTCTCTTAGAAGCCAGCTCGAGACATGCCACTTCGCCACCACACCTCCCCAGTCAGTCCTGGGGCAGGTGGCACAGATCAAACGGATCAGATGTTCCTGCAATGGGAGGGGGGGAGCTCACTGCGGAGACCTGGGACGTCCAAATGGGGGGAGGAGCCCCCCCCTCTCCTGGCAGAGGAACCGCGCCAATAAAAGGCAGTTATTCGGTTCAGCGAGTGTGTCACCAAGACGTCCCCACAGTTGACTTGACAACCGCTGTTACTGGGGTGTGTGTGCAGGGTGGGGGGGTGGTGGGGGGGCTGGGCAATGTCTCACTACATCCTGTCTAGCTCCGCACGCTCTCCAGCGTATGGGATACGGAGCATGCCGGCGTTCCATGGGTTGAGCCCGGCTACGGCCCGCTTCGGCGCCGCGCTCTGACACGGCTTGATCTTTTCTCTCCGACGGTAAACAGCAGGTAGCGGCCCAGGCATTAACCTAACTGCCAGATCTGACACTACCGTTCAGCCCCGCGTGCACCAAACATGCCAGAAAAATGGCACAGAAATGTTCTGCCGGCCGCCCGAAGGGCGCTGAGCAGCGCCCCGAGCAGCACTCTGCACCACACAGATAACAAACTGTAGAGCTCCCGTGGACGCGGACCTGTCCTGGCCACCCACGGTGGGGCTCGCCACCAGAGCGGAGGAGGTGTGGCTGGGGCCCCAGCTTGCCCCCTCCCTGATTCACCTCCATGCAGCAACACGCCTGCTGGACGCTTCTACACGGGGGAGATGGCGTCCATGCCTCAAAGGAACAGCAGACGGGGAACATGCTGAAGCCAGAGCGAGCAGCCACAGCCAGCACAGGGCCAACATACAGGAAGTCTGTCACATGCAGAGGCCCTGTCCTCCAGGCATTTAGGCAAGGCAGGGTGCTGGGTTCATTCCCCAGGCTTAAGGAGATGGCTGAGGAACAGGGAAACGTGGTGATGCTTCACGCACTAATGGCTGCCCTGTGTGCAGACAGTCCTGGAGTGATATCACTGTGTGGGCGGCAATGAGGGCAGATTCCCGACATACATCGGCGGCTTCTTTCTGCCGCGACACGTCCCTCACGCTCCACTTTATCGCGGCCACTTCGCGCTCCGGTGGGAGTGACGGTCTCAGGAGAGCATCAAATTCCATGGCTGCTTCTGCTTTTTCTGCAGAGACTGACCTGCCAGAAGCGGGCAATTTATAAAGGGGGGAGGGGAGATAAAAACCCACCTGCCAAGCTGGGAGGGGGGAGTAAGGCCGGGGTACCGAACTGAACTATTTCTCTTCCTTGATAACTCAGTCCTGTCAAGAAAGCTGCAAGTGCAGATCGTGCTGAAGAGCCGGAAAAATGCAGCAATCTTGCATGTCAAGGAGAAGCTGTTTTGTTACGTTTTCCTGTCAGCCCTTCAAACAAATGGCTTCATGCGCACCTACAGATCGACGTCTTGTTCAAAGTCAACACTACAGGAATGTGTTGAAAGGACTTGACTTTTTCCTTTTTCGGAAGAATCAAACTGCATGTTTTGGACAGTGAAATAATTATGATCTCACATCTACTGAATATGACAGCGAGAATGGCCCATAAACACAGGCCTAAACTGGCTGTGAATGCCGGCGCATCGGGTCAGAGGGCGGTGTGACCTACGAACAGGATCCACGTTCTGGCTTCCGATAAACGCACTGAAACTTCCTTTATAGGAGCATCCAGACCCGTACCAGCAGGCACTGAGACAGTTTCTACCCACAAGCCATCAGGCTCCTGAACTGCTGACATCCTGCAAAGAACATCACACACTCACCATAACTACTGGACTTCACAATGTCACTTTAAAAACAACGCCACTTTAAATCCGCAATGCACAATTTTGCACTCTGTTTTTCTAAATATCTCATGCATTACTTTGCACTTGTACTTGTACATACCAACACCAATACTTTTAAATTTAGATACATTAAGTACTTTAAATACTTTTTATTCTTTATTCTAATATTTTATATAATTTTATATTATACGTTGTTGGATGGATGGACGTTGTTTATTGTTTATTCTTTATTCAATACTTTTTTTATTCTAAAGTATCTGTATACTCTTTATACATAAAGTTGGGGAAAACAAGCATAAGAATTTCATTGCAGGTAATGGTGCTACATTGTTATCTGTTTATGACAATAAAAAACTTGAAACTTGAAACTTGAACTTGAAACTTGCCTGGCCCCCACCTCACTGGACCTTGCTGAGCCATACAGGGTCCCCTTTATTGGTATTTGCCGTTCCTGAATCTTCGACAGGATCACATAGAACAGTATTGACATACATGCCAGATGCGGCCGGTGCCTGAGCACCAGGACAGCTCGGTCCGAGTCTGACCGGCTTGTCGGGGGAACCTGGGCTCTGCCCCAACAATCAGTAGAGTGATGCTGTGTAGAGAAGTCGGTTGGAAGGCACCCCCCCGGCCCACCTTCATGCTGAATGATTGGCTGGCTAAGTGCTGTGAGGACAGGAGTTCTACTTATAAGTGAGAACGTTTATGGGAAGGAGTGCAGCTCAGCAGCACAAATAGGCTCTTACTCAATAAGCGGAAGTCAGTCAGGCGGAGACAACACTGGAGCGAAAGCCTTTCATGTATCTAACACCACATAATATGTCTCTAGTTCTTCTCTGGCTTGATTCAGCGTAACAGAATATATACTTCTTTTCTCCAAAAAAGGAGAATACTGCAGTCTTGTCCACACCACTGAGGTGAGCCAGCCTGCAGACTCACCACGGTCTTCTGGGTTTCACAGTCACCCGGCGATGTCTGTGCGCTCGAGGCCGTTGGCAGGTCCCTTAAGCGCTGGCCGGCATGCGGGCCGACCAAACGCAGATAAATTACCGCTCGCTTGCGATTTCAAATCTAAACGGAAGAGCTGTTTAACTGAGGCATCAGCCATGCAGACACATACTGAGTATTAGCTTTTCACATTCCGTGAAATACACTGAAGTAAGGTGAGTGCAGCTGCAAGAAGAGGCTGCCGCTTAATCAATTACAGCTGCGCCCACCACTACAGGGTCACATGACAGGGGAGATGCCACAGCACATTTATTCAGCCCTGCAGCAGGCCTACCCAGGGGAATTATGGGAGGTAGAGATAGGCAAGTGCCAGCCAATCAGCTGTGTGCCCAAATTGGGGGGGTTCTGGGGGCTCTACCAGGAACCAAGAAACCACAGGCACTTTCTTACCAGTGGACTGAGGGGAATGAGGAACTTCTCTTCTCCACCATGATCAGAATGGATCTCACCTGGGCGGGCATATTCAGACAGGTAAATGACAGCCAGGTGCAGAGAGGCAGGGGTGGAGCAGGCTGTGAGGCTGTCCGGCAGGTTCCCTCGGAGCATGAGGCTCAGAAAACTCCGGGATGAGGGAGCTTCCGTGTCCTGAGGGCACACGGCCGGCTGCGTTGAGCGCTCTGTCGCTCCAGGGCCTGGAGCGCCACTGCAAATTCATAGCCGTGAGCCACGAGCAGAAGCGCAGGTTCAAAGCCAGGCCCCATCTAGCACGCGGGATGCAAAAAGCAACCGGTGGTGAGCTCCTTACGCTGGGCGACACACAAAAATGCGAAATTAAGTTTAAAAAAAGCAGTCAGCGTTTCAGCACCTCGACAGAGATAACGAACACGCGTTATTGGCTTTGGGCCAGTTCATTTGCTTGAGGTTTCCGCCATCCTCAAGGCGCAGTAAGGACCCTGAGGAATCCACAGACACGCACACACACACACAGTGTGACTACTGCCTAAATGTGTGTTGGATTCAACATTGAGTGTGAGGGTAAGCAGAGAAGTCTCACAAAAGACGAGGGGGTCTGCTTAGATGTAGGATGTGTGTGTGTTGGGGGTGAATCTTAACTAGATGTCTGTCAGGAGTGTTTGTGGATATTGGGCCTTAGTGTGTGGTTTGAGGTGCACACTCTGATCATCCCTGCAGGGGGCAGTGTGGGCTAGCAGCTGGAGACACAAGGCTACAATAGGGGAAGTGGCCACATGTCATCAGTCAGCTGATCCCAACAGAAACCAATCAGGAAGCACGTGGGAAGCAGATCTGGCCAACAAGGGCTGAGGGACGGGGGGGGGGGTTTGAAGCCACCCCCCCCCCCCCCCCCTTAATCAAAACCCGGCCCTCCCAGAAAAAAGAAAAAACAAACGCCAAAAGCGGGGTACGAAAGCGTTTACACACTCAATTTTTT
>JAODKM010000048.1:10384875-10402242 GCA_026780845.1 Petrocephalus sullivani | reverse complement strand
CGCGACCGGGCGGGGGAGACACCCGCCGCCACCCCGCGGGAGGGGGGGGGGGGAGGGGGTTGGAAGCCCCCCCCCCCCCCCCAACTTTAATACGAACCAGTCACTGCAGTAAGAAGCAAAAATCAACAGCCAACAGCGTGTTCAGAAAGCTTTACAGTATTACATTTTATTTGTATGATTGATCTCGCTGGACCAATAACACATTGAAGAGTCTCAGAAATGACTGTTTTGAGATTACATTAAATTGCACTTAATTGCACTCTAAACAGCAATGGGTATAGAAAACAACATAATAAACTGGGAGATGCTGGTTGAGAACAAATAAATCTCAGAATAAATTAAGATGACTCTGTAACTTTATTACAAACAGGACTGACACATTATTGGTTTACAGTTGAGTCATTTTCCACGTGGACCGAGACTCTTGGAAAGATCGAGACCTACGAAGCAGAACAGCATTTTATCTCGGATTTTCAGGAAGAAAAAAAATGAACATCATTACCAAGTTCCTTTCAAAACCAAATACAAAAGAAAATACCAAAAAGTCTATAGCGACATAATCCACACAGGATAGCTATGAACATCGTTCAGATTCTGCTCACCACAATACAAGTAGAAGCCCCTTCCATGTGGAGCGCTTCCAGCCTGTGAAGATTCCAACACCTTCGCAAGTGATGACGACGGTGACGATGTGGGTCGTGTGGATAAACCTGCGCCGGCCGACCAAAGTGTGTCCCGTAGGACCCCTGCTGAACGTGGGACGCCCAGCTCAGGAGGCGTGCTGAATACTGCCCCCCACTGCTACCTGCCTGCGTCTGTTCTAGTCCGCGAACCGCAGGCTAAGAAAATGGAACGATTGTGTAACGCCTTTGACTCTTCCCACAGCCACAACACCCCAGGATACCCCAAACGGGACCCCGTCAGACAGGTCCATTTCCCTGTGCCCCCCAGTCACAGATGCCGGGCGTGACACGCGGCCGGGAGGGGCGTGTCGAGTCGCAGATGCATACCCACCAGGCAGGATCTGCCAGCACTCCACGGTGTGGCGCTGATCATGGTGACTTATTGGCTTCGTACACTACAGCACGCATAGTGCAATTTCACACGTAACACAGGGGACTGTTCTTGAAGGGAATTCGCACAGAGAGGGAACAGAGCAAAATGCACATTGTCACGTCTTGAGAATGAGTGCAGATGGCCGTTACACAGCTTAGGCATGCAAACAACAAAGTGTCTCTCCTTCACGTTCACCTTTCACGCTATAGCTATCCCTCCCTCCCTCCCTCCCTCCCTCGCACACTCCATGACCAATGGCACCTCTTTCATTCCCATGGCAACCAAAGGGAAACAAAGCACTTCCGTGCCGTGTTGCCGGCTTTCCAACTGTTTTTTTTGTGCACATTCTTGTAAGTCAATTCTGAAATTAAACAAGCAAAGAAAGCCTCTGTTTTCTGCAAAATGGCCTCCTGTCAGTATGTACTGAATGGTTTCCTTGCCCCCACGCGATGGTCCGAACACAGGGAGCCTTTCATCCTGACACTGGCAGGCTACATCGCCTGGACCGGACAGACACGGGGCACTAAGGTGGGGTTCAGTGGCACTTCCTGGTCCTGGAAGCTGCTCAGAGAAGCAGGCCAGTGTGGATAATAGCTACTGGTCAGCTCTGTCAGCGGCAGACCAGTAACACCTCCACTCATTGGGTGCCACAAAAATAGCTAAATACTGTACAATCTGGGAGTGCTGCTATCACACTCAATCCAATGGTCCGAGAGGTATATAAAAATATTCTAAGCAATACAATTCGACAGCTGAAAATAAGAAAAAAAACAAAAAAAAAATCATAATTCTCAGTCTGTACACATAGTTGCACAATATTTTATAAAGAGTATTTACAAGTATTTCCCTGTGGGCAAATTCACACTGATAAGAAAAACATTGCAGTCAGTAATATCTGTCCCCGTTTCTACGTAAACCTAAGCTCACGTCTCCTGCACATCCATGGCACAGTGGTGTTACCTCTAAAAAGCGCTGCTCCAACCATGGTGTTACTGTGCTGGCTTTAGAGTATCACAGGGCCAAATCTCAGAACCAGGCCCTACCCCCAGAGGCCCCGCCCCCATCCCAGAGGCCCCGCCCATTCCTTCATCACACTAACAGGTGCTTGCTTTTCTGAACACACCATAACATGCGAATATATGTGAAAGCTGGAGCATACATGAAATATATATGCGTCTGACCAAGTCCCCTAGATACTGGAATGGCAATGCTAATGGTTCTTTTAAAAAACGGTAAGATATTTATTCCAGTTAGAAGTATTTGGTTGTTCTATGAAGCTCGCAGGGAGAGCCCTATCGATTCTGGGCAGCTGCAGACCTGGCAAGCTTCTCTAATTTGACAAAACATAGGAAAAGCGAATCGCTTCTGAAATGATCAGGAATGCTTTCGTTTAAACAAACGGCCGAACCAGCACAACGGGAAGTCCCGCACACAGACACGCAAAATGCTTTGAGACTATTGAATTCTCTTTGTCCAGACAGCAATTTCTCTGAGGGAAAAACCATTTACTCCCTACAGTTTAACCAGAGGCAGTGGCTTGGTGCTACCAAACGACAAAAACATTTGATAAGCTCCTACTTATATTTTAATTCCCCCTGACAGTTATTTAAAAGCCCGATAAAGAAATCATATTCCTATCAGTTTTAGTTGACACTATCCAGCTCTGCATCCAACAGCAGCGATCTGTACACCGGAATTAGCTGTGACAACTGATAATTAAGAAAAATATTGAATAGTAGTAAACCTATAGAAATCATACAGCACAATCAATTGTTTATTTTAATTTTAGTTAACATTACCATAAATTTTAATAGACTAAAATATTTAAAATTTATGAAGAGTAAAAACGGCAATATCTGAAAGGAAAATTGGTTTGTTTTTACTTTTCGGTGTATAAACACTTTACAGTAATTACCTTTTCTGAGCCTAATATCGAATGTAGGAGGAGGTGGGAGTTCATATAAAAACCCGCTACGGATCCTTTCTGGGGTGAAAAGGCTTTTCTGAAACTCTGCCGGATACGACGGCCTGTCCTTTACTCCTCCGCCTGGCCGACTCGGCTCCAGCCCCACGATACCACCGCAAGCCCACCGACGCATTGGGCCTCGGGGCCTGGCCACCGCTGACAGCCTCCTTAGAATGGCCAGCTGCACGAGGGGACCGTGCTGCTCCCCAGCGTTCGCCTGGGTCTGCAGAGCGAGACTACTGGCCTTATAATATTTATTTCTCTTTTTAAAGCAAAGGTCAACCCTTGGGAATGAGCACAAACAGCTGATTATAGACACCGTCTTGAAACCAAAATCAATAAGCTTTATACGCATCAGTCCACATGAGTGCTGTGATATGTGTATGTAAACCTTTTCTATTTTATTTTTTACTTCTCTTTTTAAGCGGATCACCGGGGTCATTCGCACAGACGCCTCGCTTGTACAAATTGTTGGCTCCTTATCCGGGAGAGAGTCCGCGCAGTTTGAGGCCGTGCTCCGGACAGAAATGTGTGTGTCGTGGGCCGCCATGTGTCCAGAGCGGCTGGTTGTTCTCTGTGTCCAGTCCGTCGCGGCTACGGCCCGAGGCATACGGAGGACACTCCGAGCCGTGAGTGGTCTCTTTGGCAACCGGTAACAGTCTGTTACCTCCTCCCGATCTCACTTTGCCTAAGGAACTGGATGTTGTTGGCACTGTCGGCCAGTTCTGGGTACTGCTCCACGGACAGTATGTAGTAGCCGTCGTAGCCCAGCACCTTGCCGCTGCTCAGCAGCTGCCTCTTCTCGCCCTCGGTCCACAGCCGTGCGCCCTCCTCGCCGTCCCGCACGCGGCGCTGCTCTCGAGCCCAGGCGGCTGCCAGCGCCCTCTGCCGGGCCTGTTCCAGCACGCGGGCTTTCTCCTCGTCTAGCGTGACGCCGTAGCGGACGTGCAGCGCCAGGGCGCCGTATTGCAGCTCCACATCCACAAACCTGCGAGTCCTGCCGTTGACCACGGTAGTGGACTGCGACACGGTGACGTTGACGCCGTTCTCCAGTGCCTTGCGCCCACTGGTTAGCCGCAGTGCCCCGAGGTCGCTCTCCGGCAGGGTGGTTTTAATGAAGTAGTGGGTGTCTCGGCTCTCCACTGTGTAGTGCAGGTTCTCCAGATAGAAGGCGTTGTTGAGGACTGCTGCCACTTTGATGCAGTCCTCGTTGGCGATGTTGAGCGCGTTGGTGGTCACCAGGCCCTGGCTGATTGCCAGCATCACCCCTTTGCCGATTAGGGACTTGACCGTAGCGAACCAGAGCCAGGGCTTCTCCCGGCTGGAACGTCGACGGCTCATCTGGATCTCTGGAAGCCTCTCGAAGGACAGGAAAGCCTTGGCCTGCCTGATTACTTCCTGCTGGACCCCAGAGATGGTCTATGGGAGGGAAAAGAGTAGCCATGTGAAAACCAGCAGAGAGTGACTGAGGCGTGCCAGCTGAAGCAGGAGATGGTGATAGTGCCCAGAACGGCTAAATAATGGCAACCCAAGTGTACATCTAACATTGGCATCAGGATACAAAGAGAAGCAAAAAAGACACATAACACATATGTAGGCCAAGAGAACAGATTTAGTATACAATGACTAGCAAAGAGTACTTTCATTTAAAAATGCGGTGGGCTTTCAGGTGGAGAACAAGTGAGCTTTTCATAGACTTCATGATTTGCTGTTTGATAGCAGCTGGAATATCATTATCAAACAATGCATTAATTTGCACTTCAGGTACATGAAAGAGACCCAGTGCTGGAGAATAACTGTCCATTTTACTAGTCTAGCAAAGCCATGAAAAATCTAGTCTTTATTCTTAGAAAAATGTACAGGATGAAATTTACTAAATGCTAAGTGCCAGGGTTATTCATTAGCATTCTGTGTTTTTTTTATCACAAGCGAAAGAAACATTTTATAAAATGAATTGTGAAGTTTGAGAGAGCTTACAGGTAGGTCATCCCAAAGCTGACTCTTCTTCAGTTCCAAGGAGGGCTGCATGAGGTCAAACTTGGGAATGGGGTAGCCGGGAATCAGGTTGTGCAGGTGGAACCCGAAAGTCACCAGCCAGGTGTTGATATCTGCCAGGAGTGAGGAAAAATAACTATTTATCACGTGACCTCATGTGACTCCAACAGTGAGGGTCCATGTGGCTCTTATCAATACAGTTTCACACAAATGGTTGGAATTTTCAATTTTAAGCAGTTACTTATACAAAAAGAGCATCACCGATGGAAGCTTTCCTGTAGTGAGCTCATGCACCTAGCATTGCTCTCTCACCTGTGACGTACTCTTTCACCTCAAGCACCTTGCTCACTGGGTCGTTGTTCTGGAACATGTACAGGTTAAAGGGTGTGGGGTCCCTGCCTACTCGTTTCCACGTAGAGATGTCCGGGGTAGTCCACCGTCCCGTCAAGATGTCATAGTCCCGCTCTCCAAAGTGGAGCAGCTTGGTCAGGGGGTCGAATAGGCCCCCGTGGAAGCCCACCACCAGTTGAAAGTCCGGGTTTGAGTCGAAGTAGACCTCACCGTACGCTGTATACTGGACCTGCTTCAAGAGGAGCCCATTGCTGCTGAAGACGGCCAATGGGGTGCCGGTGTTGTCACAGGCGATGTAGAACTCCTCGCCGCTGCTGATCTCCATGGCGAAGAGGTGGCCCTGCAAGTCGTAGTACAGCGAGGTGATCTCTGAGCTGGAGTGGTTATACACGTGGGTGATCCTAGTCGGGTAGTTCAGGTCAGCGTAGAAGAATTGGAGGTGCTGGCCAAGACTGGTCCGGGTGGCCACACGCCTGCCAAGCCCGTCATAGCGGTACTGGATGGTCCAGCCATTGCCCTTGCTGTAGACTCGGACCAGGAGTCCCTTGGAGTTGTACTCAAAGATCTCAGTGCCCCGCTGCCGCAGGAAACCGTCCTCATCCATGCGATACTGAATGTCCCCAAGCCGCGTGATCCGATCGCGGAGGTCATAGCGGAGCGGGAGGAGACGAGCGTAGTTACTCGGGTTCAGCAGGTGAAGGTTACCATTGAGGTCATAGTTGTACCTCCACACTATCTTCTCGTTGAGGTACACAGTCTGGAGCTGGCCATCCACATCATACTCGTAGCCGTACTTGGTTGTGTTAGCAAAGGGCCCGATTTTCACCTCTCTCTTGGTGACCCGGCCCATGTTGTCATACTGTATGGTTATCCAGTACATCAGCGAACGGAATATTTCATACTGGATCTCCTTGATCCGGCCGTGGGCATCGAAGTGCTTGGTGTAGGTCATGACTGCAGTGGAGATGATCTGGTTGATGTCATAGTAGATGACACCAAACTTGCCAAATTGCTCAACCTTTCCGGAAATGTCATCAAACTGGTAGAGGTCGATGGGCAGCGGTGTCTCGTTGATGACACCTTGCATGCTGGTGACGCGGAAGCTGTTGTCGTACGTGTAGTCGAAGCGAGCGTTCACCATGCCGTCCTCACTGAAGCGGAAGATCTGCCGGTCGACCAGGGGCCCGATCTGCCGGTAGCGGATGGTGCAGATGAATCCCTCGCTCTGCAGGTTCACGGTCTTCAGGACGCCAGCTGTCTCGTCGTAGGTGAAGCTGACGCGAGTGCTGTCATACAGAATCTCCGACAGCTTGTTCTGTCTCCGGTACTTGTACAGGACCCTACGGCCCGTGCCCAGGTGGGCCACCTGTAGCAGCTGGCCATCCTCACTGTAGTCCACCGCCACGGATGAATTGCTCTCCGGGGGACTGTAGATGTTCCGGTAGTAGCCGATGGAGCGGATGGTCTGCATGGTGTGCCGGGCCACACTGGGCATGGTGATGGCTGACAGGTGGTCCTGCAGGTCATAGTCAAATATGTACTGACGCTGACTGTGAAGCAGCAAGACCATGGACTGGAGGGAGAGAAGGATAGCGCTGGTTACAGCAGGCAAGGGCAAACCGACAACGGCACGGCCACCCATCTGCAACGCTGGCAACAAAACTCAATCATCCTAAACCTGCACGTGGCACGTTTAATGCACTCGGATGGATAATTCTAAGGCACTCGGCAATTATTAACTCGGACCTCATGGCGTGCTGCTACTTATGGCGTAATGCGGGCGAAAATCACAGCCACTTAGCGGAACAGCGGGTTCCCATATTCTCAAAGATGAACTGGATATTATTATAAAATCAAAAGGCAAACGGTATATTATTACCAAAAGCCCCCCCCCCCCCATTTAAAAAAAAGAATGGAGTGGAAACACAGGAAGGTCAGGGATTTATCTTTATCGCAGCACGGAGACTCGTATTCTGATGGAGAGGTGGAATAAAACACTAGGAAATGGGCCTAAAGAGAACACGGGCCGCTTGCTCACGGCAAGGAAGCCCATCCTCGCTGTGGCCTATTTAAACAGGGCTCCATGCAAAGCAGTACAACAGAGTCTGGCCTTATATTTCACGTTTGTTATTTAAGGAGTGAAGGGGAGGACTGGGGGGGTGTTTATCAGCCTCTCTATGTGGGCGCCTGTGACACTGGGGAGAGCCGTTCACCTTGTCAGGCCAACTGCGAAGGATTTCACCCACGATCCCCAGACGCCCATGCTGCATATGCTGCCCCGTCGATATCCCTCTTCCTAGTCACGCTACCTGCATCGGTGGCAGCCGCTGCGCGGGAGGGGGAAGCCTATGCATATTTAATACCTGTGTGCGCACACACGCAGACACACTACTGCTCACGTCAGGCAAGCCGCTGCCCAGATCCGCTGTGGCACCTTCGGGGGAGCAGCAAGAGGGCAGGTCTTAGCTTGGAGAGTCAGACGCCGCTCAAACACACCCCATGCTGGGTTTAAACCAGCCCCAGAGGGAACGGTGGGTCAGTCTTTCCCCCCCCCGCCGGAAACAGGGCTCGGCACTGACCCCCATAACCGCACCGTCTGTGGGTGGCATTCCGGTTCCCTGCTCAGGCTGGGCCGATGGCCAGGCAATAATTCTGCTTTCATAATCCCTCAGATTCCTGCCAGTCATCTTGACGGTAAACCCAACAAAAGCCACAAGTTATACCAGTGTAGAACCTCGTGGCTGACAGATTGCTGCTACAAGAGCCGCCAAAGGAAGGCACTGCTGTTTGCCATTGACTCTCGCAGTGTGTACAGGCCTTTCAGAGCGGCTCTGTGACAATAAAGCCATTTCTGTCAGTTTCATTATGTGGATTTTCACCTTCTTCAATACAAGATCCTTCTTTTGATCGCATGGAAACAATTCCAGCCTTTGTGAGGTTTATATTTTGTTTTCTGCACAACCTTGGATGTGCTTTCTAATGATGTTCTTCCGTCCTGCATTGTTTTCTCTGGCATTTTTTCCTCCTAAGTGTTCCATTTCTCTTAAGTATTTCATTTTGTCCTTAAAAAAGGAGCAATTTTGTCCTTAAAAAAAGAGCAGCCCCGCGCACTGCCGTGCTGGTATACTCTCAGCTCATCGAACCGTGAATAAATTTTCCTTCATGCCACATAATTCAATTATATGATACCGTTGCTGTTGTGTGTGTTAATATATCTGCTTCATAAAATCTGTTTTAAAAAAATCAGTTTCAGGTTTAAATGTACTCCGATACATAGATCTAAGGAGCTCGTAAATAGCTACACTGAACTCAGCTACACTGAACTCTAACCACAGTCGTATAACATGCATTAAGTGGTCAAGCGCTGTCAAGCATGCTCAGCTGCTGAACACTTCCCGAGTGCTTCTCGCCACTGAACATCTCACCTTCTCCAGGTAGGTGTAGCTCCAAGTCTTGCCGTCGGCAAAGGTGCGGGACACGATGCGACCCTGACCATCGTACTCCACCCTCTCGGTGGTGGGACCTCGCTGGACGCTGGTGACCTGGCCCATGGACGAGTAGTTGAGGCTCACTGACATCAGCTTGCTGCTGGGAACCCAGAGCGTTGGGTGGCCAGAGGAGTCGTAGACGATCTTCAGCAGGAACTTGCGGTGGTCGTCGTATATCTTCTCCGTCCGCATTGTCCGGTCGTAGTCGACAGACAGGAGGTTCCTGCCGTTCACCTGATTTTTTAGACGGTGGTGGGGAGCAAAATCGAGAGAGATCCCACTGAAGCCTGCAATTTGGTATTGATGATAGTCAGACGTTTAGTGTTAACCTCAAGCCCAGCTAGCCTCTCATTTCCAAAGTGATCCTCAGACAAGGATGCTTTGCTGGCACCCAGTCCAAAGCCCCCCCGAAAATCTTGAAAAGAATAAAACAAACAAAGGAATAGGAGAGCGGCTGGACCGCAAGCCTCCCTTCAGTGGGAGCTGTTCATTTGGACATGACAGGCCTTAGAGGAGCGGATCCTTTCCTGACCTCAGCCCAATTTATTTCCCATAAATCAGAAGCGATGTCACTCTGCAGATGCAGAGGGAGTACGCCACCGGGCCGGCTTCGCAGCCTCCGCCGAAAAAGCACCACAAGGCAGCGGTAATGGCCTCATGTTTCTTTAAAGGAGCTGCAGGCCTCTAAGACACTTCAGCATAATGACTTGGATGAAGCGGCTGATTCAGATTCATCTTCTCCCAGGTGAGAGTGAGTGGTTTTTAAATTCCGAGCAATCACCGTGGCCTAATATTAGGCATGCTAAATGCAAATTCATTACAATCCATCCGGCATCGGGGGCAGGCTGCGGGGCTGCGCACCTGTGGGGGGGTGGGGGGTGGTTGTATTTAGCATAAACACGGCAAATTGGAAACAAACCCAGCCTGTGCCCCTCGGCGAATGCTGAAACGACCGGCGTCAGGGTCCTTGACGCGTCTTTCCAATTTATGGGGGCTGCCGATGGCAACGAGGAAAGGCGCGTTTGAGGAACGGAGCGCTAACAACACGCCGCGGCTGTGACTGCGCTCAGCCAGAGTTCAAGCACTTCTAAGGAGGTGGAAAACACCGCCGTTACGGACGTGCCTACATCCCGCGTCACACATCCATATTTTCAGTCTAATTGGGGGGCCTTAATTGATGCTTGCTGTCAGAGCGAGGCCTGTCTCCTCGCGTACGGAATAACAATCGCCTAGGCAATGTGGGTCCTGCCTGTTTGTGTCTGACAATTTATTGACCGTCCATAATGAACTCTTCCTAGCAACCTGTAGACCACCTAAGGCTATAAATAAGCGACATGGTGCCGTGGTGGGCAAGGACTGCGGCTTACCCTCAGCTTACGGCCGAAGACTGTCACCCGACCGCGAGTCTGCTCCTTGCGGAACCGCCACTCCACCAGGTTCTGCCCACTTTCCCCAGGCAGAGACATGTTGCGGCGGGCCACTGTGGGATTGGCCGTGCCGGCCAGGATGTGCGGCTCTGTCTGGTAGTGCGTGTCCATCCCGTTGGCGTAGATCACCCTCAGCGAGTTGTCATAACCCACCTGGTAGCTGTTCCTAAGCTGGTCTGCCGGAGGGAGGGGAGCGGAACAGCACACACACACACACATGGGAGAGGAGTTAACAGCAGGTACACATTCACTCCTCTTTACCAAAGAGGTTTTCTTTGTGTGAAACAGATGAGGAGAGATTTCCTGGCAGCCTTGCTAAAGGGCAAGGTGGAAGCGCAGAGAGCTCCCGGGCATGGAGCCAAGGTCGGCGTCTTTTTCATGCTCCTGACAGCAGCCGCAAAACATGCAGCGGGTAACAAAAGCGTACAGAGCCTTTTCTTCCTGTCGTCAAACCCGCCTCTGATGGGTGCCTCACCTGGCAGCCCCAAATCGCAGTCACGATGTCGACACCTGAGGTGGCTTACAGCTAATCGGTGTTCCTCCATCACCTTTCTGAATCCCCGGCCCCCCGCCTGATGGCCCCTCGCTCTGCTTTCGTCACCCATTATTAACTGCCGGCCCGTCCGATTGTTTGGGGGCGGGGCAAATTTCTGGTGGCGGCTCGGGAAGGCAACTGCAGACTCTCCCTATTGTCTGAGGCCATGTGGTGGAGCAGGGAACGAAATTGAGTTCACAGGCTGAGTTAGAGAGGGGGGGGGGTCAAAGTCACGGTTGCTATTGAAACAGAAATGACTTTGACTTTGCTGAACGATGTGGGCATCAGCGAGGGAGGAACTGGGCACCCTGACGTGGTCTGGGTGGACCTGCACCGGAAAGAATTTTCTGGAGCCTGCCCTCCGCATGGCCGTTAGCTGAAATGCCTACAAATGTCTGTGAGCTGTTCCTCTAGTTCCCTGTACACACAATTTCGTCCATTTCCGCTCGAGTGAACATGCAACCAGCCCCACCTTGGACCAGAGTGTAGAAGGACTCGATGGATGAAAGGTTGGTGGTGATGCTAACGTCGTCGTCCCTGCCGGACGTCTCGATGTCCACCGTGACCGCCTTCTTCATCTCGCCATGGAGACTGGTGACCACGCCGGTGGGGAATGTGACGTTGGTGAGCCGGCCCTCGCCGTCATAGCTGGGGGGGGGGGTCACCATTTATGGATATCAGAGTGCGAAAGGCCACAGAAGCCCATTGACAGATGAGCAAGAGACAAAGAGAAAACCTTGAGCAAACCAGAGGGCATAAAGTAGAAAGAAAAAACAGAACAGCTAGATCTCAGTGGTGTTAATACTGGATACCAACTCAGTTTTGCAGAAAAGAAATGCTGGAAAGAAATGTGCCTTGGATCTGACTCGATCTCATCAACTTCTGCTGACACTCCTCTACTCATAGGATGACAACTTAGTGCTTCTGGTACAGGGATGTTCCTGTGCGACACGCGCTGTGCTGTACATGCTGTGGTGTACACGCTGTGCCATGCTTCCAAGCCGCCTAGCACATGCTTATCATCACTATTAGCACAGTTCTATTTGACATCTTAGTGGGATGCTTTGGCATTTAGCCTCATAACCTCTCTCACAGCCATGGGTTTACAATGGCTGCCATCAAGAAAAATGTATCTGCAGAGACATAAAGCTTCTGTTCCTACTGTAGTATGTTGGCCACAGTACCTCCAGGGAGCAGCGTGTGGAGCCACGTTCTGCCCCTAAGCCCCTTTCAGCAGCCTGGCTCCAGCCTGGCTGCCCACCCAGGGCTGTCGCCGGTTCCTCACTCTATCTACTCCCTCCCCCAATCCCTGCCACCCTCCAGCATGGCAGTCAGGGGGTCTCCCACCTGGAGCATCACCATACCGGGCCCCGCACCTCCAGCAGCACCCCAGCCTGGACCGGGGCCCGCTTTCTCAGTGAGATGGCATCTGCTGCAGTTAGACCCCCTTTCTGGACGAGCTTCCCTTTTGCTGCGAAAATTGCCACTATGCATGCCAAAGGAGCCGCTCCGAGACAAACAAAGGAGAAATGGTGGCAAGCTGGGCGGTCCCAAGTCAGAAAAAAGGCCCCGTAAACTCACTCGTAAAAGGTGGTCCAACCGATCTCGATGCTCTTGGTGGCCAGCAGGCCGCTGTTGCCATGGTAGGTAAACAGCACCAGCTCCTGTCCCTGGGCGGTGAGGGTCTTCAGCCCCCCATTGGTTCCAATGGTGAGCCAGATCACCTGGTTGTCTGGGGAGACAATGCGCACCGGCATGCGGTTGGGGTCCCGGCGGATGCGTAAAGTGTTGCCGCTGCTGTCTGTCACCGCCGTGATGTCGTTCTCATTGCTGTAGCTGAAGTTGTACTTATAGTCGCCGGTGACCAGGCTGGTGGTATACTGATGGGTGCCATTGACATCGAAGATGTAGAGCTCCTGGGAGGCGGGCGAGGCCACCTCGTAGAAGCTCATGGAGTTGAGCTGTGGCCGGTTCCTGTAGATGGCGCGGATGCGGATGTTGCCCAGGTCGGCCACAAAGAGCGTGCCATCCGGGGACACCACCAGTGAGGACGGCGAGTTGAGCTTGGCGTCCTTGGCATAGCCGTCGCCGGCCTGGTAGCAATCACAATTGGCATCATTCTTGCAGTCACACTCGGACAGGGCGCCTGCCAGGTGCGAGATCTCGCCATCCGTGGACACCTGACGAATGCGGTTGATCTTCTTCTCATCTGTCTCGGCGATGTAGAGCACGCCGCTGTAAGAGATGGCAATGGCACCGGCGGACTCCAGTGTGCTCTGCACGGCCCGCTTGCCCATGGAATACTCCACGCCAGGCACCTGGCAGTGCATGGGTCGGCCAGCTACGATGTGCACCTGCCGATTCTCCGTGATCTGCAGCACCACGTTGTTATCCAGCACGTAGATGGAGTTGTCCATGGGGTTGATGGCCAGGTCCGTGGGCCACTCCAAACGCACCTGCAGCACAAACATATTCAGCAGCTGCCTTCGGAAGACCTTCTTTATTTTATCTACAACATCTGTTATATCGCTGCCTTCACATATCAGCCTCGTAAATCTTATCTCTGTGAAGTGGGGGCTAATTACCGTCCCATTGACTAGGGACAGTGGCTCTGGGCTAAGCCTTAACCAATGGCCCGAAGGTTCTGAAAGGGTCACAGTTTGTGAGGCGATGCACTGACTGACAAGAAAGAAGGAAAGTCTCATTAGTCACAAAGTCAGCATGTGATTTGGAAGATGCTTCACGCAAGCACTTGCATGGTGGCAGAAGACCTGAATAGAGGTCACCGTGTCTTACGAGTCGTCTGGCTCAGAAACGGGGCGTGTGTGTCTCAATGTGTGTGTGTGTGTGTGTGTGTAAAGAATGAGCCACAGCAGTGTCCTTGTGAGGGTGCGATGTGAAACGGCAGGCCTACGAGCTCGCTCTGCATCGCAGCACAGAGGCGGGTGGGCTGGGAAGGGGCCATACATCATCGCTTAAAGCCCAGGAAGAGAGCAGGCTATAGCCTCACGGCGAGCTTGCCATGGGACGAAAACTGCCGGGCTGAGTGAGGCGTGTGGCGGCTGGCTGGCTTCTGCGCAGCACGGGCACGCTACATTTAAGGTACAGGACGGCATGTTTACAGTCGATTTTGCGCTTAGTGTTCTCCTTTGCTTGGCCCAGTGTTATATGGAGCTGTATTTGTGCCGGAGCAGGGTGAAGTCAGAGACGCGCGACTCATCCGCCGTCTCGAGTGAGTAATGGGTCACATCACTATTTGCCAGTGGTGCTTGGCGGGGTTGCGGATGCAGAGGAGCTGCCACCAGGGGGAGCTGTAACCCTTTCAGGCATTTCTGCCTTGGACTGACGCTGTGAATAAAACAAAAAAAAACCCCAAAAACAGACAAAGGACTACGAGTCCCAAGACTCACCTGACGGATGTGCATGCTGGTGTCACAGGTCAAAGGTCGGGCAGAGGTCAGGTCGTTGGATCCCAGCAGTGTGGAGATGATACCGTTCTGGTCCACCCTCCGGATCATTGTCCCGTCCACAAAGTATATAATTCCATTTTTGTCCACGGCAATACCTGGGAGTGAGGGTTGAGACCGTCAGGGCCAGGTTTGAATCCACATTGCCCCGGCTTCTGAGAAGACACGCTTTCAGATTCGACATCCGGCTCACCGCCATTGAAGGATCCCACGGGTCAGCGCGTGTGAGAAGCTGCGATCGCTTTCAGAACATCTCCTAACCCGAGGTGTTAAAGAAGCATGATAAGGTTTACACTTAAAAGGAGCCTATTCCAGAAGTAATTAAAGACCACGGGGACCCTTCCACACACTCGCGGCATCTTTCAGCGTTTTACATATGACGGAGAGGCAAGTGGCAGGTTTCCATGGATACAGGCCCAGGTAAAATGCCAAACCATGGTTGACTTTGGGGCTCAATGCTTCTGAGAGCTGGGGAGGGGGCTGCCGGCTGGCGTTCTGGGAAGGGCGACCCACAGCCCGCGGTGACAGGGCCGTTTAAGCAGCGCTGGGCTCGGCACCCCACAGACAGACCCCGCCTCCCACAGAGAGGCTCCGCCTCCTGCAGACTCAGGTTAAACTGGAAACAGGCAGATTGGCAGGACAGCCCCCTGACCTGCCGAAGGCTGCAGAGGGGCTCGCATGAGTAATGGTCTCGGCTGAAGCGCTCGTGCGTGTGTGTGTTTGTGTGTGTGTGTGCGCGTGTGGCTAATGGGCGGCTGGACCAGTGCGGGGGGATGATGATGAATTCTAGAGGGCTGGCTTTCCGACAGTTTCTGGAAAAACGGATGGATAAAAAGTGTCACTCTTGAGCCCACAGTCCACTGGCCATCTGTGGGGGGGGAATCTCAGCCATCTGGTGCTGACATGTAGTCCTCACTCTCTCTCTTCCTCACGGTCTCCCTCTCTGCTCGCCACAGCGACCCTGCACTGTTTCAAAAAGCAGGAAGTGACCTCTTTTTTTCAAGGGAATCGGAACTTCCTGGGGCCCAGCTTAAAATGGAGCCAGCGCCTCCCGCCCATTCGCTGTGCTCCCGAGCTGCCCCCCATCCTGCCCTCAGGGCTCAGTGAGGTGTATCACACACGTGCTGCAGGGTCCGACAGGGCCTGCCTGTACTAGTTCTGAGGTGGTTTTCTGGTTCTCCATTGTTCCAGATCCTGATTCTGTCCTTCCAGGGGATTACCTCCCTTAGGTTCCAAAAGTCAAACCCAAGTCACGCGAACAGAGGTGACAAAAGGGGACATCTGCCAGACACTAAATGCTGGGATGCTGATGGCTTTGGTGCAGGGGGGCGTAGGAGGATGCGTCTCCCTGATATTTAATATGGCTTGATTCACCACCCCAATAAACAGACGTTTATATGTAATTTATTAAGTTAGTTCCCCCAATATCAAACTGCCATTGGATTGATGCTTTTAACCCCTGGGTTAAGCAGGGGCATCTAGCTTTGGGTTGACGATGTTTGAAATTACAGGCACTGAGCGGGCGGCTGCAGGCTCCTACCTTTGGGCCCCATGAGCGGACGGCCGTGGGCCCCTACCTTTGGGCCCAAAGAGCGGACGGCCGCGGGCCCCTACCTTTGGGCCCCATGAGCGGACGGCCGCGGGCCCCTACCTTTGGGCCCAAAGAGCGGACGGCCGCGGGCCCCTACCTTTGGGGCCCATGAGCGGACGGCCGCGGGCCCCTACCTTTGGGCCCCATGAGCAGGGCTTCGGCGGCCGCGGGCCCCTACCTTTGGGCCCCATGAGCAGGGCTTCGGTGGCCTTGCCTCCGTCACCGCAGCGCGCCTCGTCAAAGGGCAGGCAGTGCTCGCCCGTGCCGGCCACCACCTCGCTGTTCTGCAGCAGCTCCTTCACGCCTATCAGCAGCTTGGGCCGGTATATCCGCCGCGAGTTGGTGTCGGAGACGTACAGCTGGCCCGTCACGGGGTCCGTGGCCAAGTAGTACCTGTGGGCGGGGTTGTTGCTGCATGGGGGAAGGGGGGGGGGGCAGACCATCAGTGTCGTTCCAGAGAGAGATGACAGCTCCTGACTCGCTCACACCTCCCCACACTACCTGTCCCAGAACGATGTGTGACAAACAAACAGAAAAGGGAAGCGAAAAAAATTATTAACATGACGCCAACTGCAGAGTGACCATAAATGGCACAACCCTTGTGGGGGGGGGCTCAAGAGGAAGGTAAAAAATAAAAAAACTGAAAGATTAGAGTACATGACTGGAATGGTGCCAGTGTGATGGCGCGTTAACGCTGTCCTGTGACATGCCGCGCGGCGGTGCGCGGTGGCGATTTGGTGGCAGTGCGTCGCCATAGGTGTGGCTGCATAATGGGAGCGCCAGTGGCTCCGTGGATGTCTGATGGCTGGGCAGGCGGGCGCCTGCCACATGTGCGTGTTTATTCGCGCGGAGTGTGAAAGGGAACTGCAAATAACACTCAAATCAGCGAGGATCCCGTACCCATTACGACGGCTCATTTACTCCTTGTTAATTATTATTATTTTAACAGAAAAGCAGATGGTGATGACGGGGAGAGCGATAAAAGAATAAAATAAGGCGAGCAAGATGCGAATGGCATATGGACAGGGTCACGAGGCTGTGAGGCAGGGGCCCCCCGGCCCAGGCCCCTCAGTGGGAGGATCGGGCCGTACCGGCGCCCAGGAGCACGCATGGAGACAGAGCAGGATGACAGCAAAGCCACCGCGGTCACGTGCATCCTGGAGAAGCTGCATTAGGCATGCAGCGGCTATGAAGCTTCCATACGAACGAGCGCTCCGCTCTATTGATAATTCATTACAATTAATATCACATGAGGAATTATTGCCATGGCCAAAGCCTTACGAAAATGAGCCCAAGCAGCTTTCTAAAAATACACTGCTCCCTGACACCTACACTCACACCACCACGCAATTGGTTAATTTATTTATTTTTTTACTGGGGGCTTTGAGGACCTGCAGGGGCAGGCAGGCCCCCAGTAAGATGGACATTCCCTGGTGACTCAGGAGATGTCCAACACTCACAAAAAGACCCCCCCCCCCCACCTTCCCTGTT